>OZ035844.1:15177076-15329691 GCA_964034765.1 Knipowitschia caucasica
CTGCCGGAGCGCCTGGAGGATTCATGAGTGTTATCATGGCGTTAAGACAATATCTAAACCTGTCATATATATTTAATTCAAGATAATCTCTTTCAACTGTATAATTCACGATCAGTAATACATATAAAAATTGACGCAGATGCACCATGCCATAATTAAAAACTTGCATAAGGTGAAATAAAAAAAGTGACAAATATACTAACATCCAATCACACCATTCTCTAAAGAAGCAAAGTGCTGTCTTCAGAGCTCGCTCAAGTCTAGTCTGATTACTTCTATTCATCATCTCCATCACAAGGTGCAAGCTCCAAGGAGTGAACAATCAAAACAAGACTGTCTTTGACCACTTTCCAATCGCAGACAGTCTAGACACCACTCCGCGATGCAGTGTCACATTATTTATATTAATAAAGAAACGAGAGACGTAAAGAAAAACAAGCATTTCTGCGTTGGACATAAATGCATTCCTTTCTAAGCCTTTATCGACATAATAACTCCTGTGTGCAGAGAGGTTTAGAGCAAGGCCACACAAACGATGGCTTTATTGAACCAAGATGAAATATTGTTTATTTAAAGCTATTTTTTTGACCTAACAGCAAATACCTTCAGACCACATAATGCTCTTTTCATCTTATTAGAAAACATACTCTCTTTTGTTTTACTGTGAGCCTTGTGAACCACCATTTTACACTGGGCTGCGAGCTGATTGGCTGATGAGTCTGAAAAATATATATATAACTATGTGACTGAAGCCAAACATGTGGGTATATGAAAGCCAGCGATAGAACCAACCTGGGCTTTAGAAATGACTTTATTTCCATTTAAATACGTGGTACCCCAGCTTTAAGTAAGTAACTTGAATTCTAACCATGTTGACTATTTTTAACCCTTTAATAGTTTCCTTAACCATTTGGTGGATCATCTTTTTAGTTACTATCTAGACGCTTGGAACTGAAATCTCACTTGCTTTTAGACACTTCAATCTGAAGAGACCAATACAGAAAAATTAATGCATTAAAAATATGTATTTGATTGGCGCATTGACCTCGGCAGTGACACTTGCAGAGGGGAGATCATTAGCAGGGGGTCAAGCACTGGTGGTGGCTATAAAACATGGTGTGAATGGGGTGCACGGAGCAGGAGCCAGGGCAGGAGCCAGAGCAGGAACCAGGGCGGGAGCCAAAGCAGGAACCAGGGCAGGAGCCAGAGCAGGAGCCAGGGCAGGAGACAGAGCAGGAGCCAGAGCAGGAGCCAGGGCAGGAGCCAGGGCAGGAGCCAGAGCAGGATCCAGGGCAGGAGCCAGAGCAGGATCCAGGGCAGGAGCCAGAGCAGGAGCCAGAGCAGGAGCCAGGGCAGGAGACAGAGCAGGAGCCAGAGCAGGAGCCAGGGCAGGAGCCAGGGCAGGAGCCAGAGCAGGATCCAGGGCAGGAGCCAGAGCAGGATCCAGGGCAGGAGCCAGAGCAGGAGCCAGGGCAGGAGCCGGGGCAGGAGCCAGAGCTGGATCCAGGGCAGGAGCCAGAGCAGGATCCAGGGCAGGAGCCAGGGCAGGAGCCGGGGCAGGAGCCAGGGCAGGAGCCAGGGCAGGAGCCAGGGCAGGAGCCAGAGCAGGAGCCAGAGCAGGAGCCAGGGCAGGAGACAGAGCAGGAGCCAGAGCAGGAGCCAGGGCAGGAGCCAGGGCAGGAGCCAGAGCAGGATCCAGGGCAGGAGCCAGAGCAGGATCCAGGGCAGGAGCCAGAGCAGGAGCCAGGGCAGGAGCCGGGGCAGGAGCCAGAGCTGGATCCAGGGCAGGAGCCAGAGCAGGATCCAGGGCAGGAGCCAGGGCAGGAGCCGGGGCAGGAGCCAGGGCAGGAGCCAGGGCAGGATCCAGGAGCTGGGGAGGCGGTGGGTGTTAAGAGCTTCAGGAAGCGCTGATTATCAGGAAGTGGCTGCCTTTTAAACTGCTCGCTTTGCTGTCAGTGGGTTGGCAAGAGGCTGGCCGGGCTGTGTGATTGGCTGAGGCTCGAGGCTGGCAGAGCTGTGTGATTGGCTGGCCCTGGACGGGTGAGGGCTGCGGCCAGTCTTTCAGTCTGAATTTGCGCTTCAGCTTTAGTTTTAACATCAAACTGCTTTTCAAGTAAGGGCCTACAAATAAAAAAACTAGGGGTTCCAACATCTTAGAAAATAAAAAAGATAACAAATGGATTTCTTTCTTTAAGGAGCAAACAAAGGGTTAAAGAAGACATCACATACTCTTTGCAACAGCCTGTAGCATGTGCAAAGAGACAGTCCCAGCAAGTCCATACACATCATTTGTAACAGCACATCAAAAGACAGTCAGGCTAGTGTCTCGTGAGCTTAGAAATTGTCAGACGTTTTTTCATTCACTCATTTCCATTTGAAATCCGCATCTCTGTGCAGCGAGGCGAGGCCGGAGCAGGAGCCAAGTGCTGTGAGGGTGAGGGCGTCAGACAATGGCACCGCTGGCACTCGTTCAGAATGCACAATCCCCATTCCCTCAGAAGGCAAAGCTAACGGCTAACAGCTATCCCCAGCTAATTAGCACACGCTGCTTTGAGGGACGGGGATTTAGAACTTAGCAAGTCGATCGATATGTTCTCAAGGCAAGAGTTTGAAAGTAGTGGCATTTAGTAAACAGCTCTCCAATTCCCAAAGTTTAGGCTTATAAAACACTATTATATTCCTAATCTTTTTACTTTTACACAGAGAGACCAGCGCTTACAATTTTTCTTTCTAGAATCATTGTTTTATAAAAAAATCACTTTGAACTGATTGTTGGGCTATCAATAATGAATACACAGGCCAATGACCTATTTTCTTTTATTCATATTTAAAAGAAATCTAAGCAGAATATTAGATATTATTTTATTTTTTTACACAAAACATCATTTTATGTTAAACGCCACAAACCCAGTAGCATTTTCAGGTCAGTAAAACGAACCAAAGGAATCATTACAAAGATTTGAGCTAAGTTTGGGTGACAAGAAATCGAGACTGGAACGCACACGGACATGGTCAAGACTGACACACACACACACACACACACACACACACACACACACACACACACACACACACACACACACACACACACACACACACACACACACACACACACACACACACACACACACACACACACACACACACACACACACACACCTAACACGCACACACGTAACACACACACACGCACACACCTAACACACACACACGGACGCACGCACACACACACACACCCCTGACACACACAGTCTAAAATCAGATCTTCTATAGTTGCTAACCCTGTGTTACTGTACTATATTTAGCTAGTCCCAACAGAAAAGAAAAAGAATCAGAAAAAAAACAACTAATCGGACCACAGCATTAAGTATTTATCTAACATCAGCCATCTTTGCGTACTTTACAGCCCTGTGAGAAACTATTTGACGGTTTGGCCTAGTAGATAATGATAAAACCAAACTGTTGTGCATAGTCATACAATACATCCAATAATTCACAGCAAGATCGGAATATAGACAAAGTGGAAAAATCCGACCATAAGATAAGGGTATTTGTCACTTGTTTTTCTTTTTTTTTGACAAAATTGTGAGGAGTATCTGCCTCATTTTGTCATTCCCCTCCTCTTTGCCCAGTTTTAATTACACTCTCCATCTAATGCGTCTGCACGGGAGTGGATTTGTTAAATTAGCCCAGTAAATGGTGGCTACTATTATGTTATTTTATGATTATATGCACGAGAATTAGCCATCTAGCTGCCATTATGGTAATAGCCTGAAATTGTCACAAAATTGCGCATGTCATCCAGTTCATTCCTCAGCATACAGCGATCATTTGTACACACATTTACTTACCAAAAAAATGTGCAAAACGACCAGGGATTAAACAAGAATGAGAGTATAATCATATTAAGGGTCGTTTGGCTCTGCATTTACTTCAATTTCATGCACTTAAGGCACAAAGTAGACACACAACGGCCTCATTTTAAGGTGGGATATTTAGTAGGTAAAGGTTAGCGGAGACAGCAGCAAGCAGAGCCCAGACTGATCCACTAAAGGGCCGCTGTCATGGAAACGACTATTCTGCATCCTCATTAACTCCAATAGCTCCCAAAATAATTAAGAATCTATAAATAGGCTGATTTTTAGACTTTCTTTTTCGTATGTACAGGCTGCACCTATAGTAAATGCCGTAATCATTGCATGTGATAAGTTTATTCATGTTTTAGAACATTTTGAGACATTTTGATTTTCTGTCATCACTCACACAACTGTCTCAGGAATATGGCATCGGGAGCAAATGCTTCCTAGAATACTCACAATTACGATCAATAATCCTAAATAAAATCAATATTCATACAATAGACCTGGACCCAAGCCCATTCATCACAGATCTTCTGGAGCTTGCACCCAAAAACCTAAACTCCAAAATATACAAATTACTTACAAGAATTGACAATACCCACTCGCTTCCAATCTCACAATGGCAACAAGACTTAGCATTTGCTCCCGATGCCAATTTCTGGACCCAAACCTGTAACAACATTTACTTCATGACCAATAACTCAAACCTACAACTCATACAGTTCAAAGTTCTTCATAGATACCACTACACAGACCACAAACTTTCCAAAATGGGTTTCAGCACAGGAATATGCTCACATTGCACTCAAAATCACAAAGACGACTACCTCCACGCTCTCTGGCATTGCACACCGGTCAACACTTTCTGGCAACTAGTCACTGAGTCACTCTCCTCCATACTCGGCTGCCACATCCCAATGTCCCCCTCCCTCTGTTTACTTGGAGACACTTCCACACTAGACCTCAATCAATACCTTACAAAACAACTATTGGTGTCGCTAACAATCGCCAAGAAAGTAATTCTAATCAACTGGAAATCAAAAAAAAAAACATACACATCACCACTTGGAAACACCTCCTGTTAGATCATTTATCAACTGAAAACTACTCACAACTCTCTACACACACATCTACCTGTCCATTCCTCTCCTTCCTCCAATCATAGCAACTGGACTCAACAATCACACACTATAAGCCAATATCATGGTTAAATATCCTACTACAACTGCGACAACAAAATACTACAATAGAAAAATGTATGAAATGTGACGGTAATGATGACAATGGCAATGGCACTAATATTGGCAATAGTGAGTTGGGCAATAAACGATGATGATAACAATATTAATATTGATATGGAATAATTAGAATAATAATAATAACAATACGAAGGATAATGATTGATAATGATAATAATAATAATAGTAAGGGTAATAATAATAGCGAACACAAATAGCACAGGGCAAGTGGAGAGGGGCCTTTCAATGAGGGTGAACAACCTGGAGTTGTTAGGCCCCTCACATTTTTTTTAACGCAACACTAGCACAGGGGAAAACACAACATAAGTATTGTTATTGTCATTGTTTTCAAATATCTACTTATTTATTCTTTTTGTACGTTGTTTCTTTATTGTTAGTTGCCGTTTGATTGTCATAGTTATTGCATCCTGGTCTATATATGTGAAAGAGTATATGTAGGTGTACATGTTTGTATATATTTCTCAGCTTTATATCTCCCACAAGCTCAAACACTTACACATGCACGCACACACACACACACACACACACACACACACACACACACACACACACACACACACACACACACATACTTACCCTACCCTAATCCCACTAGTACCTTTGTTGTTTATTGTACTGTAACTATGTATTTTCCTGTATGCCTAAAAAAAAAAAAAAAAAAAAAAGAAATAAACTGCTTACTTGCACGAAAAAAAAAAAAAAAAAAAAAAAAAGAGTTATGGTGGTATTGAGATTAAGCCATATTTTAGTGGCCATATCTCTGCAAAGGCTCACACTTTTATACATGACATTTAAAAATGTGAACTGTGATATAAAATACGACAACCATAAATCTACAGTGGTGTTCATCTCTGTCGAGTCAGGGAGCAGAGAAAGACGAAAGATAGACATGGGTCAGATTTGTGCTACTCAAACATTTAACCACTGACTTTGTTCATTTATAGAGCTCAAAATCACAACTGCAGTCATCTCGAAGGACTTAACAATATTGTTGATATTGATATTGATATCCGATAGCAGATTAAATTTATTGTGCATTTTCATCCTGTTATAAATGGATTACATTTGTCCAAACACAATTTCTAAATTCTACTAACAGAGAACTGATCAAATTATTATGTTGTTGAATATGGGTTTGGATATGATATACTTTTCTGTTATGAATCAGTACAGTTTCGCTTGGATTGAACCAAACCGGAGCAAAACTAAAGAAGGCTGCAGAGTATTGTGGACAGATTCATGTTTTTGATAATCAAGTTTTCATTTAATTGTTCAGGGCATAATAAAATGTTGTTATGTTTGTTGTTTTCTTAAAAAATGAGCAATAACATTAGACAATGACTTCGATTCATTAAAATGGAGGCTAAACAGAGTGGGCCACAAACATGAAAAAAAAAAAAAAAAAAGAAAATTTTGAGACGTGCAATTAGGTCTAAGGCTGTCAAAATGATAAGATATGAACCATTTCGGAGATCCCCGGCGTATAGTTAGTAAAACATTGGATTGCTGCGTTTTTTAGTATCAGGACATTGACCTTTAAAGAAAATATTTATTTATATATTTAACAGGGACAATGCAGCCGTATATAAAGTTACAGAAAAGGATGGCACTGATGCAATACATAGCAAGAGTTGAATTTCTTGACATTGAACGCGCACCAATATGGGAAAAAAAATGTAACGCAGCTATAAATCAAAGAGTTATTTTCATTTTGGACTTGACAAAATGGGTGATTCTAAAACCTTCAATCCAATTTCCCTGCTCTATTAACCATTTCAGTGACTTTTCCTGATAAATCGCATCATTAGCACTTATTACCGACCACTTCCATCACGCGTTCTACTTCTAACAATTTATCTGCAGCTCCAATTGACAATACAAAGTCGTTAGCACCTACGCCGTGATTGACGGACTGGCGATCGGATCAGACCAAATAAATGATGGAGGGATGGATGCACATTGATTGGTGGAAGGCTCTAATTTGTTGCCGGGTAAACATAATCATTTGCGGATGTGGCGTTTCCACTTTAGGGGGGTGTGTGCGGAGGAAGCGTACGGGGAGGTGGAGGACTGCCTGGATGCTAGCGGGTGTTTTAGAGAGTTAGATGTGGTCGTTAGCTGGTATCCTGTCTCTTGAGATGGATGAGGAGAGCTCTTGTCCGTTCTGAAAGATGGGGCTGGAGTGCGTTCAAAAACAAGTGGAGGTAAATGCAAGCACTATGCGTAAGGGGAGTGGTAATTGCACATGTCAGGGTTATAAATTGATATGGGAAAGTTTAGTTTTTTAAGTTGGACAACATCGAGATAATGACATTGAAGTTATTTAAAATGCTGGGCTAGGTAAGTAAATAATTTGTATTTATATAGCGCATTTCACAGACTGAGATTTTCAAAGCAATTGTGGTGGTAATTCATGCTCCGGACAAAGTGATGTCTTTAGTTCTCGGGGAAACCAGAGCAGGACCTCGGACCTTCTTGCTTTGAAGCACAATCTCTGACATCACAAATTATTTGAATATATATTCGGTATGCACAGATGTTTTTTTAGTGCAATGTGAAAAAACCCCACCTCACCATGTATTATTTTCAAGCCAATAAACATGTGAGCCAGATCAGAGTGACTCATGTGTTTTTCTGGAATGTTTAGCTTTGCAATTTTCAATACAATGTGCTTGTAGAAAATTGAAAAATAAAATAAAAGGATGGGAATCATTCTTAAACATACAAACAAAATAATTATAACAGGCTTTTTCAATATATAGGACCCGGTGCTCTGGCCTTGCCCTGGCCTTGCCCTGGCCTTGCCCTGGCCTTCCCCTGGTGTGGTCATAGTTGGCAGTATTGTGATGGCTTCCTTCCAGTCCTTCTATTAAAGTCTTGATTGAAAGCTCAATGAAATTGTGCTTGATAATCTCATCAGAGCTCTTTAGTGGGACGCAGGAGGCCTCACTCCACCAAACTCTTCCTGGACGGGAGGTCTACAAATCAAATAGGAAACTTTTACAGCTATCCATTACATTAATCAGCTCGCTCATAAATCTGAAAAATATACGCTATTATTTTTGAAAGTTGTTCAATGAATAAAACGCATGACAATCCAATGGAGGCCATCCCAGGTCAAAGACAAGTGCTTTCCCATGATGATCCAGATTATGTTTTATGAATAGTTCAATAGCAGCGGCTGATTTAATCACCTGTGACGATCAGCCAGGAGGTGGTAAATAAAATCTAACACAAAGGCAAATGAATGACACAGAAAGTGACGGCTCTGATGAGTTTTCTATGTTCAATAAACACCAGTGTGTATTTTGTTGTCAGCGTGAGTCTCTGATTGGACCATTATACTAAATGTGTTCTGTGCTAAGAGGAAGCAGACCTGTAAATGGCTATAATTGGAGCAACCTTACGGACATGTTCTGTGTGTATTTCTGTGTCTGTAGTTTTGTACGGTGAAATTGTGTTTGGTTTTTAGAAATTAGATGCGAACTGCTGTATAATCTATGAATGGTAGAATGTGAAATCAGGGTGAAAGCATTCTGCCACAATCACTATTTAATCCATTTTCAGTCCCGGTTCAGCCCTGTTTCAGTCTTGGTTTAGTCTTGTTTTAGTCTTGGTTCAGTGCTGGTTCAGTCCTGGTTCACACCCGGTTCAGTCCCAGTTCAGTCTTGGTTTATTCTTGGCTCAGTCCTGGTTCAGTCCCAGTTCAGTCCTGGTTTATTCTTGCTTCAGTCTTGGTTCAGTCCCAGTTCAGAATTGGTTCAGTCCTGGGTCAGTCTTGGCTCAGTCTCAGTTCAGTTTTGATTCAGTCCCGGTTCAGTCAGGGTTTATTCTTGGCCCAGTCTTGGTTCAGTCCTGGTTCAGTCCCCCTCTCCCTCTGACCTGCCTGTGACACGTGTCGATGGTGCACCCCTCTGATTGGTTGATGACATCGATGTTGCCACAGAAGTCGAGCAGTGTTTGACTCGGTCTTCGTGCCTCATAGGGCCCCCTCCCCATGAACTGTGCATGTAAACAAACCAGGCTGGGTCTGGCGGGAGCCGGGATTAAGGATTCAACTGCGTACCAAGTTTGAAGTAAGGATTGAGACAAAATGCAGCACGTTTTTGCCAGAAGTTTGCAACAAAACAAAAAAAGTGTGGCATGTATCAAAAGCAGATCAACTCTATTGTTAAAAGAAAGAAAGACCTCTCTATTGTGCGGCATCCATAAAAAACAAAAATTGCTTCTTTCACCAACTACAAAAATCTTAAGAAATACCAAGGACTGGGAGAGGAGCTGAAGAGGGCCTGGAACAAAACTGAGGTTTTAGTCATCGGCCCTGAGGCCCAGAGAGAGAAACTTTTACCGAAACTCCAATCACACTCTTTTAATCCATCATCACAAGTGAAAAACCTGGGCGTAATCTTTGACTCTGAGCTGACTTTTATTCCTCACATCAAGAACATCACAAAAATAGGTTTTTATCATTTAAAGAACATCGCCAGAGTCCGCCCCATTCTCTCTCGGGCCAACACGGAGACGCTGATGCATGCTTTTATCACCAGTCGCATTGACTACTGTAATGCCCTGCTCTCTGGTCTTCCCAAAAAGAACATTTCAGGTTTACAATTACTTCAAAACTCGGCCGCACGTGTCCTGACTAAGACCAGGGGGCGTGTCCTGACTAAGACCAGGGGGCGGGACCACATTACACCGGTTTTAAAATCGCTGCATTGGCTCCCCGTGTGTTTCAGGATCGATTTTAAGGTTCTTTTAATGGTTTTTAAATGTCTTAATGGTCTTGGGCCTTCTTATCTTTCAGATTTGCTTTTATCCTATGAGCCTTCCCGGCCCCTGCGCTCCTCCGGCAGCAGACTCCTAACCATCCCCAAAGTCAGGACACACACTCACGGCGAGGCATCTTTCCAGCACTACGGCCCCCGTCTCTGGAACAGTCTGCCGGAGGAGCTCAGGGCCGCAGAGAACGTTCATATTTTTAAGAGTAGGCTCAAGACGCACCTTTTTAGAGCAGCTTTTGATTAGTATTTATTATCTATTATTGCTTTTTAGTACATATATTTATGTTTTTAGACGGATTATATTTGTATTTATTTTTATTATTTACTATTTTTAATTATTTATTGTATCTACCCATTTACTATTGTTATTATCAATATTAGGCAGCTGCCATTTTTCTTTTTATTTTCACATTTTATTGTTCTACTTTCTATTGTATTATTGTATTGTTTTAGTGTCCCCAGTGTTTCCTCTGGAGGAGCCCTCTGCACTGAGAGCTGGGGTCTGCTGCGGCTTCGGGGGACTGGCTCTTGGATCCGGTGGGGGTCTGGGGCCTCCTCTCTCCTCTGGGTCCTATGGGGTCTGAGTCCTGGGCCTGGTGGGGTCTGGGGCCCCTCTCTCCTCTGGGTCCTGTGTCGTTGCCTGTGGCTGCAGCCGGCTCTCTGCTCCTGGTGCAGATGGCTCCTTGGATGACGCTTCTTCAGCCGGTTACATCTGCTCCCAGCCCCATTTCTTTTTATTGTTTTACCTATTTTACCTGATATGACTTTATACTTGTGTATATGTGTGTGTGTGTGTGTGTGTGTGTGTGTGTGTGTGTGTGTGTGTGTGTGTGTGTGTGTGTGGGTGTGTGTATTGTATATATAATTATAAATGTGGTTTTGGGGGGTCTGTGGGGAGGTGGGTTTAGGGCTGGGCATGTTGGATTGTTTTTACTGTAACTAAACTGTAAAGCACTTTGTGTTACACTTTTTGTATGAAAAGCGCTTTATAAATAAAATTTGATTGATTGATTGATTGGAAGGTATAAGGGACGGTAGTGCCCGTGGTGATCACTCCATACACTTGACCCAGAGAGAGAGAGAAGGACTAGTGCCTGCGGAGGGCGAACGTAGCAATTCTTTTAAAAATACTGTATTTATTAATTGAGGGAATCAGTGGGGTGTTGACATTTTTCAAATTCAAACCATTCTTTTCATTGTAGCCATAACTGACGCAGAATTGTACAAATCAGCAGGACTGTGACCTGTTAGTTTCCAAAAAGACTCCTGACAAATGAGTTCCATGTCGGTGACCCACTGGGAGCTCGAGGGCAGCAGGTCCTCCACGTAACACAGCATGCCTTTGACAAGAGCGCCATGTTGAAGGAAAGTCACTTATGTGGGCGAGCCAGTTGCGTTGAGCGTTGAATGGGAGATAAATACATCAATTTTCTTTTTGAAATGTGAAAATAAAAAGCAATGACTTGGTGACATTGCATAGCTTTAAGGTCTAGGTATAATTTAGTTCTGTAGGGAATTTTGTCCTTTGCATTTGTCACATCTTTCAATGCCACTAAGGGCAACCTGTCAGGATTGAGGACGTCAATGTCTCAGCGCACACACTGAAAATCCAGCACAAACAACGCGGGCGCATATTTCAACAGTGTATGGACCACAGTGGCTTCATTCTCAAAAAAGAAAAGAAAAAGTCAGAGCCTCTCTGTCTGTGACCATGAGGTTCACTGTCCGCGAGTGCGGGAGAAGCGCCCGACACAGAAGTCTGAAGCTGCGTTTGATCCAGAACAGGGCTTGGACCAACTGCACCCTGCACATCGTGACCTCGGTCTTGCCCCGGGCTTGCAAGTGGTGTCTCACGAGCACTACACCAGCTGCAGTGTGTGCGTGGAGCCACAAACACACCTCGCGCACTTATGTAGGGAAGACCAGGTCTGGTCAGACCAGCGTCCCCTTCAGTTCAGCACAAAGTTGCCTATTGCTGAGTAAAGTTGTTTTTTTGGCAATATGACTATTATTATCTTAAATAATTATTGGTCTATGTGTTTTATTTTACAATGCCATATGACTAAATAAAACCATGTATTCTATGAATAAATATACTCTAATTAGTATATTTTAAATATGAATAGACAAAATCCACTTTGAATATTTTGTTTTTTTAGTGCAATTCACCAAATATATTCCTCAATCTACTTTAATTCACCATCTATAAAATACTTGAATCATGATCAGGTGAATCTTGAACCGAATCATAGTTGTTTGAAGCTGAAGTAACTTAAACTAGAAATGGTACAATGGCTGAAGCCATTGTGAGTGGCTGCATAGATGTTGGAAGGGTTAGGGATGAAGAAGGAAGAGGAAGGGGAAGAAGAAGGAAGAAGAAAGAAAAGGGAAGAAGAGGAAAGAAGAAGAAGGAAGAGGAGGAGGAAGAAGAAGAAGGGGAAGAAGGGGAAGAAGAAGAAGGGGAAGAAGGGGAAGAAGAGGAAGAAGGGGAAGATGAGGAATAAGAGGAAGAAGGGGAAGAAGAGGAAGAAGGGGAAGAAGAGGAAGAAGAGGAAGAAGGGGAAGAAGAGGAAGAAGGGGAAGAAGAGGAAGAAGTGAAGAAGATGAAGTAAGAAGAATGTGTTGTAAGGGGCTGAAAGTGTTGTAAAGTGCTGAATGTGTTGTAAGGTGTTGTAAAGTGCTAAATGTGTTGTAAAGTGCTGAATGTGTTGTAAAGTGCTGAATTTGTTGTAAAGTGCTGAATGTGTTGTAAAGTGCTAAATAAGTTGTAAAGTGCTGAATGTGTATTCAAGTGCTAAATGTGTTGTAAAGTGCTAAATGTGTTGTAAGGTGTTGAATTTGTTGTAAAGTGCTAAATGTGTTGTAAGGTATTGAATGTCTTGTAAAGTGCTAAATGTGTTGTAAAGTGCTTAATGTGTTGTAAAGTGCTAAATGTGTTGTAAAGTGCTGAATGTGTTGTAAAGTGCTGAATGTGTTGTAAAGTGCTAAATGTGTTGTAAAGTGCTAAATTTGTTGTAAGGTAGTGAATTTGTTATAAAGTGCTAAATGTGTTGTAAGGTATTGAATTTTTTGTAAGGTATTGAATGTTTTGTAAAGTGCTAAATGTGTTGTAAAGTGCTAAATGTGTTGTAAAGTGATGAATGTGTTGTAAGGTGTTGAATGTGTTGTAAAGTGCTAAATGTGTTGTAAGGTGTTGAATTTGTTGTAAAGTGCTAAATGTTTTATAAGGTGTTGAATGTGTTGTAAAGTGCTAAATGTGTTGTAAGGTGTTGAATTTGTTGTAAGGTGCTGAATGTGTAGTAAGGTGTTGAATTTGTTGTAAAGTGCTAAATGTGTTGAATTTTTGTTAAAGTGCTAAATGTGTTGTAAGGTATTGAATGTGTTGTAAAGTGCTAAATGTGTTGTAAGATGTTGAATGTGTTGTAAGGTGCTAAATGTGTTGTAAGGTGTTGAATTTGTTGTAAGGTGTTGAATTTGTTGTAAGGTGCTGAATGTGTTGTAAGGTGTTGAATTTGTTGTAAAGTGCTAAATGTGTTGTAAGGTGTTGAATTTGTTGTAAAGTGCTAAATGTGTTGTAAGGTGTTGAATTTGTTGTAAAGTGCTAAATGTGTTGTAAGATGTTGTAATGTATTGTATCTGTGGTAATGAATTGTTAGTGTGGTAATGTGTTGTATGGGGAGTAATCTGTTGTACTGGTCCAATGTAAGTCTATGGGAAAAAGTGCTTGAACTTTTGTTAATATCTGAAAAAGTGCTAAATGTGGAAGTGTGAAAAGTAATAGCAATAATGAGACGGTGAAGCCGGTCGTAACGATGTATAATTTGTTGAATTTGGTGAAAGCGTTGAAGAGTTGAAAAGTGCCAAAATCTGGCGGTGGAAGAAGAAGAAGAAGAAGAATAAACAGTAGGAGAGCATATAGTGGCTGCATAGTCTATGCAGCCACTCAATAAAGGGGATCAGCAGGTGTATACAGGAAGTGTATACAGGAGGTGTATACAGGAGGTGTATACAGGAGGCGTATACAGGAGGCGTATACAGGAGGCGTATACAGGAGGAGTATACAAGAGGCGTATACAGGAGGCGTATACAGCAGGTGTATACAGGAGGTGTATACAGGAGGAGTATACAGGAGGTGTATACAGCAGGTGTATACAGGAGGTGTATCCAGCAGGTGTATACAGGAGGAGTATACAGCAGGTGTATACAGGAGTATACAGGAGGTGTATACAGCAGGTGGATACAGGATGTGTATACAGCAGGTGTACACAGCAGGTGTATACAGGAGGAGTATACAGGAGGTGTAGACAGGAGGTGTATACAGGAGGTGTAGACAGGAGGTGTATACAGGAGGAGTATACAGGAGGTGTATACAGGAGGTGTATACAGGAGGTGTATACAGGAGGTGTATACAGGAGGTGTAGACAGGAGGTGTATACAGGAGGTGTATACAGGAGGTGTATACAGGAGGTGTATACAGGAGGTGTATACAGGAGGTGTAGACAGGAGGTGTAGACAGGAGGTGTAGACAGGAGGTGTATCCAAATGTGAATGGTTTTCAAAAGAGATCTCTCGTCAGAGTGTTCCACGTGCCACTCAGGGGGTTTGTGTTTTTGCCCTGACCCATGAAAAATTAGAGGGAACATTGGAGGACGTATCTCCACATGTTGGTGCTCTCGGTCAGGACGACTGGAGTTACAATGGTGTATGTTTTAGGGTGACGAGGGAAATCCCAGCGCCTAAGGGGAGAAACAAGCAAATCCCACACCGTGCCACCAAATAGTAGTATTTATCTCTGTATGTGTTATTTCAAGCGCATAAACTGTTTTTGTTATTTGTTGAGCTAAAATGTCATGACACAGGTGCTCGGAGAAAGCCCTGGGCAGAACGACTTAATACAGACTAGTGTTAATAGTTTATCCTGTATTTCATTGTTTGTTTTTTCTTCTAAAATGTCTGTCTAAAGTCAAGTTAAATCAAATACATCTGCTGCTAACATTACATTTCAACATTTCCCCGTGATCTTAAATCATATTTGTAGTTTGACCTGGATAGACTAAAGGAGACTACATCGGAGAGGGTGATTTTATCAGTGCTTTTGAGGCTGCTGGACTGATTCTCGCCTCAGACACGTCGCACCCTCAGGATCCTGACGTCTCAGATCTTTTGGACGAGGTGTGTATCCAGAAGAGTGACCAGGCCCTGGACCTATAGGGACCTAATTTCATCTCAGCTTCAGACTTTGAACATTTCTCTTTGAGTGTAACGGCAATCCGGCTCCTGTCAGCTGGGAACGGCTGATATATATAATAGTAGTACAATGACCTATATAGCAGCCTCCTATTCGATGTATAGTCTTGCATGCATAGGGCTTTTAATATTATATTTTAGTCCACACATGCCACGGTATTTTTGTTGTAAGTGTAGCATAGTTTGCAGACTGAGTGATAGAAAATAGCAGTAGTAGCAGCAGAAGTGACAGTAGTCAGGGGAAAAAAGGTACAACAGCAGCAGTATGAGAATAAATGTATTATCAGCACAGTCGTAAAAGCAAAAATATTGTGTTATCGTACTAGTGATGGAAGCAATGGCAGCACATTTATAAAGCTGGTCTAGTTTTATGTTATAATAATAAAAAATGTTGAAAAATGTAAAACAAGAAAAACATTTTGCATACTTGCGAGTCACTAGACACTTTGGTGAGTGAGGATGGCGCTCAATTTTTCCCATTTATGTCATGTAAAAGCTGATCCGAAAAGAGGCCAAAAATACATGCATGTGCAAACTAGCAAAGTTTATGCCATAGTTACATATTTTATGATTTGAACATTAGATTTTGAGATATGGAACTACCACACTGCGACTCATATCCAAAAATAACACCTTAAAGCGGCATTGTCTCCAGTACGTATACCTTCCAGGGGTATTATGCGGGAAGAAAGATCAGACACACGCTCTGATTGGACAAAGAAAGAGAAAGAACTGGACAAGAATCAGGGCGTACGTGCAATCAATGCTATTTTTTTTATTGTTTTTGTTTTTTTCACCAAAGCAGGTTGCAGCTATCGTCTGGTACAAAAACATCCGATTCTCGCAGATGCATAATACATCCAGAGAAATTGGTTTTGGTGGGAGACAGATGGTACCTATATATATGGTGAGCATATTTCAGCCAAGCAATAAGAGCAAGCATCAAAGCAAAGTGTATTTACAGGGAGAGGAATACAAGCAGTAAAGGGATCTGGGAGAGCTGGATATTATGGGTGAAGCAAATGTAATTCTATGATTTACTTTAAAACTCAGCACAAGACGCAGTGTTGAAGATACTGGGGTATAAATTGGTTTACACGTGGAAGAGAACTGTTTTTATATTGGGGGAAACATTGGCTAGCAGCATTGTAGTGAATAAATGTTTATGTTTATCTCATATATAAATTATACATCTGTTTCTACATGTTTGCACACAGGTTGTTTAACTATCATTTACCTTATTTTACACAATTCTCCAGATTTTTGAGAATATTAACACAGCAATATGTTGATTCAGCTTTTTATTTCGAATGATTGGGGATGCTAGGAATTATTTGAGCTTTATTGCATAGTATAATAATGTGAATAAAGGATTTTCACATCCAACATCAACAGCAAATCACAGACTAAAGTTCAGATGCTAAAATATAATTATTGATTGACTGCGGAACCTTCCGCAGTCAACCATTGGTTTTGTATTTCTTTATTCCGTCATTTTTTTTGACACGTTTCACAGCTTTCACATTTTCAACAATTTCCACAAGTTATACATCAAAACGTTCCACATGTTTGGGAGATTATTGCTATTACTTTTGGGACTTCAGCGATTTCCGGTTTTTCCGCAATCGGACAAAAATCTGCATTGAGAATTCTGCAATGCATTTTAATAGGCCCATGCATTTTAATAGGACTTCAGCTCTTTCAGACATTTCTACAGTTTCAATGATTCAACAGTTTCAAGGATTCAACAGTTTCAAGGATTTCAGCAGTTTCAAGATTTCAAGAGTTTCAAGGACTTCAACAGTTTCAAGGACTTCAGCAGTTTCAAGGACTTCAGCAGTTTCAAGGACTTCAGCAGTTTCAAGGACTTCAGTGTAATCATGCAACCTAATAGGGATTTTTCCATGTAAACCAGTATAATGCAACTTAATAGGGATTTTTCCATGTAAACCAGTATAATGCAACTTAATAGGGTTTTTTCATGTAAACCAGTATAATGCAACTTAATAGGGTTTTTTTTCATGTAAACCAGTATAATGCAACTTAATGGGGATTTTTCCATGTAAACCAGTATAATGCAACTTAATAGGGGTTTTTACATGTAAACCAGTATAATGCAACTTAATAGGGTTTTTTCCATGTAAACCAGTATAATGCAACTTAATAGGGTTTTTTCCATGTAAACCAGTATAATGCAACTTAATAGGGTTTTTTCCATGTAAACCAGTACAATGCAACTTAATAGGGATTTTTCCATGTAAACCAGTATAATGCAACTTAATAGGGTTTTTTACATGTAAACCAGTATAATGCAACTTAATGGGGATTTTTCCATGTAAACCAGTATTATGCAACTTAATAGGGATTTTTCCATGTAAACCAGTATAATGCAACTTAATAGGGATTTTTCCTTGTAAACCAGTATAATGCAACTTAATAGGGTTTTTTTCATGTAAACCAGTATAATGCAACTTAATGGGGATTTTTCCATGTAAACCAGTATTATGCAACTTAATAGGGATTTTTCCATGTAAACCAGTATAATGCAACTTAATAGGGTTTTTACATGTAAACCAGTATAATGGAACTTAATAGGGGTTTTTACATGTAAACCAGTATAATGGAACTTAATAGAGGTTTTTACATGTAAACCAGTATAATGCAACTTAATAAGGATTTTTACATGTAAACCACTATAATGTAACCTAATAGGGGTTTTTACATGTAAACCAGTATAAAGCAACTTAATAGGGATTTGTACATGTAAACCAGTATAATGCAACCTAATAGGGATTTTTCCATGTAAACCAGTATAATGCAACTTAATAGAGATTTTTCCATGTAAACCAGTATAATGCAACTTAATAGGGATTTTTCCATGTAAACCAGTATAATGCAACCTAATAGGGATTTTTCCATGTAAACCAGTATAATGCAACCTAATAGGGATTTTTCCATGTAAACCAGTATAATGCAACCTAATAGGTTGCATTATACCACCAGACCAAGACCCAAACGAAGACTCAGACCACCACCAGATAATGACCACAGACCAGGTTTCCTTAGTTACAGGAACCAAATTGTTTCAGCGGTGAGGGGATTTTTCAGTTTCAAGGACACTTTCAATACATTCAGTAGTTTCAAGGATTTCAACTGTTTAAGAATTTAACCAGTTTCAAGGATATCAGGAGGTTCAAGGATTTCAGGAGTTTCCACACTTTCAACAGTTTCCAGGTTTAAAAAAAGTTTCAAGGATTTCAGGAGTTTCAATGTTTCAACAGTTTCAAGGATTTCAGGAGTTTAAAGGTTTCAACAATTTCAAGGACTTCAGGAGTTTCAAATATCTATCAAGTATTTTAACAGTTTCAAGGCCTTTTAAAGGATTTCAAGGATTTTTTTTAGCAGATTTCCACATTAGATCTGTTCCGCAGTCAATCGCAATGGCTTCAGCCATTGCAAGTTTCTAGTTAGAAATATTATGCATTAAATTAAAAATTAAATTAAATGTGACAAATTATCTTAAGTAAAAAATACATCGTGAAACGAGAATGAATAATGCTTTCTGCCTGTAACTGCCTTTGCTACCACCAGAGGGAGAGGTTGAATTTGTTTTTTGTTTTTTTTTAATCCCAAACTGAATCGTAACTGAATGCAGATTGTGAAGAATGTTATTTCACATGATAATTTGCCAAACACTAATTTATGGAAAATACACACTGTTTTAAAGTGTGTGATGTCATAGTGGTACAATGACATCATACTGTGACAGGACTGACATGGGAGCTTTCAGACTTCTGGAGTTTCTCCCAGAAATTGCTGATATTAGCGTGGATGGATTAAAAAAACAAGGGAACAATATCGTAACACAAACTCAAAAGATTGTCAATTGTCAATTTTATTTTTGCGCTTCTTTTTATGAGACTTTATTCTCCGGAACTACAACAAGTAACCTTTCCATTATGCAATTCACTTTAGCATCCTTTCTCCTCGGTTGCCATCCCGATCTGACATGGGCACTTAAGCTTCACCAGCATTTACTGCCCGTCTCCTCTTTCCCACGATGCACCTCTGTTGGGATAACGAGAGGCGACAGCCAATCGAAGCAGGCGGCCCCACTCTCGCTCTGGCCCTTTGGGTTTGAAGGCCGTTTAAGCCAATATAGTAACGACAGAGGCGATGCATGCAGACCCTCTCAGAGCAGCGCAAACAAACCAAGGCGCCAGAAAACAGCGGGAATTGCCTCAGAAACACCTTTGTTTTTCCAGCTGTCAGCGTGACATCCGCAGAGAAAATGTATTGCATTGAAAAGCTACAGGTGTATTCTTGTCTTTTCTGTGTTGAGTTTAGATCTGGTCGTTTCTCATTAGTGCTGTTACTATGGGAAACACAAGACCTTTCCTCTTTCAAATGTGATGATTGAAGGAGTCTCAGACCTTGACCTGTGACATCTATGATGGCAGGAGATTTCACAAAAGAGCACTTTGAGATTTTGAAATGTAAAGTGCGTCTTACAAAAATGATAATTATTTTTTATAAAGATATATTTGATAGAGTTCAGATATAAGCAGTTATAGCAAGCACATTTTGATTGAACTAATGTTCCACAGATGATCTAATAACACAATGCTTAAACACAACAAGCTGCTAAAAGCTCCAGATACACAAACTTAAACATGACTATTGTCCTGCTACGTAGATCTTAAAATGTTGACAGAAATTATATTTATACTATCTCTTGTCTTAGTCACCATTTCCGCCTGTTGGAATTTTGGTTTAATCACAAAGTGTATACAAATGGTAAGTATTATTGAATTAATGTTGTCTCAAAGTATTTTATTGTTATTATCTTTAGGTAAACTCTGAGGCATAACGCTTCCGTTTTGCTGCATTCAGGTGCTCCAAGATTACATGACGGAAGATAAAAACCACTAAACAGAAAATAAAACAACATTTACATAAAGAAAAGCATCAAATGTTTGGCGAACATTTATAAATTTACAATACGTCCGAGTCCTGATTGGGAGGGGAAGGCCGATTTCGAACAAGACTGAAACCAGGATAGATTGGGACATCACACCAGTAGTTATCGCAGAAGACTTTACAAAGCTGGCAACACAGAACAAAGAATCAAACATTTCAATCACAAGAAATGCAATGATATATACACATAGAGCCATTTGTCCTTAAGGGGCAGAAGACCATGTTCATAAATGTTGATAAAGTCCATAAATGTCGTTAAATGTCGACTGTCCTGGATCTCAACCGTAGTTTTCTTGAAGGACGTCGATTCACCATCAAAGATCAGAGAATCAAACTGTTCAAACTAGTGGGGGCAGATCCTGGCTCAAAATGGTCCACGTGCGCAGACATTCTTGCAATCTCACTGGTTGCTGGTGGGGGTGTACCCGGAAAGAGAATTACCCAGTGCATTCTAACAACACCTTGTTTCCTCTCGAAAATGGTTTTACAAGACGGTCCAAAACGTTCCAGATGCCGTCAATACTGGGTGTAGTATATTTTTTGGACCAGCCTAGTTTAGCCGCTGTGGACGTACACTATGTCCGTTAATATCAACAGTCTATGGCTCCAACACAAGAAATGCCTCGAGCTATTGGTCCATAAGGGGCGGCTGACCAATGTCCATAAATGTTGATAAAGTCCATAAATGTTGTTAAATGTCGATTTTAACCTCTGTCTTTAGGCCCTTGCAAATTATTATTACAGAACCAACATTACCAATTACACTGATTTTCAACCAGCATGCACTGAATTACTTATTTCTAGCTAACTCTGCTAACAAGCCAACTCTGCCTGTCTATGTTCTAAGCTGCAATCACCAACCTGTTACTGGTAAAGCACGTATTCAATAAGACCGAGTTATACCTGCCTCTTTTAAACTGGAACGTATCGTCTTACAATCTTTACTTGTTGTTGTCAGTACAGCGTGTTCCGTAAGGCTTCCTTTGATCCCTGCGGTTATTCAGACAGAAGAGTTGATCTACAGCCAGAACACCTGCGGGGTCTGTTTACAGCACGTTTCAAAGATAATTTAGCTTTACTGCTGCTCCGAGATTTACATGCATCCATTATATATGAGCCGCGAGAATGCATCGCAACCAAAGAAGATTATGTTCAGTGCATTTGGAGTAATTTCATCTTTCAAATGGAACAGCAGCAAAACAGAAGATCATAACCTCGGGAGTATGCAAGGCTGGTTTCTCTTTATCTGTTAGTTTAATCTGATTTATGATGTCTATTATGAGGACAAACTAGGCCTGCACAGTAGGATGTCACATCACTTAATGAATAATGGGTTACACAAAATTACTTTGTACTGTATTTCAATTCTGATTGCAAATACGAGCGCATCTCTAAGTAAGTAAGTAAGTAAGTCATCTTTATTTATATACCGCCTTTCACAGACCAGAGTCACAAAGTGGTTTACAATTGTTATTAATTTTTTTTGGGCATTTTTCCTCTCACTCCACACTGAGATGAGAGCGGGTCGCCAGTACAGGAGGCGCATGCCAGACCTATTGTGCATGTTTTTAGTGGTAGTGGAAACCGGAGTACCCGGAGGAAACCTACACAGACACGGGGAGAACATGCAAACTCCACTCAGAAAGGCCCTGGTCTGACCGAGATTCGAACCCAGGACCTTCTGGCTGAGAGGCGAGAGTGCTATCTACTCAGCCACCGTGCCAACAGTACAAGCCTCCATGCTATTATTTTCTTCCCCTTAATTCATTTCTGGGTTGGGGGTGGCAGGGAGGGAATTCAGGCAAAGTGGGGTCTAGTGTCTCGCCCAAGGACACAACGACAAGGAGACATCAGTGGGAGTCGGTGGACAAGGTCTTGTGGTGGGCTCGAACCCACAACCTTCAGGATCAACTGAGCCACTGTCGCCCCACAACAAGTCTAATAAGCCAAAAAAGTAGCTATATGTTTGAACCACCAACGTTATCTATTGTGTATTTGGGAAGTCCATGACCCAGAGTGGAGGAGCCTATTGTATAAACGTGTTTTTAAGCTACAAAATAGCACACAAAAACATTTGTCTGCATTCTGGTTGAATTATTATTGTGTAATAATAAAAAATAAAAAAAATGGCTTTTTTCCCCCCTCTTCTGGAAAAATTATATACAAATACACAGACAATGCTTGCACACAACAAAAGAAGACACACAGAATAAAAAAAACAAGGAAAAGCAAGGGAAAACATTAAGTAAAGAAAGAAAATGAAGTGGTTGTGGGTGATGTAAGTACGTATTTGTATGTAAAAAGATATATTTTTACCCAACGCAACACAATACATACATTTTCCGCACAGAAAAAAAACCAGACGTGACCCACTTTTGAAATGTTATAACAAATCCAGTATGAATCTGTTTCCAAAATGTAACCATACAAATTTCACAAGTCTCGACAAAATAAACAGGTGTGAAAAGGAGCATGATTCTAGATTTAATGCTTTGGAATACACTTTGGAATAGAATTTTCTTATTTCATACAGAACCAAGCCATCTCTAAAAGGCCGCACTGAACCTGCATGAATAAACTCCACAAATGCAGTCATCACAGCAGGTCTATCTTCAAAGCTCCTGAGCAAAAAAAAAAAACCCGCCGGCTACTTCTATATCCTTTAAAATATCATTCTTTTTTTCTTTCTTTATTTGGTGTTGGCCGTGTGCTCCTACTTTGCAATTCAACAGCCGACAGAGTGCTTCTGCATGACTGACCGAGGCTCGTTTCTCATTTGAAAAGGCCAGTACACAGATACAGCCCCAATGTCTTTCTCATCTCACGGTTGGAGCGGTGGACACTTCTTTGTTTGTTCTCATGGCTAATGTGGCAGAAAAACACACACGAATGACGAGCCCCTTTTTGTCAATGGTTTTCAGAGCCGGTAACTAGAACATAATGCGGAAAATATGTATGTTGCGGCACTATTAGACTGGTGTTAATCTAGTCGCCGTGTGAAGTTTGGATAATAACATGAATATTAATGTTATTGCTTTGAATTTAAATCAGCTCCTTCCAGATAGTCAAAGTGTTTTCTCCTGCATTATTCATTCACTGTACGCTGTTGGCTGAGATAAGCTGCAGATGGCAAAGTGGCTGCCAAAATATTTCACTGTATATAGGAAGGTATGTGAGGTGTCTTGCCAAATAACACAATGTACTCTGTGATACGGTCTTACATAATGTGCCAAAGCATCAACATCCTCGTTCTAAACATTGTGAGACAAGAATTTTGAATTATTTTAGTCATTTTCAAATATAGCTGTAGTCATTTCAACTGAGTTCGTTATAATCTTTGTGGTAGATTTTGTAAGTATATAATTTCGTTGTTTTCCTGCGTATGGGGTTGTTTGAGAGACGTCCGGTAAATGTGCCAATTTTGCAGATAAAACGATTCAATTCAATTACATTTATTTTTGGTATAGCCCTAAATCACAACCGTGGTTATCTCGAACGACGTCAATTCACCATCAAAGATCAGAGAATCAAACTGTTCAAACTAGTGGGGGCAGATCCTGGCTCAAAATGGTCCACGTGCACAGACATGCTTGCAATCTCACTGGTTGCTGGTGGGGGTGTACCCGGAAAGAGAATTACCCAGCGCTGGCCCACACTAGTTTGAACGGTTTGATTCTCTGATCTTTGATGGTGAATCGACGTCCTTCGAGATAACTACGGTTGTGATTTAGGGCAACACCTAGTTTCCTCTCAAAAATGTTTTTTTACAGGACGGTCCAAAAGTGGCTGCTGGCAATAGCAGATGTACAGTATTTTGAACTTCATAAGCCACAAACTATATATCATTTTAAAGCTTATTTTCTCAGCTATATTTATATGTAAGTGTAAACGATATCAGACATTGCATTAAAAAGATATAACGCATTAATATGAGCACAAAATAAATCACGTCTGTATTCGTTTTTTACCTTTCGTCTTCTGCTGCTCCAAAAAATTAGACTTTCCCCATCCTTGCTTAGTCTTTCTCTCCGTAACTGTTCATTGAAGAAGAACATCCACTTGTATTTCCCAAAGTATAATCCATTCTGCAGATTTAATCAAAAAACGCCCCGAAAAGAGGTCCAGACTGCTCTTTTACATTTCACCAAGTTTGAGCTTTGTTTTTTTTACTATTTTCATGTTCTCAGATGTCTATTACATCTAATATGTACAGTATGAGGATTGGCTTTGGAGCATATTTTATCGAGCCAACAGGTGTCACCGGCACTGCCTCTGGATGTTGAGAAACATTGAACCAGTCCGGCCCTCGGCGCGTAGCAAACATTTTTTTTTGGCCCTCTGATGTATTTTACTTTGACATGCCTGCTATACTGGGTGGAGTAATTTTTTTTGGACCAGCCTAGTTTAGCCGCTGTGGACTTACACTACGTCCAATAATATTTACAGTCTATGGCTCGAACACAAGAAATGCCTCAAGCCATTGGTCCATAAGGGGCGGCTGACCAATGTCCGTAAATGTTGATAAAGTCCATAAATGTTGTTGGATAAAACAATGGGCCAAATCTCAGACCAAAATATTAAGCTACACATTTGTCTGGCATCGCGTCTGTTCAGCTCAAACCACTCAGGAACAGACAGACAGCAAAACCAGGCCATAAAATGAATGAACGCGGTGTTTACTTCAACATCATTTTAATTCGATCCACAAAGGGAAGGATCATCGAGTGGAGCTGAAGCGGGGCGGTGATGAGTGCCACAGTCCGATCTCAGCGTCAAGAGTTGAATTCTCTGGACGTCATTTCAGTTTTTGTTATAAATATATTGCAATAACAGGCTCTGGCAAACAGCTGCGTTCCGGACAGAATGACTTAATACAGACTTATTGGGGCTGTGTGTAGTCTTGTGTGCTGATGACAAATACATTTCTGTAAATTTCTCCGGTGTGAGATCATAAAAGTCTATCTTATCTTATCTTATGCCAGTGTTGGGGAAAGTAACACAAACAATAAAAATAGTGCACATAATAAATATATCACTTTATTTCGTATGCCCAGTTGAATATACAGGCCTCAATAGATGTGTGTGTAGATTTGTAGACAGACTTGCAGTAATAACAATAATTGACTGGGAGGGCAGGTTTTCAGCTTCTATAGCCATGGCAGGCCCAGCTTTATAGTATATAAATTTAGCAACATCCAGTACTTAATGGAAATGACTGGAATTTGTGTTTGTGAACTTAATATAGATTGTTATGGCAGCTGATAAGTGCCATTCTGAACTGGCAACCTGCAACTGTTGGCAACTGCTGGCAAGCTGTTGTGGTCATAATGTTTTGGCTCATGTTTGTAAAATTTTATGCAGAAAATTTGTCTCTAAAAGAACCCACTCCTTCCACACACTGCTCTGTTAAAAAATGCATCGGGAGGCATATTTTTAACAGGCTCTCCGACAAATCCCTTTGAGATATCTGTGAAAGCTCCCGGCTCATTCCTCTCCCCTTGGTTTGTTTACTGAGGGCCTAAATGTACAAGATGCAGTGTCAGAATAGCTTTTTCATTGCACCTTTAATGCAGCTTCGTGGCAGAAACACATCGTCCTCTTCCCAAATAACCTTTAAGACCAACTTTTGGGAAAACGCTCGTGTGTGAAATGATTTCTATGGCATTCAGCTGTCATAGCGAGAGAAAAAAAAGCTATCAGTCTGAGAAAGGACAGCAATTTATCAGTCTCCAGAGCTATGCAAAGGGCCAGGCTGTGTTTGGGGAAAGCATTGTCCACGCTGGAACATTTGGGTCCAAAGTTATCATGCCAGCCCTTCAACTTCAAACGAGAATCGTAAGACTGTTTTCAAAGCATTCAAGGCGCACCAAAACCCCAAAGTAACAGTACATCAGAAAATTGGTAAATCAGAAAGTTTGCAGGGGAAAACATTGGCCAAGATTTGGAAAATAAAGGTCAGCGTGTCTCATTCAGAGCTGCAGATACTGTGGGAGCAAATGGAGATGGAGACTTGTAATAGTGATAGTAATAGTGATCAGAATCCATTATGACATTTTCAACACACTGTAAGGTTGTTACAAAGCAATTACTTTGGTGGAGAAGAAAGCAATCATGTTTTTGTAGCACCTCTCAGAGCATAACCACTCATTGTGTTATTTAAGAAATTTGGTACAGCTATTGACACACAAGCACACACACGCGCACGCGCACACGCACATGCACACGCACACACAGGACCAACTCTTCTATTGACACAGCTATTGCCAAATCTGGAACCATCACCAGCAGATTGTAGTTTGGCAGTGGCGAAGTATGTGATAGTAAAGTAATCTGTTCTGGTTCTATCCAGAAATTGAAGCCGAAGCAAGAGGAATGTTGGAATGCCAAAGATTATGGTGCTACTCCCCACGGGCTTCGTTAGACCTTAGTACGAAATGTAATTTATACGATGGTGTGGTACGACCAGGCCCGGGAAAAGTCTACGTCAAGTCTCAAATAGCGGCTTAAGTCCGACTCAAAGCCAAGTCCCCATCTCTGTGACAATCAAAAAATATATGCAAGATGTTGGCCAGTAGAAAGGACCGGTTTGTGAATTGAATAACAATCAAATAATGATATGGGAAAACAGACATTACGACAGATTTTCTTGTTCAACATTTAATTCAAAAAGTCTCCTTTCTCATAGTTGCATTGACACCTGCCCTCTGACCGCAATAGAATTCTAGATCTTGAACCTATAGATTATTGATTCACCACAATGTACTGTATATTCTACTATTCCAACATCGACAACCTCAAAAACCCAGCACACACACACACACACGCACACGCTACGAGGTCAATCGCATTTGTACCTGTGATATCCGGCTTCTGCGGCATGAAGAACTGGTAGAAGGTTGGTTCCGACAGTCCTTTGACGTTTCTCGCCGTGATCTCCACCTCGTATCTGGTGTTCCACTGCAGCGGCTGGAGCATGGCGAAGTCGTTGGCGCCGGGAACTAGCTTCGTCATCCACTGCTCTTCCTTGTCCTGAGGGAGGAAAAAGTTAAGACACTTTCATACGTCTATATTTTGACATGATACGACTTGTTTGATTGACAAATTTGTATGTTTCGAATCCATTGCTTTCTGAAATCTAGAGCAAAGGAACAATATTGTGACAGAGTGAGAGCCTTGTGATGCGTGCAAGACTCAATTAAAATGTGTTTGCAATCATCATAATTGTTTAGGCAATTTTTGTACTTTGACAAATAATTGTGTTGTCAGCTCATTGTAATGCTACACACAGCCCACTTCAATAGAATACAAGCCATTGATGAATGTGTTTGCCAGAGAAACTTTTGTTAGCGTACATTAGCATAATACATCTCAGTATTGGTATCCTATATGGATGACATGGGCACGTTTGCAGTATTATCTATCGAAGGCAAGACAAGGCACGTTTTTTGGTGTAGCACAGTTCATACACACGGCAATGCAAAGTGCCGAACAAAACAAGATTGAAACAGTGACACCAGGCATTAAAATAATCAAAATACATTAAAAAGAAAGATAAAAATATAAAATCCCTCAGTTGTATGTACAGATAAACAGAACTGTTAACCTGGATTTGAACATTGTCAGAGAAGAAGCCTGTCTCACTTTTTCAGGAAGATTCATCCAGATTTTAGCTGCATGAATCTGAAATGCTGCCTCCCCGTGTTTAGTTCTATCTCTGGGCACTGGAAACCAATACTACAATATTTTTGGAACTTGATCAGTAATAATCTGGTTCCCTGGATTCAAGCAAATGTTTTCATCTTTGTCATTTTGTTTTTATGGAACAGGAACAATCTTATTTCAAGCACTGGCAAATCAGCTTAGGAACATAATATAGTTTTAAGACGAGAGATAAAACAGAGAAAAGTCCAGCATTACTTTTTCAATCCCTTCCATCTTCATCACTTGCATAGATTGACTTAAAGGAGCAGTTTGTAAAAATCTGGCCAAAGGTGGTGCTGCAACCTCTCACACTCTTTTTTCACAAAGGCCTCGATAGAAATCCTTTTGTCAGTAATGATTTGAGAATCAGAACGAGACCTTTTTTAATTCTGCGGCCACATGGTACTTTACCAGTGAGATTAGCTTGATGCGGTGAGTTCTGGCAACCCGGATCACAGACTTTCTGATTGGTCAAACAGTGGAGGGCGGGACATCGAAATGCAAACAATAACAAGTTTATGGGCTGTCAAACTCATTTTAAAATTCCAAAATCTCGGCTGAACTTCTTTTATGGCAAGGCAAGGCAAGGCAAGTTTATTTGTATAGCACAATTCATACACAAGGCAACTCAAAGTGCTGAACAAGATAGCATTAAAATCATAAATAATCACAGAACATTAAAACGAAAGATACAAATATTAAATCCCTCAGTTGTATGCACAGCTAAACAGCACCGTTTTTAACTTGGTTTTAAACATTGTCATTGAGGAGGCCTGTCTCACATCTTCAGGAAGATTGTTCCAGATTTTAGCAGCATGAATCTGAAAAGCAGCCTCCCCATGTTTAGTTCTGACTCTGGGCACTAACAGGAGTCCAGTCCCTGTGCTCCTCAGAGTCCCAGCAGGAGTCCAGTCCCTGTGCTCCTCAGAGTCCCAGCAGGAGGCCAGTCCCTGTGCTCCTCAGAGTCCGGGCTGGTTCATATGGGACTAACATGTCACTAATATATTTTGGTGCGAGGCCATGGAGAGACTTGTAACAAGCAGAGCTGTTTTAAAGTCTATTCTCTGAGCCACAGGAAGCCAGTGCAGAGACCTGAGGACTGGACTAATGTGGTCGTACTTCCTGGTTCTAGTCAGGACTCGAGCTGCTGCATTTTGAATGTACTGCAGCTGTTTTACAGCCTGTTTGGACAGACCTGTGAGCAGGCCATTGCAATAGTCTAACCTACTGGAGACAAATGCATGGATAAGAATCTCCAAGTCTGCTTTAGACACTATGTTTTTGATCCTGGCAATGTTTTTTAGACGGTAAAAAGCTGCTGATGTTACTGATTTGATGTGGCTATTAAAATTTAAGTCTGAGTCCAGTATTACCCCTAGATTTCTGACCTTGTTTGAAGGTTTTAGGGAGAGAGACTGTAGATGACAGATGACGCTCTCTCTTTGTTTCTGGGGACCAAAGACAATCATTTCAGTTTTGTCTGCGTTTAGCTGAAGGAAGTTGTTTTGCATCCACTCACTGATCTGTTGGATACAGTGAAGGAGTGAGTCCACTGGTCCATGTTCTCCTGCAGTCAGTGAGACATAGATCTGAGTGTCGTCTGCATAGTTATGATAGGACACTTTGTTTCTGCGTATTAACTGACCTAACGGCAGCATGTAGAGATTGAACAGAAGAGGTCCCAGGATCGACCCCTGTGGGACTCCACAGGTCAGGGCCATATGATCTGAGACACAGTTTCCAATCTCCATAAAGTACTTCCTGTCTTCAAGGTAAGACCTAAACCAACTTAGGGCGGTGCCAGCGACGCCAACCCAGTCCTCTAGTCTCTGTAAGAGGATCTCATGGTCGACAGTGTCAAAGGCAGCACTCAGATCTAACAAGATTAAGATTGAGACTTTGCCTGCGTCAGTGTTCAGCCGGATATCATTTGTAACCTTGACGAGAGCAGTCTCAGTGCTGTGGTGGGGTCTAAAGCCGGACTGAAACATATCAAATGAGTTGTTGATTATAAGAAATCTAGTAAGCTGTAGGTAGACAACTTTTTCAAGGACTTTCCCCATAAATGGCAGATTTGAGATGGGACGATAGTTGTTGAGTACCGTAGCATCCAGGCTGCTCTTTTTTAGCAGGGGCCTGATGACTGCAGTTTTCAGGGCCTTTGGGAATATTCCAGAATCAAGGGACATGTTTACTATCTGTGTGAGTGAAGGTAACAGACTGCTCAGAACAGACTTTAGAAATCTAGTGGGTAGTACATCCAGGCTGCATGTGGAGGAGCTCAAACTGGAGATTATCTCTTGGACAGTTTGATCATTTACAGGTGCAAAGTAAGTTAGCTCAAAGAGCCTTTCTGGCTGTTGGATTGTTATCTGTGGATTGGAGACAATGGCGTTTTTGATGCCTTGAACCTTGTCATTGAAAAAATGTGCAAACTCATTACATTTACGTTTGGAAGTTAGCTCTAATGGAATTTGAACAGGGGGGTTTGTTAATCTATTAACTGTTGAAAACAGAACACGCAGATTGTTGCTGCAGCCTTCAATCATTTCAGAAAAATACCTTTCTCTCGTACTACGTAGCACCTGGTTAAACTCGCACAACTTATCTTTGAAGATCTTGTAATCAACCTGGAGGTTGGACTTGCGCTACTTCCGCTCGGCCCTCCGGCACTTTCTCTTTTGTGCCCTGACCGAGTCTGCTTTAGCCCACGGCGCCTTCTGCTTATTTTTCACTATTTTAACCTTCACAGGAGCGATGGTGTCCAGAACTTTCAAAACACTAGAGGTGACAGAGTTAAACAGTTCATCTATAGTAGAATACTATACCTGTTAAAGAAGTATTCAAAAATATTTTTTTTTATTAATGCCTTTTGACAGTTTATGGACATTTAATGATGACTTGACATAAAAATCTTCCATATTGCTACTTTAAAATATTAAGATTTCAAGTCAACGTCAAAACAAAATAATTTAGATGTTTTTTTGTTTTCTTTTAATGGAGCAGACCTTACTAGACATTAGAAGAACATGCCAAAGCCATACCATCTTACTGTATACTACTTTGAGTTATAAAAATCAACATAACCCACATTTACGGTGGCTAAAACGACACAAGATATCTTTAACTGTTGTGTTTGTAAACTGAAGATACATTCTCATGACTCAACTCCTCTTTTTGGGAATGTATCAATTTGTCTGACTGACACAACACTTCTACGTTCAACATTGTTCACACACAGTCAATGGGCGCACAAATGGGAAGAAACGGCCCTCCCAGTAACACCACTGTCTAAAAAACAAAGCGCATTATGCTTGGCCAAATTGGACGCTTTCATATCGTACTGTCTCTACTTCTGGTTAATATGGAGTGGCACTTTTAAAGTACACGGCAATTTGAAAGAGTTATCAAAAACACACCCCACATTGTTTGGTTGGAAGTGTGAAATATGGAGGCAAACAAGCTCAGCAGGGGCTTTGATTGTGGATGGTTGGTAATGGTTGCCAGTACCACTTCACTTTTGGTTTAGTACAATACAGATGAGTTAAAAACAAATGGAAAAATTGCAGGTTTTGGAAATGAAAACGTCAAGAGTTTGGGAGGAAAATCTTTTAACCACTTATGCGCTGTCAAACTGAGCACTAAATTGGGCCTCAAGTACTGTTTTTAGGAATTCAAAACAACAGGCTGCAACTGCAAATTTACCTTCACCAATTTAGAGATTTTGGAAGATCATTTATAATTTGTCGACATAAAAACAAATTGAAAGTTTTAACCCAACACATTAGTTCTGTTGGAAAATCTAACTTGGGTTATAAATCACTATTAACCTGGGAGTAAATCAAAGAATAGACCATACACTCTGGTTTAGAACCACAGACTGTATACAGTATATTAACGAACGTAGTCACGCCTATCTCCGCCGTTCTAACTAATGGGCCAAAAATTGGGCTTTCATGGAGTGATTCAAAATGGCCGCGGGGGCTGGAAAATGTGAAAAAAGCCATCTGAGAATGCGTCAGCTGCACGAGCCCCATTCCTTTAAACGAGTGACTTAAAAAATTCACAGCGAGTATGGCGCCGTAAAGATGGCGCCGTGGCAAGAGCTCTGGTGTGTGTCGTCTGGTGCACACTGGGGTAGTCTTGCACAGTTTTTCCTATGTGGTTTTACTGCAAATGGCAAATAAATGAATCTGAATCTGAATCTGAGTAAACTAGAGTGGTCAAAAAAAATTCACTCCCCTCAGCATTGACACACATGTGGAACGGAGCTTTGGGCCAAGAGCAAATTTTTGGACTATCCTGTAAAGACGTTTTCGAGAGGAAAAAAGATGCTGCTTTATGTTAGCATTGGCTAATTTTTATTCCGGGTCCACCCCCATCGGCCCGGGGTGGTATTGCAAGCATGTCAGCGCACGTCATTTTGGCCCCTTCCCACTGTTTAGAACCCGATATAATTATGGTATATGTTATTCTGCAGAAGCGTCAAAGCCAAGTACGGAAGGGTGGCAGATGTTAGTTTCATGTCTGGGCTGAAGAACGACCTGTCCAGGGTTGCACTGATTGTTTTTCATAATATCATAGTTGTATCAGAGTAAAGCTGTGTTCAGACCGGATCATGCTGCAGCGAGTTTCACTGCAAAGTCTACGGTGACGTCCGTCCATGAGCGGAATTGCATGGACGTCGGGGCACTTTTATCCCGCGGCAGACGCCTTGTTGCGGTGAGGCAGAGGCGGTGGGTACAGCGGCGAGATGCATGCAGCGAAAACAACAGATGAAAATCCTCGCTCAACAGCAGCAAAGTTGTCACGGTTTGTTTGTGCAGTGATAACTTTTCCTGATGAAATGAACAGAAATAATTAAATCATACATATATGTCAAGGTGTGATAAATAAGAATAGCCACACCATATGGCGAGAAATTTTGCCCAATTAAGAACACTTATTATCGTTGAAGTAATTTAATGTATGTATAATTAGCCAAGATTGTTGAATGCATTCGGTGTTGGGTGGAAATATATTTAGCTAAACTTAACATTTATGTAAAAAATATACAATTATAAAGACTCCATCCAAGTAATGCCTGCAAGTTTGAGTCAAGATGGATGTCATAACAAACTGGATATTTCAGCTTATTCCCCGAGATGGGGAAATAGACTCTGCTCAAACTGATATAAGCAGCTGACTTTCATACCAACTTTACAGCACGGTTTCCTTTTCAGCATACAACCTGAAGACCAATAAGAGAAATACTCTGAGTGCCACAGTTTGCAATTAAATTAATATGAATATGATCTTTAACTTTTGGCCGCCTTTTTAAAGAGTACAAATGTCCCTTTCTCCGTACCTGTCAGTACATACAGCTCTGTGACCTTAAATAAATGCTCAGTTTAGACTAGCGTGGACCCCGGCCTTACTCACTGTTTTATACTTGACGATGTACTCCACTATGGGCATGCCCCCGTCGTCCTGCTTGACCAGCCCCAGCCGGTAGGTCTTGCCCATGCCCCTCTGGCCGTGCACCGCGGGAGGACTGGGCTCTCCTGTGGGGCAACACACAGAATGGTCAGTGTGAAATGGAGCAGGTGGCAACGAGAGATATGGGTTAAGGTTGACGTCTAAGGAGAAAAATGGCTTAAAGCAGAATTAAAATAACACTATCTGGCAACCCCAACTGCAGGCTATAACTAATGCTGACAGCGCAGGGCTGCTCATGCTAATTAGCTCTGGTAATCGAGGACACTTTTCACCAATAATATAATAAATGCTTTGAATTTTGTAGATGGATTTATCACACTCAAGAATACATCAAGTATGAAATATTCCAATCATGCAAAGTAAGCAATGGAGAGAAGAAGAATTTAAGCCTGGATATATCAATTAAACTTTAATTTAATTCTGGGATTGCTAGTCGTTTTGTGGCTGCATGTTGAATGAGCAATTACTGAGAGAGTATGTGATGATTTGAAATTATTTTCATATTTGACCAGATTCTCTCCTTCTGTCTTGGTCATGTGACACGGTAACGCTGAAACGTGAGCAAATGTGCCTCCGACGCAGAGGTTCCTTTCTGGTGCCTTTAAGGTCTGTGCTTTTATCGCCTGACGTTAAACGGGTCGGAGGTCGCTGCTGTAGAGTACTCACTGATGGGCAGGGTCTGGAAGCTCTCCATGTGGCTGAACTCGCCCTGGCCTTTCCCGTTCACCGCTGCCACCCGCACCTCGTACGTGGTGTTGGGCTCCAGTCCCGTCAGCACCACCGTCGCTACACAAAGTAACACAATTCAATTAGGATTCTCGCACATTTCTCCCTTTCAATGTGTTATTCTCTTTTATTAGCGACTATGAAACTGTTTCGATAGGGTCTGCATCTTGGCAGCTCATATGCTTTCAATTCATTGGACATCATAAAAATACTGTGGTGTTGCAGCGTTTATTGCTTAAAGTAAGAATTTGTGAATGCTCGTGAAACTAGTTTTTGTTTCCTCAAATATATTCTGCACTCAATAAGAAAAGCAGCTCAGTGTACGTATCCTAAAGGCAAAACACACACATATATACAGTACGTTTATGTGACGTCATGAACAAAAATAACTGCTTTACATTCAAGAACAGTTGAAACAGTTGGGTCCTGATAAGTTACTGCCAATACCTCGAACATGTTTATAACATGTTTATAACTCTACAAACCTGCAGCTCTGTCTAAACAGACATTAGTTCTCATGCAGTGGATCCATGCATCTGTCATATCGACGAGAAAGCGGCACAGATTTACTTTATGTCACCACTTTGACCATCGCCAGCAACAAGATCGAGTGTATGAAGTTAAAGTGCACAATAAAACCTATATTATAGCATTCAATAATATGGTTCTTAAAGAAAAACAATAATCTAGGAGGTCTTGGAAACTTCCAACCACCAAAAGGTCGATCTCCTCGTAACATTTTCTGTGTGACTGTAAATGACGTGAAATTGTGGAATGCTCTGGATTTCCAACTAAAACAAGACATTCACAGATTTAAGTCACTTTATAAAAACAATATTTGGTCTGACTGTAGAGAGAATATGGCTTGAATACATTTCCATGTTGCCTCTTCCTCTTCTTGTATGTTTGTACTCGTCCCTGGTGTTTCTTTACCACTGCTGGTGTTTTCTGTTCTTTACCATTTCTGAAATTTCCCACGTGCAGTTGTTTTGCATCCTTGTAAAATGTATCTTGTCTGTAGCTATACGCCCTTAAACCCATTCATTATTCCTTTATTAATGTCGGGATGTGAGTGCAGGGTAGATGCAGTTTTAGCTCATTGCATGTTTTGTTTACATTTTTCTTTTGCATGTTGCATGTGTTTAGTGCATGTTTTGTTTTTATGAACATTTTGAGTGCACCCCTGCACAAATGGACTGCTCCGCATTTTTAACCAATCAGAAACTTTCCCCAGTGGTGTGGTGTGACGGAATGATTGTTAAGAGGCAGGGCCAGGAAGCAGAGACAGGGTCACCGGTGCGCGTGTGGACCGTGGACACTGGATTAGACTGACACCAGACCCCCCAGCACCAACAAAAGGTTGACCGAGCGCTGTGCAGAGGAGCCGTGCAGTGGAGCCGTGCAGAGGGGCCGTGCAGTGGAGCCGTGCAGTGGAGCCGTGCAGTGGAGCCGTGCAGTGGAGCCGTGCAGTGGAGCCGTGCAGTGGAGCCGTGCAGTGGAGCCGTGCAGTGGAGCCGTGCAGTGGAGCCGTGCAGAGGGGCCGTGCAGTGGAGCCGTGCAGTGGAGCCGTGCAGTGGGGCCGTGCAGTGGAGCCGTGCAGTGGAGCCGTGCAGTGGAGCCGTGCAGAGGGGCCGTGCAGTGGAGCCGTGCAGTGGAGCCGTGCAGTGGAGCCGGCTGATACGCCTGAAAAACAGCTAAGTGAAGGGACGTCTGCACGCGGGCTTCTGCATCGCAGAACTTGCTGATTTTAACTTATTGTGCATACACCAATTTTAGCCCTCTCCCCGCAGCTCCCTGGACTGGTGGAGGTGACGGGACTTTTAGCATGGCTATCGGCATCGGACCTTTCCTTTTTTAGATACATTTTATAACTGACTTTTATCTTTTTCTTTCAACTTGTACAAAATAAAACTGTTCATTTTTTCCTATTTTGTGAGTTGTGTTGTATGGCCCGGGCTTGATTTTATACAGTTGCTATTAAACTGTGACATTAACAGTTGATTTAAACGTACCATTTTCTTTGAGCTTCCTATTTGCTCCAGTATAAAATCAATGAGTGATATGTTTGAAGAAACCAGGGGTGGGACTAAAAAGGTTTTTTTTAACTCAGGGTTATATATGCACTATTTTGATATTCTACTTTTGTTTCTTGCACACTTATTTGCTCGAAATAAACGTTATCATTATTAAAGTTAAAATAATGCATCACCAATGAGATTCAACAATTAAAACTAACCCTATTCTTACCTAAAACTCTCATAAAAATGGCCTATTTCAGCGCACAAAAACCCCAGAATTCCCACATTTCTGCAGTATAGAACCAATAAGAAGTTTGCAGGTAATGACTCTGATAATGTAAATTGCAGTTTGTATAGAAAGTCCCATTAGGAGCGGATTCCTCTCACTCTGGCCCATTCCTACAGAGAGCTTTTCTAACGAGCCCGAGTCCGTCTGCACAAATTAAACACTTGAATGTTAATAGGTACTTTTGCGCGTCCTTGCTTCAGCGCCTGCAAACAAATGCGCTCATTTGGAGCCGAGCTTGGATACTTCTCTGGCTTTTTAATTTGGCCAAAAGTGCTGAAATGTTGCGTGTCTGCGTTGGGATATCATTATAGTTGAGGGTTTATGGCGGGAAAAAATTGCCATATTTTAGAGTGCGTACTACAGCAGCCGTAGTGTTCTTATTATACCTACTTGAAAATCTGAAAACAACTATTTCCAGGCAATTTTGATTTGCATGTAAGTGAAGATCTCAATCTCGACTGTGTAAGAAACATTTCAATTCTACTGTAATGCGTCAGACTTACTAACTTTCCAACACATCGGCCGTATGTTGGTGTGAATAAATGTAATAACTCATGCTTTACTTTGTTTATTCGTTGATTAAACACAGAAAAATAGACACGTTTCATGTTTCTCCAAGATGCGGTACTATTTCAAATGTTTAATAGATCAGCTTATTTTAATATTAAGGAGCCTCTCTGGTTGTTTTTGATATCCACAAGAGCAAAATGATCATGACCCATTTAAAGACCTTATGACGGGTTTTTAAAAAAAAAATAGTGGATATCAAAATTGCATGACAATGTCAATTTGAAAGAGATTCCGGCAAAAAAAATCCTATATTTTATAAAAAGAGCGTGTTTTTCATGAATTTAAGTTGTCTATGCTCTAACCTGTGTGTGACGTCATAGCGGGTTACGCCCATGCATTGAAAACCATGGATCTATGCCACAGGACTGCCTTTTCTCTCTTCTCTCCACTGAGGCCCAACACAATACTGCACTCTACAGGTGACAATTGCTCACTACACATAAATTGCCGTTTTGAGTGTGAAAAAATGTCCGAGGTGGGAATTGAACCCCAGTATCTGGATGGTCAGTCCATCGACACAACCACTGGACTATCTCAGTGACAACGAAATGTAACATTCTAGTAGTTATCTCAGACTCGCTGTACACGGCCTTGTCATCTTGAATATCCGCGAAAAAAGAACGAATACCAAATTGTAAACAACTTACAGCGTTGAAACGTACCCGTTCTGACGTCACCAAGGGCTGTGAAGTTTTTTCGTTTCTAAGGGCGTTGCTATGGGGTTATTTCGATTTGGGGGGATCAGACAAAAAAAACAACAACTGATTTTGAAACCTTTAGTAGTTCTCTTCTAATATAAAATGGTATTAAAACTGTATTTCTAAATAAATCAAACCCGTCATAAGGTCTCTTCTTGTTTTACTAGTTTGATCTTTTATGATTTCGAAGCGTTTTCAGTTCCTGTGAATAGTTGTTCTCTGTGGAAACTGTCTTTGGTTGGATCTTTGCTCTGGGTCTTCAGATACCCGTGCAAAACTACAAGTAATACATAATTTAGTAGACAATTTCTCCATCCATAATTTGTCAAGTTTTAAACCAAAATCATGGTTTCAGATTCATTTTATTTGCCATATGCAGTGCATAAGTCCCCAGTGTGCACACGACAAGTATATAAATAAAACAATAAGTGCAGGAATAGAAAAAAAAAACACAAATTGCAGGAAACAATTGACGCTGTGAAATTGATCAGCTCAAACAGTTCCAATACAAAAGGCAAGATCGTTGAAAGTGCTTTGTTTAAACTTCTACCAGAGGGAAGAAGCTGCAACATGGTTTCTCCAGAGTGGCCAGAAGAGTCATTGATTATCTTAAGAGCTCGGGGTAAGAGTCTGGATTCATACAGAACTTCCAGAATTTTACAAAAACCACACAGTATACTTCAAGACTGCTGAGCAGTTAGTTTAGTTGAAGGATTAGTAAGTAAAAATCCAGTCAAAAGTGGTACTGCAACCACTCTTTCTCTCCCTGACCCAGGTTGCCAGATATGCAGACGAATCCAGCTGGGACCATAACAGCTGAATAGACAAGAGTTTTGTCAACAACGAATCTATAACCAACACCTTTTTCACAAAGATAGAAATCCTTGTTTTATTCCTTGTTTGGTCGTTAATGATTTGAGAATCATAACGAGACCTTTTTTAGGTCTGCGGCCACATGGTACTTTACCAGTGAGATTAGCTCGACGCGGTGAGTTCTGACGACCCAGATTACTGACTTTCTAAATGGTGAAACGGTGGAGGGCGGGACATTGAAATGAAAACAATAACAAGATTTAGGGGTTGTATAAGGTTTGAAACTCAAACATCTCTGAACTACTGTTATCAGTTAAAGAAGTATTTGAAAAGACTGTAGTTTATTGATGCCTTTTGACAGATTAGGGACCTTTGATTAAGAGTTGACATGAAAATCTTACATATTGCTACTTTCACTTTTGCTGCTAACAGAGACACACTGTACGTGCTGAGGGGAGATGATGAGCACGTAAATGTTAACATGTAGTGAGTGGAGTTGTTGACGTGTTTATAGGTTGTGTTTACAGATTCACTTCATATCAATAATACATGCTGACGTCTCTCAGGGTTCGTCCTCATTTCAGTTTTACCACTGCGGCGTAAACGCTGATCACAGGATTCTCACACGTCAGCAACATATAGGGCCCAAGACACTTAAGATGTGGGTTTATGCAGTTATGAGCACCTTACATTACTATTCAAACTTGATACATAGTAATTGTTTTTCTGCAATTTCTATTTTCATATTTTTACTCCACAGAGAAACAAATAGGGGGAAATGTAAGCAATACAAAACACTTGGGGCTATTGTAATCAACCTATACCTGCTGTGTTCTCTTAAAGCTGGGGTACCTAACTTTTCTTTCTTTAATGCATTTTGTTTTTACCAACAGAAAGAGTCTTTTTCAAATCAGACCACATCTTGCTGTCTTCATCATATCAGAAAAAAAATTCAAGAATTATAAGAAAGAGCCCTGTGAGTCACTTTTTGGCGCTTTGGACTGATTGGCTAACTAGTATACGATTTTCTGAAAAAGCTGATCAATTGATGTGACGAGTATGAGGCCAAAAAAATATGGTGAAAGTAAAAGCTAGTGATAGGATGATGGTAATTAGATGTGTTTTGAAAGTTAGATCCCTCAGCTTGAACACTGCTCGAGATTTTAGCTGCATTCATCTGCCTGTTTAGTTCACATGAAAGTGTGTGTGCGTGTGTGTGTGCGAGTGTGTGTGCGAGTGTGTGTGCGAGTGTGTGTGTGACTTACTCTGGACACTGTGTGACCGCACGTCCCTCCAGTCCTGGGAGCCTGCCTCTCTGTACTGCACCAGGTAGTAGCTGATGGGGACTCCTCCGTGAGAGTCTGGGGTCATGAAGGTCACTGTGGCCAGACGCTGGGACACCGCCGACAGCCGCACGGAGTGAGGGTTCGAAGGCACGTCTGCAGCAACACAATCAACATACAGAGTGAGGGTTCGAAGGCACGTCTGCAGCAACACAATCAACATACGGAGTGAGGGTTCGAAGGCACGTCTGCAGCAACACAATCAACATACGGAGTGAGGGTTCGAAGGCACGTCTGCAGCAACACAATCAACATACGGAGTGAGGGTTCGAAGGCATGTCTGCAGCAACACAATCAACATACGGAGTGAGGGTTCGAAGGCACGTCTGCAGCAACACAATCAACATGGAACTACTGTAATATACTCCAGGTGGGGCACAACCAGTTTTGCCGGGAAATATCAAGCTAAAAGTCTACAACTGATTTATTTGGTTTTAAAAGATTATTTCAGCAGTTGACAAGTCAGTGATTTATTACTGTAATTTATCTTCAGTTTACAGTAATATGGATACATATGCAGCTAATATGTGAAGTACAGTACTTACATAAAGTACATACATACAGTACATGCATATACATTACATACATACACACAGTACATGTACATACAAACATACAGTACATACATATACAGTACATACAGTAAATACATACAGTACATCCATACATACATACAGTATATACATTACATACATACAGTATATACATTACATACATACATATATTCTAAAAGTTACAAACAAAGTAGTAATAAAGTACACATGATTGTCTTATGATCGAAGGAAAAAACTAGTTGTTGCAGTTGTTGCAGTCCTGAATGAAAAATTAAAACCTTTCCTTTGAACCAGATGCTCATGTTTGGTACAAATCTATAATAATAATGCATTTCATAATTTTGATACAGCGCCATTTTGGCCACTCAAGGTTGCCTTAAAAAAATTCAAAGATAAAATCTGACAATTAAGGATGGAGAGAGGAATGTATGTGAATGGGCCAATCTCGTCTGTATTAAGTATACACTGCAAAAAGGATCAAATATGAAGTCATTTTAGCTTTTTATCTTAATTTGAGTACATTCTAACAAGATTTGCCAATGAGACGAGCCATTTAGACCTAATCCAAGAACTACTGCTTTCTTTTCTCATTCCAAGGGAAACATTTCTTGTATCTTTTTAAAACAAGACCATTTTCCATTTGGCAAATCTTGTTTTATTGCAGTCAAAATGTGCTCTTATTAAGATACATTTTGCCAAATTTAAGCAATTTCTGACTTAAATTTCATCACATTTTGCACTGTAGCACATTACCTTTTTGATGGTGTTTGTCCCAACACATAACAACTGTTTAAACGTCTTTCTGAAACTGCTCCACGATACAATTTACTCGTCTGGTTTACTTGTTGCAAATGAAGAGCTTACGAATGCTTTGTCTAATACACTCCAAAGTTCTTGTTGTTGCTTTATCCGTCAAGTCGATTCCAATTATTTTGTTTCAGGTGCTGTGGCTGATTAGAAAATTACATCCCGCAAACACGAATTAATAAAAACATGTTTGAAGTGTGCGCTTGACAAGAAAATGAACTACAATCTCACGGCATTACACAAAAACATGATAATTAGCACGCGCATACAAACAGCTGCTACAATTAAAAGAGTGACATTTATAAATATGCTTTTATTTAGTAGATGTTGGCTGCGTGTAACCGTTCATTATTCCTGCATGAGAGGGGCTTTTAACCACTGGGGACATGACAGCTACATGCAAATCGCCCATAATTACGATTTCACACTGGCAGGTCATTTCAACCTTACTAGAGTTGGAAACCTAATCCTATCTCCTAACAAAATACTAGAAATACAAAATCATATAATTCCCAAATGATAGACCTGATAGACATTTTGGCTTTTTAGGATAAGCACCGATTCTCAAATCAAGTGAATGAATGTAATTTTTTTATTTTTTTATTTTTTATTCATACCGATAAGTGTGTGCCTGGTTGCTACATGTGAATTGACCCTACAATTGAATTAAGATGTTCTGGACCACTGCGTTGCCATGGAAACAGACATACGCCGCTATATATTTGCGTGACAACTATCCTCAAGTGAATCCAGAAGGAATGAAACAAATGTACAGAAATACTGTATATAGATTTATTTTCTAGTGGTATTGCTGCTGTCTGCAAAGAAATGTGAATGTGTTCAATGTGTTAGAATTAACCCTTTAATGTTCACTCCCTGAAGAAAGCCATGTCATTTTTAGACTTTTTTTGATTAGTAAGAGAACTAAAGACACTAGCGATAATAATTTGTGTAATAATTATGTTTTTTTTTACCCTGAGTTTTTTTATTCTATGCCTTTACCAAGTATTTGAAATGCAGCTTGATGGTAAAAGTGCCTAAAACCAAGTGATAGAGATGCCCAAAATTCAGTTCCAAGCTGAAAATAGTCTAGAATAGAATTAGAGATAGTGACTCAAAAAGTGTTCCACCAAATGAGGAAACCATTAAAGGGTTAAACTGAAACAGATATTTTTGTCAAATTACATCCAGGTGTCAACTGTTTAAGCTTTATCGTTCACCGCGGCAACAAACTAAAAGCGGAACAGTTTTTGCCAATGGAATCTCTTAACATTGCACAAAATACGAAACACAAAAACAAAATAATCTATAAGGTCTTTGTGCATTATTTACCCACAAATCATTCATTATTATCAGTATTTATCCATTCAGGGTCTGTATGGAGACTGATTTTTGCATCTATTTGCATCTAAAGCCGCATATTTCAGATCTGGTAGCGGTGAATCGTACATTCTCCCTGCTCTGTCTCTGTCTCTGCCACCTCCAGATAATAATGTCATTGTCATTCATTGTTGCAGCGTGAGTCAGCTCATTTGAAGACTCACAAGAGCCTTCTCCAATCCTTTTACTCTGCAGACGCTTTTAAAACAGGCTCAGAAATCCCAGCACGATACTGCAGATAAATACTAAAAAGTACATGAATTATCCACAGTGGGTTTGATAATGGGACTCGACACAAAAAGGAATTATGAAATGTACTTCAGAGCTTACTCAACACCAACCAGGAGGAGTTCAAGTAATATTTTCTCACAGAAGTTGCCAAATGCTGGTGTTTTGAAGCTCTGTGATTATAAAATGGTCGTGTTTGAGTGTTCTTATTCTTACTGACCTGTGTGTGCGCCAATATAACACTGAAATGTTCTCTTTTCTTAAATAGGTTTGCTTGTTCACTTCAATGGAACATCTTCACCTTCACCATTTTGGGCTTAAAACAAACTGTGGTTAAGATATCTTTTTTCACTTCCCTGAGTGATCCTGTTTATGCAAAAGAGGCCCGGTACATTTCTCCATTGTGAGATCAATAAAGTTTATCTTGTCTTATCTTGATGATCCTGGGCTTTGTATTTTGATATTGTCTTTGTAAATCTAGGCATGATCCAGACAACAAATCCCATGGCTTCATTCGTGGGGGAAAACTCCAGCGTATGTAATCTGAATAAAAAATGTTGATGTGAGTAGCAAGATGTCGCAGATTAGGACATTGCTTTGGCTCTCGGTGCAAACAAAAGTAGACATTAGAATAAGGCATGCATAAATAAAAATTGACATCAACGTTGATAGCAACACATATGCCCCCGTAACAGTGCAAAGTTCTCGCTGTCGTAACCATAGACTGTAAATATCAACGGACGCCTATCTCCGCCGTTCAAGCTAATGTGCCATCACATTTGGCTTCCATTATTCAAAATGGCCGCGGGCAGCGCCTCCCGCAGGAAATGTGAATAAATGCATTTGCACATGCGTTAGCCAGCAACAGCCCCATTCATTTAACAAGTGCCTTCTGAAGTCCACAGCAGCTAAACTAGACCAAAAAAATATACTCCCCTCAACATTGGCACACATCTGGAACGTAGCTTTGGGCCAAGAGCGACTTTAGGATCATCCTGTAAAGCGGTTTCAACGCCATACAGACACCACACAGACACCACACAGACGCCATTCAAAAGCATTAGATTCTCTTTCTGGGTACACCCCTACCAGTTAGGAGTGGGATTGCAAGTATGTCAGCGTACATGCTCATGGACTTTGAGCTGGGAACCGCCCCCACGGGTCTTAACAAACGCCCATACAAAGAAGAAAGAAGCTCCAGCTAGCCTATGTAGGAATGCTAACAAAGCAGATCTAACCTAACCACATGTCCTTGCATCCACGGGTGAGTAGATAAACCAAAAAGTGTTGTCTACTCTTGGATAACAACTTATCCAACCTATTTGCTGAATGTGTGATATCAATTGGAGAGTGTGCTATTAGTAGTACTGAAGTAGTAATGTGGAACCAGTTTCAATTGATTGAGACTCTACATCTGACTTATCCATCAGCCACTTCTTCTTCTGCGGCGGAATGCAATCCTAGCTGCACATAATTGGAGCCCACTGCTGCGTATTAGAATGCACTAGAGTAAATTAGGGGAGTGCTTCAGTAAATAGGCCGCGCTGGACTTATGTGAAATCAGCCAGCACTTTTTCAGATTAGATTTGGCTGCGTTGGACTTGGGATTCGCAGTAGAATCTGCCTTGCGTGTTGCAAATCAGGCTATTAGCATTAGCGCAGGCAGATTACGCATTAGTTTGAATGGGGGAATTGTGATGATGTAATGTATATAGATTTGTTGGCGAGATAAAAAATAAAAAGTCTGTAACAGCGTGCCCACCTGCTTGTGCCAAAATGAATTCCTGGTATCGGACTCCAATGTTGTTGCGAGCTGTGCAGTTGTAGCGGCCAAAGTCCCGGTCGGACATCGGAGTCACCTACAAACAAATGGGAGGATTGTAAACCAAAGTAGCACCATCAATGCTTACAAGAAACAAATACCAGTAACTATGACAACAATCAAAGGGCAGGGAAGTCAGGGAAAAGCAGATGGTTTAGATTTACTGAGACTTAGAAGAGTTCAGTAAAGCAAAATATAATCTTTTGTTGTATTGTGTGTGTGCTCACGATAAGAATCCTCCGTTTGGATTTTGTTTTCATGTGTGGTTGTAGCAGATTTACTGGTAAGAGAGAGACAATACTGTCGAAGCAGACAAGCTGCCACAATAAGTAATGTTTCCCCAAGATATCCAGGGTACCGTGGTGATGTTTGTAGCAAATAATAAAGAGGTGCGGAAATCCTCTTTTGCACGTCTCAAGTAGGAAAAGGATTCTCTCCAGGTCTCTCAGTCTCAGCCCAGGCCTGAGTCACATGGGAAGTATGTAGTAATAATGGGCTGGATTGTGTGCATTAACGTCAGTCGCATCAAGCATCGTATTTCTTGGATTATGAAAAGTTATTATCTAAAAAATGAGATAATGAAGTAAATAAATGAAATAAAGATTTTTTAGTATTTGGTGAGTAATAAAGTCAAGTTAATCCTTTAGACGCCAAGGTTACTACAGAAATGTGAGGCAAAACAGGCAAAATGTGGCGACTTCTGGCCCATTTTTAGTTTCTAGATCTGTGTGTGTTTTTAGTTTTTTTTTATTAAAAGGAAAGAAGGAGATAGAGGACCACTCGGATCAACTATGAATACATAAAAGAAAAAACATCCAAGACAAATATAGGGAAACTTAGCCACAATCGAAGGAAGCACAGACATAGATATACAGATCTGCAATAGACTAATACGAATTAAGCTTGACACAAAAACGGCCTTGGAAAAGAACTCCCAAAGCCAATTTAACGCCTGGATAACTCTCTAACCTGGGACCTACCTCGAGCACAGACTTGCCCTGGGCACTGTGGATGTGTGTGTTGTGCGACCCCTCGGCGGAGATGGTGAAGCGCTCTCGTCTCCACAGCATGGTCGCCGGGGGGTTGGACATGACGTCACAGCTGATGTTCACCGGGTTCCCTTCCCACGAGAAGTACACCGTGTGGTTGGTCAGGAACTTAGGGATGTCTGCGCACACACACAAACAAGGATGTATTGGAACGGGTGCAAACACAATGACAATGGCTTTTGACATTTACAAATCTGTGCTAAAGCTGTCCGTGCATTTCATTTTCGAGACATTTTCAACGGAGAAACTTGGCTCCCCTGATTTATGTTTCTGTGTGGTCTCCTTGACATTTTTGACAGATCAGTCATGTGCAATTTTTTACTCTTGTTAGTAACTTTTCTTAAATCTATTTTTGTATGGACCCTGCGTTTTTGCTGCTGCACGCCGGGATTTCTCTCTTAGGATCAATAAAGTACCTATATATCTATCTAAGTGTTGATCACTTCCTCTGTGGTCTTTGATGTGACCGTGATTCTTCTGAAGTATGGCAAGACTGCATATGGAAGTACGCACAATTGTTTTGATGATTTTAGATTTTGTGATATTAGTTGAAAATATAATTTAATGTGTGAATATTAAGCATAGCAAGCATACGTATACTAAAAAAAACAAATGAAATCTCTCTCTTAAACGTAATAAAGAAGAAAAGTAAGTAAATGCTATGTAAATGTGTGTATACGACTGTCGATACGTATCCACTGCAATTCTCTCTAGGGAAAGAATAAGGTATTGAGTCATTTCAATGTCAAAATTCACAAAATGAGGTTCTTGGATTGGTTTGCGGTAGCTTTTATTCAGAGCCTATCCTCCAAGTTCTTTCCAACTTATATAAGAGCAGAGAAACTATTAACACAGGCGTTTTACGGTCTCATACTTGAGTTTTCTTTCAACCCGTTCAGGTAAATAAGCTTGACACCGTGCAGTGAAACGTAAAAGCAGTTCCTTTAACAGAATAAAGTGAGACTGAATCACTGGATATCTTTTGATCAGTGACAGAATATGAAAGCAACTGCCGTGCACTCTCTTTTTGTCCAAGCAGATAGATGGAAGTTAAGTGTATATGACCTTTTCAGACGTTTGGTGAAGAAGATGTCTGTCTTTACTCCTGAGATGGTAAACTATAACAGTCTTAACAGCTCTGTCTAAGCCTTCGTTTTCATACCAGTGCATTAAAGCAGCTCTTTTTGATTTGTTGACTGTCTCATCCTTTCCAGAGACCAAAAAAGAATTGCGGATCATTTTGGCAGTCCATTTTAGAAGTCATTGGCGATTGAAGACGTCAACTCACATCAAGTATGGGTAATCTTCGGCCAAAGCCCCAAAACAAATGATATCTTCTCATGACAACTGATGTACCAAACACGAATACATTTGCTTTGTTGCATTCAAGCAAACATTTGTCAAGAAAAAATGCATCCGTCAGAGCAAAATCGTCTCTTTTCCTTCAAATACGGGAGCGACTCTGCAAACAGGAGTAATATCTGCCGAGCGTGGCGTTTGTGACAGCCAATTAAACAGCGGAATCAAAGGTGGGGTTTGCGTCGCCTGATCAAAGCGCCCAAACTTACTCGTGCAGGCTTTACACACAAACTCCTCAAAAGGATGGAGAGGTAGAGAACGCATTCCATTAGAGCTGTGATCCGAGCAAAAGCCCCTTTACTCCCACGTCCACAGGCAGGCATCACAGCCCACACTATAAACCCTAACTTCATTCTCACTTCACATATCAAAGTTATTTTAAATTAAATGCTTTTTCCCAGTAAGTAAATATTTCTTGTTTATCATATTATTATATACGATAAAAAGTTTGGCTATAACACGCATGGCCATCTAAACTGTCTCTGCCGTTGAAACTAGTGTGCTACTAGTTTCGGCTTCTAAGGGGGTTATTCAAAATGGCCGCCGGGGCAGGTAAAAGGGAAAACCGCCTTTGCGCATGCGTTAGCCGGCATAAGCCACATTCACTTAACAAGTGCATTCTTAAGTCCGCAGCGGCTAAACTGGAGTGGTCCAAAAAAATATACTCCCCTCAGCACTGACAGCATCTGGAATGTAGCTTTGGTCCAAGAACCAACTTTCGAGAGGAAATAAAACGCCATACAAAAGCATTGGGTAATTCTTATTCCGGGTACACCCCCACAGGCCCGAAATGAGATTGCCGCCCCTACTGGTCGCGTTGTATTAGAAAATGTCCTGTGCATGCAAACAGGTGACGCGGGAGAAGAAATGCAAGTTGGCGTAGAGCTGGGCGATTCAAGTTGGCAGAACACAAGTTAAATCAGTCAGATACTTTAGTCTTGACAAATATAAGTTGAAATCCCAGTCAATCTTTATTGCCATAAAATGGTTCTTGAAAGTAACCTACACATGGAGTTCAATTAGCAAAATCAAGTGAAGAATGTAGTCGTGAAATTCCAGTTAAGTTAATGTGCACGGTTTTTTCAGGTAAACTTATTTTTCTTATTTTACAGGGAGGAAGCACATTGATAAACATTTATAATCACAGTGTAAATATGCAAGACTGACGCAAAACATTTTCCTTTTGTCTGTTGTCTCTTGGCAGCTAACAGCCACAAGAAACTACACAAACACACACAATAATAAAGGGATAACACATTTATTCAAGTGGGAGATTATTTTGCCCAAGAGCTTTGCAAATGTTGCTGCATATATTTTGTTCTGTCTCTACACACTGATTCAACTAGTCATAAACTGGTAAACTCATCTTGGCATTAACATGGAGGTATTATATTATCTGGATAGGGTAAAGCTAGCTATAGCCGTGGAACACCCAAAGTACTGCAGGTTAAATTCACTGGTTCTACACAGGACATTTTCCCATATAAATGCTCCCATTTTCCGTATTACAGCTTGTCCTCAGCTCTCACAGAACCAACAGCTTTTTCAAAGGTCAGGTTTAGTCAGGATTTTAGTGTACTTTGTCATGTTTTTTTTTCTTTTGAAATCCATTAGTTTTAAATACTCTAAATCCACACTTCTGTCTGTTCTCATCCATGAATTTGCAGGTTGGTGACATTTGACAGCATTTATGGACACTATTCATCTTTATGGTAATCTGCCTCTATGGACCAATGGCTCTGTGTGATTCCATTGTTACCATTTCCAGTGTTTGATTCTCTGATCTGTGTTGAAACAATTACAACCTCCGAGATAACGACTGTTGTGATTTAGGGGTTAGGGCTATAAAATCTAAAAAACAAAATTAATTTAATTGAATTTAATTGGTTGTTGTCGGAAAAACCACAAATGGCGTATACCTACTGGGGAGAACTAAAGGTGGGAACATACACCAATGAGCAAAGGCCGTTGTTTTGAATGGGCAGAAAGTGAGTGCACATGTAAATAATGATCGTTCATATTTTTATATTTTACAAATGAATGAGCCAAAGCAATTACCAAGTCTGTGATTTCCTGTTACTTACATGGCAAAAAAATGATTCTGATGTATTTCTATCTTTAGAAAAAAGAACCACCTTCACTCAGCCAATCAGCTCTCAGCCTGAAGAAACAAAAGTGACTGACTGGGCTCTAAGTTAGGTTTCTGCAACAAGATAAAGACAGCAAAATGTTATATTTATAAAAAAATAAAAAAACCCACAAAAAAACGTCTGGTGCCCCAGCTTTGAGGTCTCTTCTCACATTCAAAAGACAGAAAACCTTTCATTTTGACCACATTCTACATTTGTCATGATCCTGAAAAGCACAGATAGTCACAAAGAGACGAGAGAGTCATAGCAACCTTTAGCAGTCCCTGACTCCGAGTGGAGGAGGCACACACAGAAGCTCATTTGGCTGTGAGGAAATAGGACGAGTAGTAATGGACGATTTGGGCAGAGGGATTTCTGGGCCTTGGCACGGTCGCGGAGGCATTATGCTTGTTTTATGTCTGCTCGCCGGGTTCCATTAAAAAGACGGATACCAGGCCCTCCGTCAGCGCGCCGGCTTACCAAATGAGTTCATTAGTTCTCCGCCAACACACACAAACATATGATCGTTCTCCTGCCGCAACAGACAAACAAGTTTACAGTCCTGACAGGAGTGACGGACTGCAGAGGGAGGTGGGAGCACTGTTTATTTTTTATTTTCCCCCCACCTCTGGATGCTATCAGCGCTGTCAACTTGTCAAAAACTATGCAAAACAGGTCTGAAGGGATTTCACCAGTCGTCCAAGCCACGGGAGGAGAAAATTGCTTTCCACTTCGCTTAAAAAGATACAACTTATTCTTTTTTCTCCGTCTTCCTCTTTGTTGTTGTTGCTGCTATGAAGCCAAATGGTGTAAATACATTTCCGTATAGCGCACGTTTGCATAATAAAGTGAATTTTGAAGGGGAGCTAATGTAATATTGCAACATTTATGCCTCTGGAGAAAAACTTGTCGAGCCGCACAAGCAGGAAACAATGCATGAACCAGAGATCGCTAATTAAACTTTCACCGGTGTGTGTTCTGGAAGCGTCCGGATGGTCTTACAAGTGCACGGTGAACTTTTCAACCCAAGCGCCACTATGTAGTACACAGTGCACAGGAGTATGCAGTTTGTATGATCTTTTGTAATTTAAAAAAAAAAAAAAATATATATATATATATATATATATATATATATATATATATTTCAGAAGACGTATATCAAGATAAGACATAAAAAGGACAAAAAAATTGATAAAATCAAAGACAAGACTAAACTAAATGGACCAAATTAAAAGGCAAAATGGACAGAATCGAAGGCATAAAACAGAACAGGATTCCAACATTCCATTATTTATTATCATCTAACCCTTTTAAAAAAATATATATATTAATCTAGCCAAAGCGCATCAACCACAAAACTCACAGTAAATACGTAGAAAACATATAGTATTTTCCCCCATTGGTCCAAACTAACATAACAAGAGGACTAAAAGACCACGGTAGCGGTAGATTGGATCATAACGTCCCAAAGGTAAATAAAAGCTAACCCTAATCTGCGTGTGATGCTTAAGACCAATTTAAAAGAGAGTCCTGGCTTGATCAGAGTGATGGTCGGGACCAGTGGGGGCAGGTCCGAGCTCAAAAATATCCCAAATGACGTGCGCTGACATGCTGCAATACCACCCCGGGCCAGTGGGGGTGGAACCGGGATAAGAACTAGCCAATGCTAATGTAAAGCATCTTCTCACCTCTCAAAAACGGCTTTAAAGAGTCCAATAGTTGACTCTTGGCCCAAAGCTAGGTTCCACATGTGTGTGATGTTGAGGGGAGTGTATATATATATTTTTTGGACCAGTCTAGTTTAGTCGGAGTGGACTTTTGAAGACACTTTTTTTTAAATTTTACAGCCCCCACGGTCATTTTAAAACTCTCCATAGACAGCGAAAGTGCTGGCACACAGGCATGACTACATCTGGACACACTCGTGGATGGAAATGACGAGTAGCTGTACTCACACTCGATATCCAGGAACATGCTCTTCTGATGGCCCCCGATCCTGCTCAGGGCCTCGCAGTCGAAGCGGCCCAGGTCAGACAGCTTCACTCCGCTGATGGTGAGCTCTGATTTACCGTGGCGCCCTCGGACCTCCACTCGGCTGTCCGCGCTCTGAAACATCCACACAAAAAACCAACAACGAGAGTTAGAGTTACTAGAGTAGGTTCCGTCATACAAACATCTCCTTTTAGAGCCTTTTATTCACTGAAAGCGGAAGGAGTGCTGTAATGTTTACTTTTGAATGCGCTGGAAACGGCAGCGAGTCCGAAAATTAAACAGTTGTTTTTGTGCTTTACAATTGTTATTTTTCTTGCTTTTTTCTGCCTGAGATGTTGCTGCAGTACAGTGTTCACGGTTTTACACTGGTCCAGACCAGAGCAGAGAGGATTCATGGTCCGGAAACAAACTTTAAAAAAAATGCTAACAAAGGATTCAGCATTTTACTTTGGACCAGAGCAAAGAAAATGGTCCGAAACAAGCGGCTCCACCTCTGCTGCTGTGACCTGAAGGGCTGTTGCTGATTATTATTATTGTTAGCTTATTAGAATGATCAATTTATTTGTTTGGATGGATGTGTTTTTGCTGCTACTGGACACCCGAATTTCTCTAATGGGGATCAATAAAGTATCTATCTATCTATCTACAGTATCTATCTATCTATCTATCTACAGTATCTATCTATCTATCTATTTACAGTATCTATCTATCTATCTACAGTATCTATCTATCTATATATCTATCTATATATCTATCTACAGTATCTATCTATCTACAATATCTATCTATCTACAGTATCTATCTACAGTATCTATCTATCTACAGTATCTATCTATCTACAGTATCTATCTATCTATCCCGGCCCGCCTGGGAGTGCTTCGGTCCTGCGCCGGACCTGTCCACGTTCAGCGTCCACTGGCCCACGTTCTGTAGCTAGCTTAGGTCCTAGATCATTAGCCTGTCCGTCCGGAGGAGCGGATCCCTTTCTCATATGGGTCTCCCTCCCTGTGGGTTTCCCTAGTTCTCCTCCAAGGTTTCTCACTTTTTCCCACTGGGTTTTTTAAGAGTTTTTCCTTGTCGATGCAGGAGGGTCTTGTTGGACAGTTAGTGTCCAACAGAAAGGATTGGTGATGATCAGGACACTTTAGCATTCTACAACATGTATGGACATTTTCTTCTGTGTGTGCTTTATATTCTTCATGTGTTTTAACTGTTGATTCTCTGACCTGTGTTGGTGATTTCAATGGTTTTGTTAAGTCCTCTGAGATGACTTCTGTTGTGACCTAGGGCTATACAAGAATAAATTGTATTGTATTGTATTGTATCTATCTATATATCTATATATCTATATCTATCTATATATCTATCTATCTACAATATCTATCCATCTACAGTATCTATCTACAGTATATCTATCTACAGTATCTATCTACAGTATCTATCTATCTACAGTATCTATCTATCTACAGTATCTATATCTATCGATATATCTATCTATCTACAATATCTATCTATCTACAGTATCTATCTACAGTATATCTATCTACAGTATCTTTCTATCTATCTATCTATCTATCTACAGTATGTAAAGTCTTTCCACATTGAAATAAAACATTTAATCAAGGTCAAAAGTATGCCTTTAATGTCTTAGATTTCATCAATTTGCCCAAAACCGAACAGAGTTGAAATATAAATGATAGAAAACGTTCAAAATACAGCTTCGACGAGAGACTTTTATGCGATCCACCGGAACAAACAAAAGCGGGTCACAATAACACAACGTCTGCAGACAAAGAAGTTGAGAGAAAAGTTGATTGAATAGTAGCAGCATGTTGATCCGTGATGCCCCTCTGACTCGGTCCACACAAAGAGATAAAGCTGGATATATTACAAGGTCATTACCACTGTATGAAGACGGATGGCTCCAATCTGAGGTAACGGGTCAATTACCGCGACAGGGCTATCACTCTGTAATCGACGTTCGCGCTAATGAGAAACAACAGCCAGGAGGAGCATGAGGCGTCTGCTGCTCACAAGCTAGGTGTGGCTAACAGATAAAAGAACACAGGAGACTAAAAATAGGCCAGTAAACAATTCATACCTTATTTTCTTTTCATTTCTGTCTAATTAAATGGTCCTTTTCAAACACACTAATCAAACTTATCAGGGGCATCTTACACAGCCGCTGAAGTTGGAAGAGAGCTCCAAACTTCCCTTATATGCAACGAAATACAGGCTTATAGCTAAAACAATAGCTACTTGTTGGTGCTGACAATCCTCACTTTTACTAACTGTGATAATAGAAATACAAGTTTTTGCCAACATGAGGTCTTCTGTGGTTTATTGCAGTATTGGTAATTGAATATTATTTCAAGTATAATCTTAGAACTGGTGTTATGCACTGGTTTTATAGCGCTTTTTTGAACACTCAATGACCCTTCACATGTCATTATTCTTTGGTATGGTATGGTATGTTTTTTTTATTTTTACAGGGACAGTGTACAATAAACATTAGCCAAAAGGAGAGATGCATTGTACCAGGTTGTAGCAGCAGTGCTAATTTTCACCTGTAGTCCCAGTCTGAGTCCCATCGGCCCCTCCGACCACCACCAACCATTCGCACACACACCAGACTCATTCTAGGCAATGTGGGTGAAGTGTCTTGCCTAAGGACACAATGGCAGTTTACAGCCGCAGCCGCCCCACTATAACATTGAAATCCTGTATGTCCATACAGCCTTGCACTCAAAATAGTTTAGTTCCATCGCTAATTTTCAAATGCATGTATTTTGTGGCTCGCCCTCACTCAGCTCGAGTGCAAAAGCAGCAGTAGTGACTCACAGGGCTCTTTGTTCTTAATACGCAACAAAATATAACAGAGATAGATAATAAGAAATTAGATGTTTTCTAACAAGACAAAGATACGTATGTTGTGGTCTGATTTGTTTAAAATATTCTTTCAAAAATGTATTGTTTATGAAAAGGGGTACTAATAAAGAGCACTGACCATGACCCAGCTACGACATTGACCTAGTAATAGCAATGCAGCAGAAATAGTATAATTAATGGTTAAATGTTAAATCCATTGTGCAAACCGTCGTCGTACTTTTCTCTGCAACTTGAAATGAGCGTCTTTGGACCTAGTACTTAGCCATTACTTGTCCACCAAATAGCCCATTACATTTTCAAAGTTATCTTCAACTCTGCAACCTAAATTGACCCATATAGAGATTTAATTTAATCACAGAAGTTCCAGCTAAGCACCAATAAGATGAAGCCATTTGTAGAGAACTAATTTCAGATTTCACCGGCACAATTGGCGATTGCCGCTCAGGGGACGATCATTAAAAGTGCCTAAACTTCTTCCTATAGGTCGGAACGGGGGAAAACATTTCTCTGCGTGCGGATGCTGCCTTCCCACATTTCAATCTAATTAGTCCATTAAGGCAAGTTGAATCAAAGCTTTAGGAAGTGTGCGAAGAGAAGACAATGCGTTTAGCTCAAGGCCTCCGAGTCAGCGTGGGGTGAGAGCCGCGGTAATAAAAGACAACAGCGACACTACAAAGGCAGAAAACAAGTTTGTTTGAAGCCTGTGTGGAGTAGGAGAAGGATCCGGGCTGCTTGTTTAGTGCTCTCACCCACATGTGCACTCCTTGAGACATCTAATGACAAAACAGTATACAGTACAGCCACTTTGATCCGTCTCGCTTTTAAGTCTCATGTCGCGCCAAACAAAGCATGAAGTGCATTTTGGGTCGCTTTATTATTAGTCTTTTGAATGATCATAAGCACTTTTAGATGTCTTTTATATATGGAGTTAGAATACAACAGGGACTGGGTCACAAGGAGGTGTTTTTACTTTAAGGCTTTGGTGTTTTAGCTTATAGAAGAAAAAATAATAATAATAATAATAAAAAGAAGAACATGCATGGAAGTTTAGCAGTTGTTTCACCCTTTTCAATGTATACGTTACATAGTGTTGATCTATTGCAAGCCTTGGATATTCAAGAACATATTGGTTTAGCACAGGGGTCTCCAATCTGTGGTTCAAGTGATACCAGTCTTTCAAGTATCTCCCCGAAGGATTTAATAATTTAATGATCCTGAATGATTCACTTCTGAGTCTTAACATATTTTAATTTAATATGTTTACATTAATGCAGAAGTATAGTGGTGTATTATATATACAGTACGTGTTTGCCATGGTTGGCTGCAGTTATATAGACTACATATGTATCACGACTGCTAAAAGGAGCCGCTCTCTGCCATTTTTGTCTTATAAAAGAAGAAGATCTCAAATCGAAAATGGCCGAAGATCCCTGTTTAGCACATTCTAGAAGAAATTTCAGATTGATGAATACACATACACATATATACATCGAGGCATGCAGCAGCAAACCTTACTTCCATGCTATTTATAGGCAAGGTGGGTTAAGTGTCTTGCCCAAAGACACAACAACAGCAGACATTAGTGGAAACGGTAGAGAATTTTTTGCGATGGGCCTGAACCCACGACCTTCAGGTTCAAAGGCCAGTGCTACCAACTGAGCCACAGATGAAAATGACACAATGCATTTCAACAGGGTCAACGTTATCATTTCTATGCAAACATTCATTTGCATCTTTATCTTTAAGGGACCGTTATGTCCCTTGTAAATCCCTTGCATAATAAACAGAGATGTCTGTCTCAGCCCGCTTGATGGGCCTCTCCGGTCTGTGCAGTACTGTCTTGATGCTGCATGTCCCCTTTTCACATGAGAGAGAGTAAACATGTGCTGTATAGACAGACCCATGTGGCTGCTTGATAGCCGCGCCTGTGCCAATAGTCATTATGTTTCTAAGCCCTGTGAGATTCCCATGTGTCGCCGTGCGCTGCTCTCATGTTGGCATGTGGCACTGATCTCACACAGCGTTACATAATGGGAATGGCATCAACAAAACCAGTGATGTCACGTGCGGAAATGGTCCAAATAATGTAGACAGTGATAAAGTGGTTATACCTGTGTGTAAAAGCCAGATCCTGGCAGACCTCTGAAGCAAAGCAGAGCAGGGCATAGTTAGTACTGTGATGGGAGAGCTCTGGGAACAGCAGGAGGCACAGTGGGGGCGGCTGCGGCTGCGGCTGTAAAGTGCCAAATTGTTGTATATGTCTTTAGCCACAGCACTTCACCCACATTAGAATGACTCTAGTATGTGTGTGAGTGGTTGGTGGTGGAAGGAGGGGCAGATGGAACATACTGGGTGCATCGCTTCTGTCAGTTTATCAACATTGTGTATGAAGTGAAAGAATAGTGACAATGAAGCATCTTTGTGTCAGAAAAGGCGCTATATGAAAAAAACTGTGCATTATCATTTGCTCTCTGATTGATATATACTTTCCTGTCAATCAACAATACCAAGTTATAAATGTGCATCTCTCAATGTTAATATTAAGTGTTGTATTTAATTAGCACTCAAAGGACACTAAAATAATCACGAACAGCCTCTGTAATCAACACCATTTATTCTCCCACACAACAGTTTAATGCAAAAAGCGGGGAAGGTGATGTGTCTGCGCCAAAGATACAACTATGTACGCCTGGATTGATGATCAAATTAGTCTCATTGTCCAACTTAGAACATTAGAAGAAATAGACTAACAAATGTGACCACAGGAGGTTTCACACATTTGGTCGGATAACAAAGAAAATTAACATTGTTTGTTTTGCAAATGAGTCTTATATCGAGAAGGAGTGGACGAATCGAGTGCTGAAGTCAGACATGGACCGGAGGTAGCAAACTTTTCTGGAAGAGCCGATGAGAGGAAACTCAAACAAGCTCCATTTGTTAGCATTCTGCCAAATTTGAGGATAGCAACAACCATGCAAACAAATAGCCAATCAGAAGCTTTTTGCTAGCTGAAGCTGAATTTTCCTAGATATGCGGGGTTATAACTGGATTTGTAGTAGTAGTAAACTAGTATCATATGCAGCTAACATGTACAGTAGTTGCATCACTGCTACAGATAGATTTCAAAGTTGTGCTATTCACTTATATCTTGTGTTGTCTGCTCCTCATTCTTTTAACCTGTGATGCAACACTGAAACTGCCCTACAATGGTACGCTCAAAGTATCTCTTAGCTACAAAGACATTATCATACTATATTGGACCATACATAGCTTAAACCAGCCAATAATAGTGAGTGGGAACACAAACAGCGTTAACTTTTCATTGTAAGTGAATAGAGCTAAAGCAAGTAGCAAAACGCCACCCCTTAGCGCTTCCCTATGAGGCTTGTGCTAGCCGCTCAACATTCATATCTACAGTGTATAGGCTCGAGTCACTTATAGTTACTACTAATGTCCCTAATTCCCTAATGAGACTTCAACTAGGATCCCACAAACTCACAGAAGACAATATCCTGCCTCTAGTCCATATCCCAATGTTTCCTACAGATCTGCGTCTAAGCGATATTGACGTGCTCGAACCGCGATCCAGGACAGAACAACATGGACCCATTCAAATCCCAAAACCACATTTCATTGGGTTTGACTCTGAGTGAAGACTATTCGAACCCAAGACTGTTTGCCAGCACCAGCCATCCGGAATGTGCCTGGAATGGAAACGCCAAGGATGGAGGGAAGTTGGAAGAGGAAGCAAGCAACATGAGAGTGGGAAATCTTGTGGAGAGCTCGCTATTCCGGAAATTACTTGTTCAGCCGGCAATGGACAACCGACAGACTACTTTATATTCAACCCCACCCCAGTACAGGCGGACAGAATACACAGAATACACATGTGAGAGGCTATAGGGACCCAGGAACGCTGAGATAAAAGTCGGAATATGGCGGAAGAGCGGTGGGAGGAGATGAAAAGTGGAAGCGTCTAAGGGAGGGGGAGGGCAGTCAATGAGAAAGTATATGAAATCAGCCTTTGTGATCTGAAAGACATCAAATACGCCCGCATGCGTGTCTTCAGCGAGCACATATGAAGAAAGGCGGCAATCTCCCCAGCCGTAATGTTATTTTAGGAGATGGAAAGAGCGGAGAAGGGACAGTTCAGACAATAACAAAGTCGAGGTAAATGTCAAGAAAAAAGACGATACAGCAAAGTAAGGGCAAGGTATATGGGACATGGACAGAGGCTTCAGCTCTGCATGTGTTGATGGAGTGAAAATGAATGAAGTGGATCAGATAAAAAATGAAAAAGGGCGGAGACCCACTAGTGTAAGGCCTTAAACTGGGGGGTCTTTGGCCTTTTTTTGTTTCATCTTAAATTGCCAGATAGCTACTAATCAAGTCAAAGAAGAATTATTGAACAAAACCACCATCTTTTCACTAATCAAAAACAGTATTTTCTTTTAGATCCATTGCAGGAACTTCTGGTGCCAAGGTTTAACTCTGTCCCTTCTATCAAAAGGCCCCTGTGTTAAACCGGTAAAATTTGACACAAGTAAAACATACTATGATCATTGTCATCGGCCAAAAACAAACGCTTAATAACTATTTTTTTACACAATCACGCTACAAGTTAATGAAAAGTAGCGCTCTTGTACCATTTCATAGATTTTCCGCTTGTATTATCAGCTTTTAAAACCTTATCACACAAAAAGACAAAGCGAGACACCATCAAGACACACTTTTTTACCACGGTGACTAAACACCTCGCTTTGATCTAATCTAGCTTCTTCTATAATAATGTTTTTCCAATCTGCTTCCCTCCTGAGAACCAATCAATACTCACTGCAAGTTCCTGCCTCTTTCAACTAACCAAAATTACCTCTCTCTCCACACATTAAGACAAAACCCACAGCCCTCCATCACTTCTGTCACGAGTACAATTGTCTCATCTTGTACAATAGCACCTAGATCATTTCATAATTACATTCTCATTACTTTGCTAGCAGGGGTTACGGTGCTAGCGGATACACACAAAGTTCCACAAACGGCGAGGCAGATCGGAAGCACAAATTGAGAGATGAAGACCCCGCCTTAAAACCTAAACGACTGGCTCCATCCATCATCCCGGCGGTGGCTGCGTGCTTTGTTTGTCTTTGCTTATGTTTTGTCGCTTTTTTTTTCCCCAGAGTTGCTACACCATCACCGTAATTGCATTTGTGGTGAAAAGAGAGGCACTCTACGCTCATTTTCGCTCGTGATTTATCAAGGCCCTGCGACGCGAGCCAATGCACACATTCATTTGTCTCCTCCGCTGACCTTTATTCCACTCACGGCGGCCATCTTTGTTTTGGTTTTTATGCGCTGTGATGAACTGAGCTCGTTCGCCGATTGAGATTATTATTGAGTACATTGTAGAAAAGAGAAAAAAAAGATGGAAAAACCAATGGTGCGGATTTGTGGTTAGCGATAACAGTGCTGTGTCGGGAGATAAAGGACTAGACACCGAAGCTTGGGGGGCCGAGCCTTTGCCGCAGCTGCCCCCACTCTCTGGAAAACTCACTCCAACAACCAATCAGGAAATCCGAGTCACTACTGAACCTAGATCACTTCTCCAAAACCCACCTGTTTCAACCTTCCTTAATTTTGATCCTCAATGTTTATTTTTATGTATTTTATAGGATATCCAAAAAAGCGCTATTTATCCAATCTTCCAACTTTCTTTTATTTTTGTCCCACATTATCCGGGTAGCGCTTCCTCCAGCTCCTCCAAGGGGAATCTCGACATTCCCAGAACACTTCAGCCTGGTCAGAGAGGTTTGAGACCTACGGAGTTTCTCAAATTGTGGAACAAGAACTATTGAAAGAACAGACTTCTTTTCAATTACATTATGTGGTTATTTTAGGTTCATTTTAATTTGATTTTTTGAATTTTGATCATTTTCCACATCTTTTCCCTCCTTTGACTTAATTTAGATCACAAGACTTTTAAAAGAGTGCAGACCTATTTAAGACCTATTATCTAGTACGTCTCCACTCACGGCGGCCATCTTTGTTTTGGTTTTTATGCGCTATAATGAATCGTGCTCGTTCGCCGATTGAGATTATAATTGAGTACATTGTAAATAAGAAAAAGAAAGTGAACAGCTAACTATTGTACATGTAGAAAACAGGAAGAACATGCAAACCCCAGTCATAAAAGAACCTGTTTGACCTAGGAACAAAACTTGAAAAAACCCAAGACCGATACAAGTTTTAGTAATGCTTTGATGGGCTTTGTAGTCTGAGATACACCACACAAGCAGATGAAGATAATAAATAGAAAAACTACTGACAATAAAATGACAAACAATTAAACCGCCTGCATTTCACACACCACACATGCGCATTATATTGCCTGGAACAGATGACATGCTTTTCTCTTCTCCAACTGTGACATATTTTTCCCCCCAATTCGCTAAAGCACCAACAGCCATTTCTTGCTCTCTGCCAGATCTGACACTCATTCAAAAGTAATTAACAAAATGGCGGCGGCGAAGACCGTCTGAAAGCGAAGGTGAAGGTAATGTCTATTTGTGTTTACGACAGGCTGCATATGCTCCAAACCAATTTGTCAAAAACGGCGCAGGAAATGCACGTGTTTTGCCAATGACCCTGCAGCGGGGCTTTCTGCGATAAATGCGTTTAATTACAATGTATGGCAGAAGGCAATTATTACGTCAGCTTTCATTTTATGGGGACGTACACAAGTCATTACCCGCTAATGTGCCACGTTCTTTTATTAGTCACAGACATGGCGGCAAATAGAATTACAGGGGGCGACACGGGGGATGTCAACGTGGTCAGATAATGCAGAGACAACAGAATCTTGGGTCACATTTAAGGACGCCTACACTGTAATTACAAAGGTTAGTTAAGCAAACGCATCGAGAAAACTGTACAATGACATTTTTCTCATCATTTCTGCTCCAACATCTGACAACCGGTAATTCCACTGAAGAATGATTCACTAATGAAAAGCACTTACATGTGACGAAATTAGAAAGATATTGGAAAGGTTTTTTCAAGTCACTTCTTAGTAACATTAGCTTCTTAATCTGTGCCTTACACTTTCTTACACATGGAAGAAAGGGTCAAATGCAGTAGTATTTCTTCATTTATACAGTCCATTTATGATTTATGATAGGTATGGACTGTATGCAACTATATATAACTTATTTTTATTATTATTATTATTTCAAATGCTATCCGGCTGAAACTTGGAGAATCAGAATTAGAGTTTCGCTTTTCAGCCCGAGCCCGAGCAGGCCTGAGGCCCGACCTGAGTTCGGGCCGGGCTCGGGCCTCATTTGGCGCTCAGCTGTCGGGTTCGTGCCGGGCTCGGGCTTCTTTTTTTAAATATATGTTTCTTTTTTATTATTTTTATAATTATTTTAAATTATATTTTTAATTATATATATATATATATATATATATATATTAATAACAATGTCCGTTGATTGACAACAAGTTATTAAAAAAAGTTAATATATTAATGACACCGTAACCAGCGTGTCCTACAGCAGCAGCGAGCCGTGAATGCATCATCCCCGTGTCTCCTGCTGCATGCTGTGGTCAACAGCGAACAGGAACAATAGTAGAAATGGATCAAGTGGAGACAAAACAAATTAAAAAGTGGAGACTAAACTTGCAATTGGAAGGTGAGTGCGTACAACGGGAAATCAGATGTGTCGGGTTCTGTCGGGCTCGGGCCTGTTATACAGCGTTCATTGGTCGGGCTTATACGGGCTCGGGCTTAACATTAGCAGGCTCGGGCCGGGTCGGGCTTCATTTTTCAGGCCCGAACGAAACTCTAATCAGAATATACAGTAGTTCAAAAGTCAATTTTCTTCTGTAATATAACTTAACATTGTGAAAGTAATACATGACTTCTATCTCACAGAAACTGAGATATGTCAAGCTTATATTTGTTAAACGTTTACTCACAGCTTGGTAAAAACCCCATGTGTCACTCTGAATGTTTTGACTCTAAATCATAGGTTCGTTTCACACACAAGATGAAATTGAAATTGAAAACTAGAGAAATGAAAACACTTTTGAACGATATTCTAATTGTCTGAGTTTCAGCTGTAGGTCCAGTTGGCCTCAGTGTTAAGAAAATGCATTCATATTTCGGGAAGCAGCGAGTTTCTGTGGCCATATTACATTTCTCAAAAAAACTCTTCACATCAGCCACACTTCCTGTTACTCAGCACCGAAGACGAGGCTCGAGCATCAAAACAATAATTTGTATATCTAAAAATTGGCATAACACATTTCCGTGTCTCCTTCTGTCCAGGTCTGAACGAATGATATTTAAGACGTGGCATTTCTTCCCACCTGGGAGAATGAAGTTACAGAATGGAGACACATAATAAACACTCGCTGTTCATGTTACTAGCTGTTTTTATTTTCTAGTACCTGTATGTACATTTTACGTTGTATTTTTGTACTAGCTGCTGTATGTATGCCCTGTATCTGACTATTGTACACAAAATAATGTATATGTTTACTGACTGTATACTTATTGGGGTGGGATCTGAAGGAGCAAACCTGTCCTGTGTGTGTTAAATGTATTAATGTCAATTGCTTGTATTGTGCTGTATTATATGTATTGTGTTTGTTTTATGTTCATGGGACTCTTTCAAAAATGAGATGCTGCCTCTCAAGGGGTTTTCCTTAAATAATCAATATCAATACACTTGGTGCTGGCATAACCAATCTGTGCTACCTGACAGAAAGAAAACATCAAATGAATTACAGAAATACAAAAGAATCTGTCATCTGTATTAATGAAACAACCCATTTTCCTGACGGGGCCGCCTCACATCCTCATTTTGTGTCATGTTGTGACTATTTGGAAGCAGGTGGATCGATATCTTGTGTTCTTTGGAGAAGGTGCTGGATTTCTGACACACTGGACTCGGGCGGGCGGGCGGGAGGGGTGCGGGCACTAATGGGAAAACATCTGTCACAGAACTGTGGGCACCAAAAGTCAACAGCACTTTCATTTTTCAACAACTTCAGCAAAGTCATTCCTGAGAAGTCCATGTTTTAGAGTGCATTTCAATAGACAATAGCCATTTTTCTCCCTGACTGCGTTTGGAGTGCGGTGGGGTTATCTGAGGACGCTGCAGTGTTATTAAAGCCTCTGAAATACTCATTAGTGACAGCCATGACACCAGACTGCAAAAACACAGCCGCTTTTCAAAGTTCAATTTAGACTTGGTATTTGGCAAGTACAACTTTTGTCCTTTCAGCTGTAATGGCATTTGGGACATCTGAAGGGCTCCTGCTATATGCTGGAATTGAAATATAAATCATAGGCCTATTCAGGGAACAAAGAACTTTATAACATCTCAAATTAGAATCAAATACTATTGAATTCCTCCACAACGCAAAAAAAATAGTGGCGTTCAAAGATAGAGAATAAAAGTGTCTTAAAACAACCTTTGAAAAACCCAAACAGGAGATACTTTTGTGAATAAATCAATACATTCTTGGAACACACACATAATTGTATAAACTGTATTGTAATTGTACAAATAAGATTTTTGTTAAATTGTGCCTGTTTTGTTGCTAATATTGAGGGTACTTTTTGGGCAAAAGTTTTGAGAATCACCATTCTATCTGTCCATCCAAACATCCAGCCATCCATGCACCCAATTCACAGAGCACCGGCCCTTCACTGATCCTCCTGATGTGGGGTTAAGTGTCTTGCACAAGGACACAACAACAGCAGACATCGGTGGGAGTCGGTGGAGAAGGTCTCGTGGTGATCTCGACCCCACAACCTTCAGGCTCGAAGGCCAATGCTCTACCGACAGAGCCACTGTCGCCCCAATCATCCATCCTTCTCTCACATAATCACTTGCACATGCAGACAAGGTGGGTCAAGTCCACCTCGTCTCGCTCACTCCGCTCTCTCCGCTCCTCGTCTGCTGCTCTCCTCACGGTCCCCAAAGTCCCGTCAAAATGGCCACGATGGAGACCAGAGAATTGCGCCTCTGCCCCTAAAGTCTGGAGCACTCTACCGCTCGACCTGCGACAGCTACTCTATGGACATTTTCAAATCACATCTCAAAACCTACCTGTAATTTTATAATGTTTCATATTCTGTACTTTTAATATTGTGTGTGATGTTTTTTTAATATATTGGAAGGCGTCCTTGGGTGTCTTGAAAAGCGTCATGAAATAAAATGAATTATTATCTTTATCATTAAGTGTGTTGCATAAGGACACAGCAGCAGATTGATTGTGGGTGAATCCATTTAGATTTATGATGAATGTATTAATAGTTTTGTGTATCAGTTCACATTTGAGGCACTTGAGAAAAGTGCTACAGAATCAGGATTTTGAAGTCACTGAATATTTAAAGGTCTAAACTCTTATCCCTAGTTTGTGAAGTTTGCAAGATAAATCCAGTTTGCTAATTCAGATATATCCAACATGTATATTACTGCCCTAGTTTTGAAAATCTCACATACTTTAATCATTCACCCAGCAAAGTCCCACTGAGATTTAAACAACGCTTTTTTCCACATGTGTTAACACTTCAGAGAAACCGGAGCACATGGAGGAAACTTAGGCAGAAATCGCGCAACTACGAACGTGGATTATGCATACCCTGAGGCCGTCCATGAAGGTCTGTCCGTCGCTGGCTCTCCTCCAGGACACTTCGGGCAGCGGCTCTCCCTCGGCCAGGCACGAGATCATGGCGGCGCTGCCCTCCACCGCCGTCACGTTCTTCAGCTGGATGATGTGGGGCTGGACTGGAACCAAGCACACAAGAGGAGAAGTGGAGCAGGCTATAAATAAGAAGGGACCCAAATCTTTCAAAAATATCAACTGCACTGTTTGACCTTTAAGAGCCGAGATCGGACCTCTGCACAGGATTGGTGTGATCTGTTTGATGCACAAGCACGCACACTGCAGCCATGACATTACCACAACAACCACAAACGCACAACCTCATAATCTGCATGTGAATAAATCAACCACATTTACCCAATTTTTAGTTTTTTGCTATGACAACTCAAAAGCCATGACTGGACTCACTGAAGATACAATGACACAATCTTAGTCGTAATTTAGTAATCATCATATCACACTGTACATTTATTACTTACGTTTGGTGCCAAGGCTAGCTGCTAATTTTCCCAACTCCTTTTCCAAACAGAATCTGAATCTAGCTTTTTAGTAGGAAAACTCTTTGGAACATTAAAAGCAATACAACATCTACTGTATTAACCCAAATAATACATAATCAATAATGAACAACTAACTTTGGGCAATTGGCTGCTCTTCTAGGGATGGAAAAGCCTCAATCTTGTAACCCAACATCCATATTAAAGCTTAATAATGTACATTTCTTGGTAGAGGGTCTGCTTTACCTGACTAGGCTATGTTACTGGTCATATCTGTGGAAAGGAGAGCCATATTTCAAACAACAACAAGCCAGATAGAGGGCTTGTATAGTAGTTTGCAATTGTGAATGAGCCTAATTCTTTGCAAACTTAGTCTTTACTCAAGTTTAAGGCTGTCCATCTGTTCATTTTTCTTCCCCTTAATCCATTTCTGGGTCTGGGGGTGGCAGTCAGACCTGCACGGTGCAGTTCACAGAGCGCCAGCCCCGAGTTTAAGGCTGTATAGTGTGGTAATTATGAAGTAGTCATTGCTATTTTTTTCAGTTTGGAAGAAAAAAGTGAGTATAAGGTGAGTATCTGGGGTGACAGTGGCACAGTTAGTAGAGCCTTGGCCTTTGAGCCTAAAGTTCAAAGGCCAAATATATCTCCACCGACTCTCACTGATGTCTGCTGTCATTGTGTCCTTGGGCAAGACACTTAAACTCTGGGAACAGCAGGTGCCACAGTGGGGCGGCTGCTGCTGTAAAGTGCCAAACTGCCGTTATGTCTTTAGGCAAGACACTTCACCCCCATTGCCTAGAATGAGTCTGGTGTGTGTGAATGGTTGGTGGTAGTCGGAGGGGCCACCGGTACAGATTGGTTGCTTCACTTCTGTCAGTGTGCCCCAGGGCAGCTGTGGCTAAAGTAGTAGTTTATCACTACTGTGTATGGAGCGAATGAATAATGACATATTATTATTAAGGTACTCTATGACACTTCTGGGATTTGAATAAGCACCTCAGGCTCTTTCATTGCAAGCAAAACTTCCCCCCCCCCAAAAAACACACTCTTTTCTCTAACAAATATAGATTTTTAAGATCAGCTTGCACAAGTCTTGCAGTGTGCGATAAGTGTGGAGGAGCAGGGGTGGCTGATAAGATGCCCCATAGCCCGTGCATGTCGGAGCAGCCAGCGTCACGTATAATTCATGCTTTTGCTGTTTTCTCACTCCTTTGCACAGCGCTCTTAAGCCCCTAACGGGAGGATTGCAAAGTCGTGTAGTGGAAAATCCAAAAAGCCAAAAGGAGAAATGGGAAATTGTAAGTGCTGCCTCCGTTTTTTTGTTGTTTTTTTTCAGGTAACAAAACATCTGTAATCACACAAATGCAAGATGAATAAGAGATATGAGGAAGGTTGTACGATAACCCAGCTTTGAAAAGAGATTGCTATGTTTTTGAATTATGTACCATTTCGAGGTTTATTTCGGTAAAGCCTTCGAAGCTTAATTCTCTGGCTGTTTGTGAGGGAGTAAAAAAACGCATTTTACAAGGCAAAAGTCAGAAATAGCAATGATTAAGGCAGGCATGTCCAAACTCAGGCCCGCGAGCCAATTGCGGCCCTCTGTGTAATTCTATGTGGCCTTCTGCTGCTTTATGAACAAAATTGGTCCTTAGTAAAAAGTTTGGACACCCCTAAGAAGTGATCCTTTATATGTATAACAGAGGGGGAAATGTCAGTGTTGCATCACTAGCTATAGATTGGTCGGAATGAGGAGCTCCGATAAACAAACAATGACTATCTACTTACAAGCAAAATACAATAGAGACGTATAAATATTTACCTTTTGGCTTAATAAGAAGCAAGTATAACGGAGAGTTTGCAGTGCCATGTATCCGTCCACACAAAATAATGTATTGTTACTTAAAAACATTGTGCTTTGGTCTGCTAATATCTATGTAACATTATATTTGCTGGTCTCGGGTTGAACTTCTGGTTGATACAGAGCCTGACAGTTAGAGTGACAGTTTCCTCTGGGTGCTCCGGTTTCTCCGACCACTAACACTGAGACTCCTCCCTTCAGGACTACTCGGATACAAAGGTAATCTCAGTGGGATTATGAATGAAAAACAAAATAGCAACAGATCACAGCCTTTTTTGTGATTCGTGCCAAAATGCAAATGTGTTGTGTTGATAAATAACAATTACGGAGAGAACAGCCTGTAATGTTGGTTTTGAAAATGGGGGTTGGCAGTAAAAGACATTTGATTTGGAAAATAGGCAGCCAGTTCTTTTTCTGCATACGCTAACTTAGGTAACACTAAAATCATGTTTTTTCAATAATTACAAAAACAATGGCTTCATAAATGTTGAAAATCCAATTCATATGAAACAAAAAGTTGTATATTGTCAATAAACTTGTGTGTCCAATCTCCTCAGGTTAGTGGCCCCGCCCAACGGCTACTAGATAACATTCTTCATCCACGGCTTATCTCCCGCCGCCCTGCCCTCCTCTCCTTCATCATGGAAATATTAAATGGAAAGCGTCTCATTTATCAAACACACTGCGCCAAAGATTATTAATAACACATTATCGAAAACATTTAGAATTCCAAATGAGAAAACGGACAAAGTGCCGGAGATACGATCGCGAATTCATTTGACCTTCTTGGATCAAAATAGAAAACTGCTTTGATTTAACAAACTCATTTTAACATACTGGTTTGTTGCCAGGTCTCGGCTCTCAATCCGGTTCAAACGATTTCACTTTCCGCCATATTTTTAGACTTTCAAACTGATATTTTCCTGACGTTAGCATCCATCATAGCGCAATCCAAACTGTAAGGTTGTTCAAGGTAAAGGCGCTGCTTCTGCCTTAGCTCCCATATTTAGATTACACAAAGCTGCTTTCCGTCTCACTGACAGGTACAAGGAAAGAAAAATATTCCGGCCAGAAAAACGCATCTACTTTAAATGCAATTCTTATTATCGCCTCGGAAATGCGCAATAATTATCTGAGTGGTGAAAAACATTTTAAGGGCATCTTCATCGTTCGCTGCTGACGACAAAGACAGCCAAAAATAGAGATTTCAGGACAGATTTTTCCTAAATGAGAGCAAGTTAATAATGAAGGAGAGTGGATTGTTTCGAGATAATTCAAGAAGCAGAGATAATTGTGGAAAAATATAGGAGGCTTATTGATCTATGTACAGGTTCTGGCATACAGTACAAAACACACACAGATGGTCTAAAAGTCATATTTTGTTGAATGAAAATGCCTTCACCGCTGAGATTAAAATTACATGGTTGTTCAATTGTGTTTACATAGCTTTGCATGTCTTTCACATTCTCAGGAATAAAATGCTGCTTTGAGCCACGTTTCAGGCCACGTTAAAGCTGTCATGTGGAGAGGCAGCCAGCTCTCACATGACACTTTCCAATGTATTTTTGAACTGCAGGCGATAGACACCCCACATGACACAATGAACCGGGTTAAATGTAAAAGTCAAGCTTTGTAGTATCAATTTATGAGGAATGCACTGGATTGGACTGTGTAGGGTCTGTCTACTGTCCATTAAAGTCGTACAACACTTTTGCCTAAAAGATCTACAAAACAAAGCAGACCATCTCTCACAATTGGGTTTGGTTAACTACAGTACATTTGGTTAACTATAGCACATTTACTAGATCTAAAGAATGAAATTGGTTGCATACTAAATAGCTCCCAATGCTTATGACTAATATAACAGTAATAATTATCTATTGCATTTGACGGTTTCAGGCATTGGTGTTTTTTTCATGTCCATTGCTTGCTCGACATTAATTCCTCCATCAGTCAGCTACAGAGAGAGAACCCAAGATAACCTAAAAAACAAGATTGCTGTATTAAAGCTGAGGTACCCAACTTTCAAACCACAACAAAAATAACTATGTCATAAAATACATCTAACGACCTAGTTCCTCCCTCCGAGTTTGCTTCTATAATTAGTTTTCACATGAATGTATTGTTTGGTCTCTGTCACATCCTCAGGTCAGATTTCTTCCACAGAAAAATGAAAAAGAGAGGACCACCCTCATCCTCACTCCCCAAATCCTCAAAAAGTGACCTATATGCAATGTAGTAGTCACACTCCTGAACTGTCACCCTGTTAAAGCACGGCAATAATGTGTATATACCAGAAATAGTATCTTTGTAAAGTCTTTCTGTTTCTGTATTATTAAAGACAATACAAATTCCACAAAATACGATACAGGTTCCAGAGCCTTCATTATAGAAATGTTCAGCTCTGTGTTTTTTATATCTTTTACCTCCGTTACGAAACAAGGATTGTGCGGAGTAATCAAATCAACGAACCTGGAGGGGGGTCAACACACAAGAGGCACCACAGCTGGCAGAAACACGGGCCCCTTGACACTTTTCTTGACAGGAGACCACTCAACGTCACGTGTGCCAGTGAGGAGCTTCTGACAGGCCTATTTTTCCTCCGTACAAGGTCATGTCTGCTCACTAATTCACTCGCCCTGACAGTTACATCTTTAGAGAAACTGCTGAGTCAGGTTCGTCACGCCTCCCGGACTTAATCACTATGCAAATGCCTCAACGAGAGCGAACGCACAGGCCTCTGACACAGCCGCCCGTCTCCACCCACCTGCGCTGTCGAGAGTAATAAAACTAACTTACTACTGCACCCCCCCCAGCCCTTAACTCGCTCATTTAAATGTGCGTTTTGGACTGAACAAGCTCTTCTCCGGTCCTCCAAAAAGGATGTTGATGACTTGAGCATAAATCGCCATACATTTTCATGAGCGATCCCCGTGATCTGTGAGGAAATAGCCCGCAGCTGTATGAAAATAGAAATTGAAATTTTTAGTAGGCGCGTCGGTAATTGAAATATAAAGTGGAAAACATGAAAGCCTGGCTCCGAGCTGCTGGAATATATATGTGGTCGCAAAGAGATGTTGTGTTTGTGAGACGGAAAATGATGTGCTTATGCAGAAGTTGGAATTAACACTTTTTTTTTTTCAAGTCTCAATGTCAAATGGTGTTTTTACAAATGTAATCAGCAGGGTGTTCTGTCGGCTTCTTCGTTAGTTGGCAAAATAACTCATTAAACTCATGTCCTTTAAATCATTCAAAGATTTTAATGACTTTTCCCGCAACTCTCCGGAGTGAGACAAGGAACGGATAATTGCATTTTTGAGGTGATCCAGATCATTCTGACCAGAGGTCTGTGGTCTACGAGGGTTTTTGCAATTTAATTATATTGTCCCTTTAAAGAAAACAGGCAAAACTGACTATAATTAAGTTCAGATTTCTCTAGATTTGTGTCACAGGTAGAAATACAAAGGTCTGCTGTTCTGTGGTTCAGTCTATGAATCATCTCCAGACTCATTCTGACAACACTGATAGCATGGTCCAATTACATTCAAACATCCAACTTGTCTTGAAACGTCAAAAGCAAAATGATTCTGTGAGTTTTACACTAGGACTCACAGAATTCAGAAACTTCTAGAACTCCCAGAACCGTCATTTTTACTGCTCCTTTTCAAAGTAATGACATTTTGATACATTTTCCCCAAAATATTGAATCATTTAATGTATTATTATTATTATTATTATTATTATTATCATATTGTATTATTTATTTTATTATCTAATTATCCACGTCAGTCATTTATATGTTTTTTTTATTTTTATTATGTACATTTACTTACCTTTTACTAAGGGCTTAACTGGTTAGTATAACTTCAAATACAGCAAAAACAGTTTGTTCATAGGCTAAATGCTAACTGCTGCAAGTAAATGGTGTGTTGCTATGGTAACTAGCAAGTTAATGGGAGAACTCATATAAAAAATAAAAAACATAAAATAAATGACATAGAAATAAAGCCCATGTATAGATAAAGAAAAAAGACCAAGAATGTACATACGCAAAGCAATTACAGTTCCAAAACTAAAAGCCGTCAAATTGACTGCTCTGGGCGTTCTAGTGCTAAACTTATCGTTGTGTAACTGCGAGGAGACAACATGTAAACACTTCCCAGGCTTTTGTTCAGCGCTTCTGTGATGAACCATGTTTGTTTCAGAGCAAGAAGTGGATCGAGACAAAAGGCCAGAGCTGCCATAACCGCTGTGGGCAGTGAGAGAGCCTGTTGCCATGGTGAAGCTGGCTGGACGAGGGTCAAGAGAGTATAAAACATTTTAATTTTTTTGCGTAAAACTGATAAGGGCTTTTGGATGAGGGGAGAGGGGGTCATTATCTCCAGAGCAGATAATTGAGATGGTTCGAGTCTGGCCTATAAACAGGTCCAATTGAACTCTGACTTCAGCATGTTGCGACACACTCAGCCGGTTAATGCCCGCTAATGATCCGCCGCTGACCGCATGTTAGCATATTGACTTTTTTTGGTATTTATGTAGCGTACAAGTGGCTTATGGATGGACCAAACCAATAGAAAGCTACAAAAGACCCTGGTATACAACTTTATTTATATATAGTACTTGCTTCTTTATTATGCTAAAGTTAGAGATTTTCTACTTGCTTCTTTATTATGCTAGTTAGTAAGCAAACCCATTTTTATTTATCTTTTTCTTTTCTTTTGACAAATTAAGGGGATATTGGAAATTTAAAGATTTGTATTCCTCATTTCACCAATAAGAAAATGCTTTAACAATAAAACATTTTAGCAATTGTTTTAACCGTCAACAATAAGAGCCGCTGTCATATCCCAATCATACAAATATCTCCGGTGCTAGCGAAAGGTGTTGTACCCTTCGCGGTGGTGAGGTTTCAGATGTTTGATGCTGGTGTTATACGTGTTTTGTTTTGGTCCCACCTCGTGACAGTTTTGCCTTAACACAATGTACAGTCCGCTTTACTTTTGTCACGCTTGTTTACTAAGAAAAAAAACTGCCATACAGCCGCCATCATGTCCGTTTACTGCTAGCTTGCCTTCTCGCTGCCGACTGCACAGCTGTCTGGTGTCGTGACGCTAATGTGAATGAAAAATGTGGATGCAAAATCGAGTACGAGTAAAAGAAATATAATCGTCCAAGGGCAAACTGAGATATCAACGTGATCTACAGGTTTCATGGATAATTGCTATAACATCACTGTGCATAGAGTGAATAGAAATGACATCAAAGTGTTGTGTGACCCCGGTTAATATATTGTACATATCAATTGTGTCAATAATAAAGTATGCTCACCACTAGTGCTAAAAGTGGTGCTCAGAATAGTTACTGCATTCAGATATATTATTCAAAGAGTATAATAGAATCACCTTGTTTCTTAGCCGCTGACAATCTCGATAGATATGTTAATGCTAAATTGCTTTTGAACACTCTCCACTAAACTGTTTTCCAGTAAGAGGAACATCAAGGGAGGGCTACATGGAGAAAGATTTCCAAGGCTACACTGTCCAGACTTTGCGTATGTAGCCAGAAAGTGTTCTGAGCAGAATATTGTACAGTATTTACAAAGGGCTTCAACCGTATGCGTAAAATATTATGTAAATTTGACTTTTAAGAGATCCTAGAGAGATCTGCGCGGTTAAACCAGTGTGAATTATACTAAAACTCATGGCCCGTTGTGTAAACCAATAATAATTCACTAGTAACTTTACCTGTTATCAGTACTGCTGCATTATTACATATCTGATATTTCTGCCTTTCACCAGTCACTTTACCTGTTGATATCTTACTGTATTATTCATATCCATCTGATAATTCTCCCATTCAAGTCACGTTACCTGTTGACATTATTTCGGATGTTTATTCTGCTCATATTCTCATATTCTCCGCTGCTAATGTATAATATAGACATCTGTGAATACTCCGAACCAATTGCAATTATAGCCCAGAGTTTATCTTATTTTATTTTATTTTATCTTAAATGTATTGTCTATTATCTTAAATAATAGACTTTGATGTGTGCAATCTGAGTGCTCTTATTTCCTTTCTCTGCTGTAATGTGCAACGATGACACTGAAATTTCTCCACTGTGAGACAAATAAAGGTTTATCTTATCTTATCTTATAATAGTAGGTATAGTAGTTAGCGCTTTTGCCAGAACAGGGTCTCAGGACACTTTCAAATGTTTATTCAAATATACATCACAACGTTCCACGAATGCTCCTCGTCACGCTATGACATATCTTCTAAAAATAGTACCATTATCATCTTTGAAACTTTGAAACCACATTGAATGGAACTATGATACAATCCATCTGAAATAGTTCTTGCCCATTAAACAGTTTTGGTACATCCCTGGTTCGTGCATGTTTTTTTGGCCTCGACCCCATCTGTAGATCAGCTTTTCCAAATGTGAAGTGCCACTGAGTAATTTCCATACAAGTTTTCTAATACGCTAAAGACTGCCTCTGTTAGCTTTAGCATATCCCCTACAACCTTGCTAACAATAAACATGGCACTTTTGGTAGCAATAGAATAAAAGCCATCACAATAAGACAAATACATTTCAGATATGCGTAATGTTTTGTGTAGTAGTCTTACCAAACACTTTGAGAAACATCTCCCTCTCCTGGACCCCTGCTTTGTTGGTGGCCCGGCAGGAGTAGGTCCCTCCGTCCATCTGTCGAATATTCCTGATGGTTAGCATGCTCCGGCCGCCTTCCAGTCGACTCAGAATGTACTGCTCTGAGGGTTCCAGCTGCTGACCTTTTCTGCAAAACAAAGAAAAACATGTTGACTAGTCACACAACGTCTCACGCCTGTAATCTGAGCACTTAAAGATGTCTTTTGATCCCTTAAGTGCACAACACGTCGCTCAGAACGCATACATACAAGCTCGGGGAAGGCGGCGAGGATAGCTTATGCTGCTGCGAGAGAGTTTGAAATGTTTTCTTTGTTGAAATGGAGTTCAACAGATTATTCGTACATGTGTAGTGTGCTTTTGAGTCCTTGTGCGGTAGAATTGAAGTTAAAATCTGCCATTCAGTAAAAACTAAATTTGTTTTCAAAGTCAGGAAGCACTCGGTGATTCGCTAACACAACGCTAATGTTGCTAATCACTGAACGCCGGAGAGAAATGAGTTGTTTGGTGGAAAGGATAAAATATGGAATGGATGTGTGTCAATTGGTTTCATTTGGTCAATAGTTACACTGTGAAAAATGATAAAATATGCTGTAATAATTGCTTGAATCAAGTGTTTTTTAATAATCTTAATCTGGGTGTATTCTTACTGTCTTAAAAACAAGATTTGCCAATGGGAAAAAGCCATTTCGCCTTTTTTCAAGAACTGTTGCTTTATTCTCTCATTCCAAGGGAGATATTTCTTGTATATTTTTAAAACAAGACTTTGCTTATCCCATAATATTCAAATTAAGATACATGTTTTGCAAATGTAAGTAATTTTTGACTTATTTTTCATCACTTTTTTGCAGCGTACTTTGGTGAAGAGCAATGCTATTTCTCTTTTTCAATGGCTAAATAGGTCAAACTATGAAGTGGAAGCGAACTCATCACAACCCATTCTCCTTCACAACTTCAGTAGTACAACTTATATGATTGGATGTCAGCACCTCTCCATCCTCAGAGTGGTTCCAATAGATGGGAATGTAAAGAGCTCTAAATGCTCTAAAACTCCAAGTACGAGGTGTTAGCTTCACATTTCCTTTCTTCAATGTTCTTTCCAGTGCTCGATCGATAGTGTCACCATAGAATTGGTCATCTCCGTTCTGTCAAATGTGTTATCGTTGGAAAAGTTCAATCTTCCGGTTAATATAAGGACCAATGGAAAGCATTTGTAGGTGTATGGCTTTGAGAATAAATTCAATTGTTTGTGTATGTACAGATTTACAGTGAAATGGAACTGGTATAACGTTCATCACAACCAAGAAAGTTTGTTTTGGAAGCATTGTTATTTTTATTTTCCATATTATTTGACATTTGCAGTAAAACCACATTGGAGTAACTGTACGAGACTGGCCCAGTGTGCACCAAGAACATACCAGACCCCACAATTTTACTGTGAAGGGGGGGAAAGAATGAAACTTTGAAATAATACCCTTATGTTTGTATTCAGAATGTGCTTTTTCTTTTTCATTCATTTATATCCAAAAGTCTATAGACGTCAATTGCTCTTTTTTCGTTTTTTTCTTTCCATTTCGCTTTTTATTGTATACAAGTTGATTATTTTATGTGTACATAAGACAATCTTTTGAGTGTATTGTGTGTACACGTTTAATTTGTTTAAAAATAATTATACATTAAAAATACAGTTCTAAGTATTGTTTCTGCTTTGTGTCATAATAAGAAACTGTCATACATTGTAAAATATCAGTAAAGAAAAAAAAAACACTTTTCCGCTTGAAAATGTGTGTTTCTCCATATATTGGTCAGGAAACAGCATTTTGTGTGAAAGTTACCTATGTTGTACTCTCAATTACTGAAAAGGGGTTAGAAACTTATTTCGTTTTTTAAATGAAAGGCAAGAGACAGAGCTTTCATTTGGTATGTTTTATACTTGTGTCAACCAAGTGCTCACATTCATATGAGGTTTGGAAAAACACAAAAAATATCCAAAATCTCTGGCAGTATGAGGGATGCTGCTTTATATACGGCTGGCAGTGAATGAGTTAAGAATGTATCTGATCATGCAAGTTAAGTTCCTAAATACAAAACCATGTCTGTACACTAAGTAATGATCCCAAGTATTCAGAATAGACGACTCAGACGAGATGATGTCACAGAATTATACGTTACAAAGTATTTTATCGGAAGTATTCAGTATTGTGTAACTAAATACATGTTCAAAGTCCCTGAAACTGGGACGATAAGGATGGAGGATGTAGATTCGCACAGACTTGAGGCTTTTCTCACAGCGGGACAAGAGCGCAGCTGCAATCTGTGCTGTCAGATTGAAATTCATGTTCAAGTCCATTTTACATTTCTCAACAAGAAAAAACGAAAAAAAAAAACACAATCAGTCTAAGAAGAGACTCAAGATTCAGACTTAAGGAGGCAAGAGTACTTCTCTAGTTTTCTCCGATGTGTGTTTTTGCAGACCAATTTGTTGACTGTCTCTGTACACAACAAAATGCTTTGGTGGTATAATGGTTTTGTATCTTTTCCTCCTTTAAAAAACAATCTTGTCCTTTGTTCATAACCACCATTTTTTTCCCCATTACAAATAAGTTTATTCCCACAACTTCTAGACTAAAATATGCACATTTGTTATCAGCATACTAACTAGATAATGCCTTTTCTTTAACAAGTGCACAGTGAAGCCTCCTAATTTTACTTTGCATGCATAAATTATCATTCAATAGCACAGCCCCTCCATTTGTTCTGTTTAAGCTATACGGTCCAACTAATTTCCCTTGTGGATTTGAGAAGTTTGTCTCAGTTCTCGGCCTTTTAAAAACCCAAACCGCATTTTAATATGTCACACAGGCACAGATTCATATTCCCCTACAAATGTGATCGGTTGCTGGCTGTAACTTAAGTGCAGGATTTGTGTAGTAAACCTGAAGGGTATATGCTAATGAGGCCTAGAGAGCACGCCCCCTTGTGTCAAACATCACAATAGCACATTATGGTAAGCTGTCCTTGTTATGAGAGCTGCTCCCTTGCCCCTGAGTGCACCCACTAATCTGAAACACTGAAATTCAAATGACCTCCTATCATCTGCCTTTAAAAACATATTATTAGCAAAAAAAGAGCTGATGCTTTCCCTGCCGGCTCAGTCTGAATTGCCGAAGCTAACCTTGAGCTATTTTGCAAAATTGGGAAAAGGCAATAAATAATGTAAAAGTGGTCAAAAAATGTGGAAAAAAACGGAAAATTATTCAAATAGCCATTGACTTTTTTGGGGGAAATAATGTTTTGGCCAAAAGTGAGGAATTACAGTTTAGCAGCAAAGATGAATCAATGTGGTTCAAGTGTTTTCAGAATATTATTGGTCCAAGAGTGACTACCAAGGTTTCTAACTGTTTTCCCACCGGGTTTTATGAGGGTCTAAGGACATTAATTAACATTTTTGGCCATTGCTAATCCCGCTCCCTTTGGACCAATGGTTCTTATATTTTTGTTATTGTATTTACGCTACTATTATTTGTAAGTACTTTGTAAAATCCTTAGAGACGACTGTGCTCTTGCGATTAAGGTTAGATAACAGAATACATGACTTAAACAACCAACATGACAGTACTCGTTTAGTAGTTTAAGAAGGTTCCTCTTGTCTTCTTGTTTGTATTCTTATGATTTTTCTCTTCTAAAGCAGACGTTAGTAATCCTACAATTGTCTGATAAAGAAGAACTTAATACTTTTATTGAGATTCATGCACATACAGTATGTGACCGCCGCATTTGTACACACGTTTTGAAGTACACAAGCAGACAGTCAGTGAAAGGAGCCAAAGTCGCGTGGTGCTGTGAGGCAGGGTGACCTTGGCTTCACCGGCTTGCTTAGTTCCGGGCTGTCCCTCATTCTGCCGTCTTATTGTCTCGGAGAAATTGCTACTGTGCTGGAGACCGGGATGACAGGCGGAACTCGGGACCTTTAAAAGTATACTCTTGTAAAATAAAAATGAAATGCTGCAACGTTGACGGGCTGTGTGTCACTTCGATTATGTTTGGCACAATATAATCTTTATTTCAATACAATATGTGCAAAAGGCAGGTGTTTTACTCTCACAATAGAGAACAAGAACTTATGTAAGATACGAAAATGCTTGCGTTTTAGTGTTCAAAGTTTGAGTGACATTTTAAATGGATTTGTGAAGCACTTGGATAAGAAATGAGCTACACTAATACATTTTAAAGGATAAAAGGATTTTTTTTTTTGACTAATTTCCTCACAAAAAATGAGAAAACAGAAAATAACTAAAAAGTAAAGAATATAGTTATGTATAATTTTTAACCCCAAAGAACTGAGTAAAAACACAGCTTTAGGTATTGAAATTGGTAAATAGATAATTAAATGAGTTTGAAATGTTACTATTGCAAAGATGACCATTATCTTTTCCATTCGGATTCATATTCAACCACGCATCTTTAAAATGAACTCCAAAATGTGTGCGCTGATATTGTTTGCCCATTTTTTCCCCATACTTATGGTAATGCCGCACTCTTCAGATAGCCGGCTATAAATTCACCGAACGCTATTATGTGATTCAATTCCGAGCCGAGTCAAATAATGCACATTTTTCTTCAATGTGAAAAGGCTATTTTAAAGTGTATTAGACTGTATATACCCACACACAAAGCCTGGGCTACCTTCAAACAGCCTCGAGGAAGATAATCGAAAATCGCAAGAAAGAGAATCCCTCGGGACAATAACAACAGGAAATGATGGGCGGCCATCTTGGGGAGGGACAGTCGATGGCGTTTTGTGACATGCAGTCCATTAGCGAGCCACGGAGCGAGCGAGCAGCCGCGGAAAACACTCACTTTGACAGGAAATGCAACAATGGAGCTGAGATGGGTGTTCACGTCCCGGCTTGTACATAATCCAATGGGTGAGTTGTGCTTTAATTCAAAAAGCTACAGACGACAAGCAGAAAGAAAAGATGAAGACAAGACTGGAAGGGTTTGACAGTTAGCGGACACGGCAGCGCTGAGGTTTCTCTCTTTACATTTTGTCAAAGAGCTTTAGCAACAAAGCAGTGGAAATGGATTTTTCCAAAGGCGGAAATTCAAGTTGGCAAGCAATATATAACAACAATATCAAAGTAAAGAAAGTGGAAAACAAATAGCTTTAGAACAGCAGATAGAGAATTGTTCAGGCTAAAGGTAATCCATCCATTCATTTTCTTCCACTTGTCTTCCATCTCTTCTTTCCCCAGCTAATCCAAGGGAATTCTGAGGTATTCCCAGGCCTCACCCATGTCCACAACCGAGTCTGTTTCAGGACCAGCACCAAATAGTTTTTTTTTATCTTCAGAACGGGTAGTTGTGATGCCTACTCTTTGACAATGTTTGACAATGTTCTAGACCGGGCTCCCACTTCATCTACTGTTTAACCCTTTCATGATTTCCTCAAACATTTGGTAGATCACCTTTTGAGTCAATATATTTATACTTTAAGCTTTAATCTCTTTTGGGCATCTCCCCTGGTTTTAGGCTCTTTTACCGTCAAACTAAATTTTAACCATTTGGTAAAGGTAAAATACAATGCTCCTACATCATAGAAAATCCAAAATAAGAAAAAATGGCGTTGCTGTCTTCAAGGGGTGAATGTTAAAGGGTTAAGCCACACACGATCTACCAGCGACATCAGCAAACTACTTACTGGGCAACATTGCAGGGAGAAGGACTTGCCCAATAACACAAATCCAGTGCCCCAAAACAGTAGGCAATGGTTTGAAATTGTCAAGGCACAAAAGCTGGAGATTAAAATTGTTTAAATCTACAGAGAGATCACAAAGTTAACTTCTAACTTAAACAATTCCAGCTACAAACATCTGTGTTCTTTGAGAATAAACGCGCCACCGTATAAATGTCAAGCGCTGAAGTTTTAATCTAAACAAGCGTCCATGCATAACCGAGAGCCGCGCTAACATTTATGAACCACTCCGGAGCTGCAGTATTTTCGTAGCACTAAAACATTTTCCTCTGAGAAACAGTCTGAGGTGAAATCAGGTTATAGGAACAGCAAACATGGGCTTTGTGGCAGGGGTACATCCTGTTTGGTGGTAATTGGGATGCCTTGTATACTTCCTGCACTGTTTGATTTGGACGTTTTGTGCAGATCCCTCGCTATAAATCAAGAAACGCTGTTAAATTAATCAGATTCTTTGCCATCAACTCTGCACTTGCAAAACTCATTTGACACCGGCTTTGATTAGCGACTTTGACGTTACGCACTGCGAAAAACAACTCACGTTCTGGCAACTCTAAATGTGATAATCAGTACAACCAAAGACGTCAATCTGTGCCAGAGTATCTCTCAATGTCACAGGCCATATGGCGGATGTAAAGTTTGGAATAATTAAAAACGCCTGACAGTCGCGTGATTGGAAGTCTGGCTGTGTACAAACGCTCCCTGTGTACTTATCCACGCTGCTACATCATTAAAACTACATTTGCTATTTTCATATCGCTCCCCATAGAGTAAACAAGCCTGCTCTGTGTGTGTGTGTGTGTCGAGTCCTGTACTTTGCGTTACTCTGCAGGTGTCCATAAATTGTCATCACGTTTGTATCAGGCAGGTTCCGCTTTGAAGGCTAATGCATTAACAACATTGCATGGAGTAATAACAGCGCAATTTCTGGGTCAGACATGCTTGTGCGAATGTGTGCACACTTGCTACAGTTGCATCGGTTCCACTCCAACAGTCTATAGATGGACCATGCTAGCCCCCGAGCTCTATAAAACCTAATAGGATTTGGCTCACATGACTTTCATGAAAACACTGAAAAGTAAGCTTCTCATGATATCCTTTGCAAATCCAGTTATGACCCCTAACCAATCAGGTGCCTATTGTTCCCGATTTGGCTTTAAGCTAGATAATAGCTCCTGATTGGCTCTTTGGCTACAAGGCCGTTGCTACCTACATACTGCCCCAGCTTCTTTAGCTTTAGGTCAACAGTAGTGCAATGGAAAAGCGGTGTATGGTCAGAGAGTCTTTGGTTCTTTGTTAGAGCGTGTGTGTGTGTGTGTGTGTGTGTGTGTGTGTGTTGTTGTCAGTCTTTCATACACTAATTGGTGGTAGTGTATTGGCTTGTATTTCTGTATGCACTGACTGTACAGTAAAATGGTTTATTACTATGCAATTTCCTGAATTACACGTGTGATATTGTTTTCAGAGGGCATTGGCATAAGTGTGTGATTCATCCAACCCCTTTTCAAACCATGTAATTGTTCATCAGTGTGGGTTGCGTTGATTCATGTGAAAATGTGAGGTTTCAGTTAAAGGTACATAGAAGGATTTTCTTCTTCCGGGTGGCTCATCAAGACTATTGGTCCTGTCAAAAATTAGACTCTAACATGGGATCTTTGCACACCAGAGCAACCTGGAAGTGTATTCACAAAGGGTAAATTCAGACCGAGCGACAAACAGAGATACCACATATATATTGAAATTTGCGTCATCAGAGTCATCAGCCAAACCCAGGCGTCAGTTAGCTCAAATAACGTGGTCCTTGTAACTTGCACAAGGCCAAATTACGTGTATATTTTGTCTTGCGTTTGTCCATTTGCGATAGTCCGTAAGCCATAGTCCTCCAAAATGTATTTTCTCCATAGTCCTCCCAAATGTCAATAACTCTGGTGATACGTACATGTCAAATAAGACCAGAGAGTTTTGTTCAAAAAGTGGAGAGGGCGGTTCTTTCAACACAATATGGGCGACAGCAGTACATGTTTAGTCCACTCTTTCTTCAGTCTGTGTTTCCACTTCAGCTGCATCTGTTGCTTGATATTAGCAGAAAACAACCTGAAAAAGCCCGGGAAGAACTACCATTATGGATCTATTCTATGCAAAGATTAATAGCCTCGGAAAGTATGCTTGAATCTAAATTAATTGTCTGGCTTTTCACCACATTTAACACCGACAAGTTTGAAGTGAAATGTTGCATCAAATGGTGTATAAAAAGTAAGAGTGGGTGGTAAAGCCTTGTCATTACCTTCGCTTCAGCGCTGTGTTTAAATGCGAGACGTTACGCAGGCCTCCATTCAAAACCGCTCTTTAAAAGTCCCTTCCGCTTACTCCGCTTACTCTGAGGCGTCCTTTGATTTTCACCCAGTGCATTAAAATCAGCTTAACCTGCAGTTCGCCTCAGGACGGGCATCGATCAGGCACACGCAACGCACTTTGTATTGGGAAGAGGCAACAAACATGTGGTCAATACGTACAGTTTAAGTGCCGCGCTCTCGTCTCATCCTGAATATTCTTATCTAAGGCTTGGAACGCAATGTCAGAATATTCAAGAGTCTATAGAGCTAAAAGTGCTACTTCTAACTACTCCAGGAGAAGACAAAATACCTCAGTTTTCAAGCATAAAAACAACCCATTATGGCTGTTTTTCGATATTGCCAAGGTTCATCAGTTGGTCAGCTTTGAATATATCAATATTAAATACAATCCCCAAAATGCAAGGAATTTGTTTTTGCAAATGTACTATTCAGACTGTCACAGTATTGCCTTCTGCCAGTTCATTTGTTCAACTGATTTCACTCAGGCCAGGCAGGAAGAGAACGACACAGACTAATATTGAAAAGTGATTTTATCTCATATGAAATATTCTCCAGTGAAGATATTTCTGAACAGAGCATCTGATTGTTTTCAACGGGAGCCAGTATTGTGTGACTGTGATTGAATCACTATTGAATACAAAGGTTCATTTACTATCTATGTTTATTCATTATATACTATATGGATTATTATATAACAAGGTCAAATCAAATCAATGAATCTTGCCTTGGACAAACATGACTATTCCCAGCATTACTGCTGCTATTACTAAAACGATAACTATAACGCTGACTTTACTAAACTACTGCATTCATATATAAGTTATTCTCAACACGATGTTTGCTGATGTGTTGTTGTTTACCTGTGCCACGTCACCAGAGGGTCAGGGGATCCAGACGTGATGCAGGTGAACGTGACTGACTCCTGGTAGTCGGCCGTGGCGTTGAACGACTGCTGGAAAACGGACAACACCGGAGGCACTGTGGAAACACAAACACCAGGACATGAGGGTGTTGGTCGGGTAGAAAGAAGACCTTAGGATGTTTTGTAATGATTTGGCAACACCTTTTTGTTTTTTTTCCTTTCGTAGATCTTTGAACATTTTGGTTGTAAACCTCTCAGATAAACACACACTTCGATGATCACTTTACCTCCAGGGCAGAGGTGATGACAGAAACAGGCCGTCATCTTAGTTTGAGGGTTATTGAGTTATTGTGAACAGTTTGCCCTCTGCTGCTGCCTCGCACAGATTGGGACAATAGACCGGTCAGTTTTTCAGGATCATGTATAATGCTTTCACTGACCCATAAACCATGAGCAGAAAAAAACGTCTACATTTGCAGTGTACTTGCATATGGAATCAGTTCTTGTTAATTCTATTATTAGATCTAAAGACCTGTCCCTATCATTAGGCTGAAAATAAAACTATTCATCAAAGTGATGACAACAGATGAAGGAGTAGATGCACATGTGCAACATGAAGAGAGCCCCGCTACATTAGAGCAAACTGATTTATCATGCATGGCATTGCACACGCAGATACATTAAACGGGCGTTTGGGCAAAATGAAGGAGATAATGGTCTTTAGTGAAAGGATATGGCTCAGCTGGAAAGACAAGCTGCTTTCACACAAAGCTTCTTTTATTTATTCAATAACATTTACACTGAAATGGCTCCTTCAAGTTACACTGGAGATGTGCTGTTTGGAGATCTTAACTGCTGTTTTAAATGGTTTTTGTAACAAACAAAGGGCCGCCAGAGAGAAAGCCTACATGCGGGTTAAATGCAAACAAGTATTTGATAAAAAATCTCAAATCCACATGATGGCTTTGTGAGTGGCCTGTTTGCACACAGTCAAAATGCTCTTTGTGCTGCTGAGTCCCAGGGGATTGGGAATAACACAGTGACCCAGCTTTGGTGAAACACAGAAGGATTTCAGCAGCGCGATGTCAGCCGCTAATACCTCTGTGGAAATACGTCAGAGTCCATATCAACAATGGCAACAAAATGTGTTTCAGCATCAAAACAACTGCTCCATGTACAAAGCTGATCTCTGGGGAGTCGCACTGGTAAGAACTGATGCAAGAGGAGATAGAAAGAGAGAGGGAGGATCAAGTCTTTAAGGTAAGTCTTATATAAGTGTTCCATTTAGCCAGTACAGGGCTTGATTGACAACCAGCTTACATGGAGTTGGAAATGTCAGCGGCACACGTCTGCAACATGACATAAAGAGGACGTTTGTGCTTTTATACACTGTGTCCTGCAGGCGCTGCTTTGCAATGAAGAGCATTTATTTATAGAGAGGTAAAAAAGGTAATTTAAATGTGGTGTATCGTTTCTGACTGAAAAGAGAAAGAAGACAATTCATCTCATCTTCACAGCATGCTAGTTAGGCCACTCGCACAACCACAGAGCAGCTTTTTCACACGGAAAAGTATATCAGGAAGGGTTAGCGCAGCAACGGGCAATCTGCTCTCAGCCTGAAGCACCATAATGTGACTCAAATGGCTCCCCCGAAAAAAATGATGTCACAATGTGTCTTTTTGCCAAACAATCTGCATTTGCAATCAGATTCAAAACAAAAGCAGACAAATAAAAATGAAATGCCCCAGTGCAATATTTCAACATCTGGAGTAGTTCTGTGGTCTATCTTTAAAGTTTTATTTTGGTTTCAGTTCAATATTATCCAGGGTTTCATATAGTGTTACAGATAGATATATAGATAGAGATACAGTAGACAGATAGAGATAGAGAGATAGATAGACAGAGATAGAATGATAGATAGACAGAGATAGAATGATCGAGATAGAGAGATAGATAGACAGAGATAGAGAGATAGATAAAGATAGAGAGATAGATAGACAGAGATAGACAGATAGACAGAGATAGATAGATTGATAGTGAGATAGTGATAGATACATAGCTAGACAGAGATAGAGAGATAGATAGAGAGAGATAGACAGATAGAGAGATAGATAGAGAAAGAGAGATAGAGAGATAGATAGACAGAGACAGAGAGATAGATAGATAGATAGATAGATAGATAGATAGATAGATAGATAGATAGAGAGAGAGATAGATAGACAGATAGACAGATAGACAGACAGACAGACAAATACTTGTCAGGGGTGTATGCGTATATTTACAATTCTTATTTTTGTCAGTCTTTAATATAAATAATATTGATTTTAAAAAGTGGCATGTATGAGGTGAGAAAGCGTATTGACACGTAGGCTATACAATCATGACCGAAACCCTTCCCTCTAATAGTCCACAAAGTCCACAAACGTAGCGTACATCTGTAGCAAAAGCTTTCCGGAGCCGCCTGATTGATAAACAACCCAAACGGTGACATCTTTATCGGCCATATATGAGCGCAGCTGTCAGCCAATACAGTCCCCTCCTGTCCAATCAGCTGACAGATGTCACGCTGTCGCCGGGTAAACACCACCACTTCTTCTATGGTCTGACAGCCGTGTGGTTATCAGACGTCCTCCATTTCTCCAGGAGCAGTACTTATGCCGAGCAGCCACTCATCGGGCAATCACGCGTCAGACGTTTTCCAGACAGCTGATTGGACGGCGGGCCCCTTGTGAGGTTCCTGATGGCGCAGACACGGTGTCACTTATAAACCGGCCTGGAGAGTTTGATCAGCGGGAGACAAGGGACAACAATGGTTTGATTAGGGCTGAAGGAGAACACTTATGACCACGACTCAGGTTAAAGTAACAACTGCAATATGCAAGTAGGAAGGAGTGTCCTGAAAGTAAGTAAGTACATAAATAACAGAATACCGGAGGATTTTCTACTTCCAGGTGGATCATCAAGACTAGGGCTGGGCAATATGGCTGAAAACTATATCACAATATAAGTAATTCATATCGGTCGATAACAATATATATTGATTGTTTTTTTATTTATTTAAAAAAAAAAATACATTTGTTGTGTCGGCTAACACATGTTAGCAACCTTGTTTACAGTCACGGAGGAACGAGGCTGGAGGCAAAGGTTCACAAGCAGTCTCCCCCACTTTAGTCCTGGTTTAGCTCCTGTTTTGGCTGTTTTTGAGTGTTTTATGTCCCTGTGATGGCTCCGGAAAAAGTTCATCTCTTGCTTTTTCCGAATGCATCGAGTCTCTGTACCCACTGCCTCTCCCGCGCCGCACATGCTATTCTTCGCACGGACGTGCATAACTATTGACACGGCACTGAAACACGTTCTTCAGACGCTTAGACGCTAAGCATGGTGCAGTTGTTGTTTTTGCATTTCCCAGAATGTTTTGCGTTTGTGGTCTGCTGTGATGGATGTAGGCAAAGGCTTCTCGACCTTTGCCTACATCCCCCAGAATGTCGCGCGCTCCTGACTCGGCTTTACTTCTTGTGTTTTCTCCTTGTTTTTTCTAACGGAGGGAAGTGAAACTATCGAACGTTCTATCGACCCCGTTTTCTATTGATATAGAACACGTGTCTATCGCAATATATATCGTTATCGTTTTATCACCTAGCCCTAATCAAGACTATTGGTCCGCCTAATTGTCAATCATCATGGTGATATGTGCTCGTCAAATAAGACCAGAGAGTTTTTTTCAAAAAGTGGAGACGGAGGTTCTTTTTGCTAAAATTTGGGGAAATCCTCCTATGTTCCTTTCATTTCCATGTCCGCTCGCTCCACACAGAGATGGGATACAGGAAGCGCATGCCAGAACTATTGTACATGATTTTGCTGCTCTCTAAGTGTGAGCAACATTTACTTTTATATTGTTTATATTTCTTGTTCTACACAACCTCAGTGTGAAATTCGAGACTGAGGTGATATATTGGAAATAGTTTTAATGATATATCACATTTCAGTCAGTGTTATATCGTGTAACACTCTCAGCCTTTTAGAAACAGTTTCCAGGTGTTTCCAGGAATAGAGCGGGACTAAAATGTTTTACAATAAATAAAAAACAAAACATTGTTATTTAAGTAAAGCACAAAAAAATGGCATCAACACTTTTTTTTTTCTTTTGATAGGAAACAGTTGCCATTTATTTGTTTTTTTTTCAAGCCAATCTGAATATTATTTAGTATTATAAGTTTGTACTAAATACTATAGTACTGTATGTTTGATAAAAGTGGGATTCTGATGGTGCCAGCCTTATCTCAGGTGGTTCCAAAGTCGAGGAGCACGGACAGAGCTCGGTTACCCTTAGTCCGGAGCCTCGACCTCGGAACAGGGACCTGCCCCAGGATCTAAGGCCGTGGGAGAAGGGCTCGTAGCGGGTTCAAAGTTCATAAATGTAGCTTGGTGCCAGACTTAAACAAGCTTTAAAAGTAATCAGTCAAATCTTAAAATCACAGATCGCTTGTACTACTCCTCTTGTCGCATAACAGCCTACGGACTAGTTTTGCATTGATTTCTCGACACATCAAGTCAGAGTTTGTGGATGTAAAACCTGCTTGGATTTTCTTTTCAACTAGCAACGCACCAACAGGCAGCTTGCATCATCAATTGTGTTTTCCCCGGGTACATAATGCGACACTTTTCCAGACTATTACAGTGGGAAAGGTTTTTTTTTTTATAGCGGCAATAGCGAACTAGTTTTGTCCTGCAGATTTTTTTTAAAAGCACAAAATACCAGTACTTATTCTCACGCTATGCGGGATCACGAGGGAGCCGTGGAGATAAAATGCAGTTGGATGAAGAATAGCGTTTGGGGATAATGAATGAGAGATTAAAATGAAAACAAATGCAAGATGGTGGAGGGCTAATGAAGCGACAATAGACTGTGCCGGGAGGGGGAGAGCGGATCAGTTATGCTAACAACTCCGGCGTGGATTCTACAAATGGAAAAGTCATTATATCAGCCTCAGATGTGATCATGACCAACTTACAGAAGACATATAAGAAGCTAGCACATATATTAAGGTATGGGCGGGCGTGTGAAAATCTATAGATATTCACTTGTGGGTGTTAGTGTGGCACAAGAAAAAGAGATTTCAATAACGGTTTTTCTTCACAGGAAAATGTCGCCTGAGGTATTCTGGGGCAGAGCTAGCTTGAAAATGTCCCTTCAAGCAGCAAGATACCACAATGTCAGACTAAACACACTAGAGCTCACTAAAATATATAGACTCCTAAATGTTGCCGAAAATGTTGAGGTAAACAAGGAACAAACTCTGTCTAATTTGCACCAAAGTGAGAATATGAGAGTTCACTGAAATAAAAATAATTAAAATACTGCTTAGAATAAGATTTAAAAACATTGCATAACATACAGCAAGAAAAGTTGTCAGGGTTAGGGTTAGAAAAAATACTTTAAACAAACATAAAAACCCACAAATGTTTTTGATTTGTCCCTTGGCAATACAGGAGGGTCTTAGAATAATGGTGATGATCTAAGGCAGGGATCTCCAACCTTATTCAACCAGAGAGCTACTTTGATACTACACAAGAGGCAGAGAGCTACTGTTTTATACTACACAAGAGGCAGAGAGCTACTGTTTTATACTACACAAGAGGCAGAGAGCTAATGATATACTACACAAGAGATAGAGAGCTACAGTCATACTACACAAGAGGCAGAGAGCTAATGATATACTACAGAAGAGGCAGAGAGCTAATGATATACTACAGAAGAGGCAGAGAGCTACTGTTACTGTATGCTACAAAAGAGGCAGAGAGCTAATGATATACTACAGAAGAGGCAGACAGCTACTGTTATGCTACAAAAGAGGCAGAGAGCTAATGATATAATACAGAAGAGGCAGAGAGCTACAGTCATACTACAGAAGAGGCAGAGAGCTACTGTTATGCTACAAAAGAGGCAGAGAGCTACTGTTATGCTACAAAAGAGGCAGAGAGCTAATGATATACTACAGAAGAGGCAGAGAGCTAATGATATACTACACAAGAGGCAGAGAGCTACTGTCATACTACACAAGAGGCAGAGAGCTACTGTCATACTACAGAAGAAGCAGAGAGCTACTCCTTTTTGCAGTCGTAATAAAAATCTATTTAATAATAATGACATAACATAGAAACAGATGTAAATACTGTATAACCCTATATTTATACTTAACATATGAAGGTGAATCATTCAAGATCATGGGTTAAATTCTAAATCCTTTGGGGAGCTACCTAAAAGGGGCTAGCGAGCTACAGGTTGGAGACCCCTGAGCTAAGGACATTCACTGCCATTTTCGGGCTGATGGACCAATGTGTGTTTGTGACTCTTGCACTTCCTGTGTTTTAACTGTTCGATTCTCTGACACAACTTTGTGAATTCCTCCGAAAAAAATACTAAATTTAGGGCTACACAAAATGAATTACCTACAAATTGAAATGAATAACCAACAATTTAGGATGACGTTAAAGTTAGGTCTCTCTCATGGAAGGTAATGTTTGAAATACATTCACTCCAAATGATGACGCTTGATTTTGATTATTGGAATTAGTGCCAATTGGGATTCATCAACTCTGTCACAACCTTTATACCTGCCTTCACAATCTCAAACAGAAAAACAGGGTCGCTAATAAGTGTTGTGCTTTCCCGTGGTGTGCCGAATCAAGCGCACCCCTGATCGGTAATTGCAGCTAAATTGAGCCGTTGCTTTTTCAAATCACTTCCTCTCTCCGTGTTTGACCGTTATGATTGATGTGTCCAAATATCCATTTCGGGATGGACGCGGCCGGTGATTTTGTCCAACCGCGGGGAAAAAGACGAAAATTGCGGGTGTGAGGGAGTAGGAAAGGAAACTGACAATTAAATGGATGGAGTTAAAAGAGAAAAGGCCCACAGGAAGTGCACTGGAGCTGAAGTATTTGCATGTGGGGGGTTACTGCAGTAATGTGCAATGGATTCAATGGGTATGTGACGAAAGGATCACTGTATAACAAATATATAATCTACGAGCTGACCTTGCAGGGTAGAAGGCTTAGCTATTGACCAAAATAACACGTTTATCTTTACATGAGGTTGGTTAATGTCACTGTACTCTCTCTGTTACAATTTCTAAAAGAGTAGAGACGTGATAATTAGTAGCCAAGGAGGCAGATAACCGATACAGTACATACCAGATATTGTTTCACAGTAAAAGTTAAAATATTGGTGCTAGCCTTTTGCATGATTCATATTTCCAACATTCATCTTGTAGCATATGCATATTCAACCAAACAGTTATCCAAAAGTAATAGCTCCCACTGATCTCCTAGGCAACAGATGATCACTTGCATTTGATGTGGATTATCAAAACTACATCTGCTATAACCAAACTACTCAGACAGTGTTTAGTTTTGGCACAAATTCTGTAAGTAGGGCTGCGACATGAGTGCTATTGTGCAGCCTTCATGTCAACAATGTTTGCGTTCCATTGTCGTTTTACCAGTTTTACCAGTAGGCAACTAGACTATTGATTATTATCATTCATTCATTATCAAACCAGAGTCACGAAGCGCTTTACAATTGTTGTGGGCATTTGTCTCGCACTCAACACTCAACAGAGACCTATTGTACATGTTTTTAGTGGAAGCGGTAACTGGAGTACCCGGAGGAAACCTATGCAGACACGGAAAGAACATGCAAACTCCACTCAGAAAGGCCCTGTTCCGACTGGACTTCGAACCCAGAACCTTCTTGCAGAGAAGCGTGTGTCCTATCAGATTGCTGTTCGTTGGCTGACGCTTCAGCGCAGATACGGCCTTGATCTTTCGGCGGGGGCTTAAGGCAAAGTGGGTAATGTGTCTTGCCCAGGGACACAACAATAGCAGGCATCATCAGCGGGAGTAGATGACATGGGTCGTGGTGGGATCGAACCCACGACCATTAGGTCCAAAGACACTGACACTGGATCTGAATTAGTTTTTTGTTCATGTCCAAACAACTTCCTTCTCCCCTGTTTCTGACAAAAAAAATACCCACGTCGCACTTAACGCTTCATATGCACACACACACACACACACACACACTTACACGCACACACACACACACACACACACACACACACACGTTTTTGTTACCTGGTGGGTCCCTTTGACAGGGCCGTTCAGAATGGGACCCATAGACATAATCTTTTTTTACTGGGACTACTTTAAGTAATACAAAACAGTCAATAGAAACCAAACAACTATTTTAAAGGAATTTTATTTTAGATTTTGTTTTCGAATTGCAGTGATTCTATTTTTGACATAGAATTTAATGCCACTCCATGTCCGATGTCTAAGGTCATCTGGTGAGGCATTAATGCAGGCCAGGCAGTGAGACTTCCCAGGGACCTTTCCAGTCTGTATGAAAGGTGTCATGGTCTTCTCCACAGCCTTCACCTCAGATGCAGACCATGGCTTTCTTACACGTTCTAGGGAGAGAAATAAAAATATATTAGCAATATACACTCCCAGGGTTAGGACCAAGCAGCCTGGCTGTAATCCCCCACCTGGTACACTTACCAGAAGGGGCACTGCCACTACCATGGGGTGCATCTGGATGAATGGTTGAAGGTTCTCCGCTTGAAGTTTCTTTTAGCCCGTCCGTTTGTGAGAGGATCTCTACTGCTCTCCCTGTCGCACAGAAAATAAAAATACAAGTGGCCTTTAGGGGAAAAAAATCATACATATTTTAATAATATCAAGAATTACCTTCAGGCTCAATTTGTATCTGGTCGAGGCTCTTTCCTTCGAATTCCGTCACTCTTCCCTGCTCCATGGCCATCAACACTTTGCTGATTTTGGCCAGCTCCAGTGTCCCCTCTGGAAGTCTGTAATATTGCCTGTGGATGCGAATGTCATGGCCGAGGAAGTTGGCAAGTATGTCCATCTCATTCTCTTTCATATTGAGAACTGTAGACATAGTAGCTATGTGCTTTCTAAGTTTGGTTGAGGATAGCATCTCTGGATGCACCGCACCACATTCTTTGGCTACCTGGCGTAGGGAGTCTGATCCCCTGATGTGGGTGTCTGCGCCCGGGCGGGAAAAGAAGTATGGGTTATGGTCAGAGATGGAACAGGCCCTTCTGTTCTCCACCAGCACCTCCATCGAAGCAATCATTTCAGGAGTCAAAAGAACCGGCACTTTCCGACTTCTTTTCCCTTTAATTTCAATGCGTTGAAAATGCTGACACAGCTTTTTCTCAAGTTGGGACAGTCCCAGAGCAATGTCAGAATGGATCCCAGTCTTACTTCTTAAGGTAAAGGCTGTCAGTGGCATCTTTGAAACCTCACCTTCCCTTCTTCTATTGAAAATGATGACCTCACAAAGAGTCAAAACTGCCAGTTTAGACCAATGCTTAGACGTTGGCTCACTTATTAGGGTTTGCACATATTCAGGTTGACATACCTCAATATGTGCATGCATGGCTCTAACGTCCTCAGTCAGAGGGAGCAGGTCCGGAGTGTTCCACTTGGCTTGCCGGAGGGTCTGTAGGGCAGCAGAAGAAACACAGACGTCCCACCTCTTCTCAAAAAGCAGCCGGCTTCGTTGGAGGTTTTTAATAAATAGTTCATCAACACAATGCTCCATTTTTGAGTCACATTCAAGAATATCTGCTAGCTTTCTGAGGCTATGGCCGAGTTTGAGGGCCAAGGATGGAGTCTTGTATTGATTTGTTTCCTCATCATATCCAGCCACAGACCTGACTGCATCAATCACATGGTTAAAGTTGGAAGGAATAAAGAAATCCTTAATTGTTTTCAGTTTCCCTGCGGTTTTTGCTTCGTTAATTAACCTACCGACTTCTCTCATTTTCTGCCTAATGTAATCATGCTTAGTCTTATCATGCCCGTGTTTTAAGTACAGGTGCTCTCCGAGTCTCAGAATCCCCTTTTCTGCTTTGACAACACCCGTGACCTCATCCTGATGCATTGCCCAAATTAAAGACCACAGCTTTTTGCTGATGCCCTCCGGTACAGGCTGGGCTAGGGAGCAGAGGGACTGGACCCTACTTCTACCTGGTTTAGCCTGGGCATCTTTCTGTGAAAGCCGGCACCTGGCCACATGCCTCCACAGCGACTTTCGCTTAAGCAATGCCCCACAGTCTATACAGTGCAAAAACTCACTGGATTTAACTGGGGAATTTGGCTGTTTAGCTGGGACTAAAGTTCCAATGCCGGCCTTTAAAACCTCAAAATTGTGCTCACGGTTTCCACTATTCCTGATCAAATCAAACTGAAGTTTACGTGCTTTAGACTTCACAGGTAGAGCCAATGCTCTGGCTACGTCACTTTCATTTCCATGTTTTCTAGTCAAATGACGGGACATTTTGTGGCAGGACATTGAACAGTAGAGGCAGAAGTGTCTCTTGCTGTAAACCCTGCCCCCATTTTTCTTCTTTTGCAGCTGCATGATAACAATCTTATTTGCCTTTGGTTCGTCACTTTCCGAGTCTTGAAGAAAAGTGTTTTTGATTTTTCTTTTTCCATACTTTTTTACAGGTTTCTTCTTGACAGTTAAATCGTCAGAATCTGAGTCGACTTCATCAATTAGGGACTCTTGACTAAGCTGCACAAACAACAAATAATTTGTAATAATTCTATATAACAATTTGAAGTCATGACTTGTAGTCAGCACTTACCAGTGGGTTGTAAGCATGCGCTTCAGTGTGCTCCTCCATGATGTCTTGCAGCCTAATGAACCACACACTTGCACCTTTTCACCTGACTTCCTCTGTTGTGCTGCTCCATGATTGGCTCCAGCCTGCTGGACTGAAATTGCCCCAGTGTGCCCCTCCCTGATATCCCGCAACCCACCACCAGGGTTCCGACACATAACACACTTTTTTCAGGAAAGTAAACCTCCAGGGGTCCTTTCCATATTTTTACAGAGACTGCATAAGGACCGTTAGAAAAGCATTACCCATTGATTATTAAGCTTGGACCAGTGGGGTCCGGTGTTCGGGCCCCACCACGTAAAACCAGTCCCCATGACGTGAGTGGAATCTCAGGTTATGGAACCCACTAGGAGTTGAAAACAAGTGCACACACACACTTACACACACACACACACACACACACACACACACTGAGGTAGCACTGGTTTCACATTTGTATAACTATGTATTTCGATCACACATCTATGGTATGTTTACTGTATAGTTTCTGTTTGTGTCTGCGCTACCTTAAACAATAATAAACAAAACAAATAAAAAATGGATTGGCCCGGACAAATAATGGGTCTGTAACCACAACAGTTTCCAAGATAGCCTGTTTGATGTCCACACTTTGGTCCCATCCCATCAAAGACAGATATTGCCCTTTACAAGTCTTCTTCTTTTTATTAACAGTCGAACACAGCTCTGGTCTTCCACCTGCATGTCACTTTCCTGTAGTCCCTTCAACGCGTGCCGATGATGGATAGGAACACGCCACGTGCAAGGACAAAAAACGCTCATGATGGATAGAAACATCGTCCGGCACGCTCCTGCTTCAAGATTGTCACATTTAAAAACTTGGACATTTTGACTCCCGGTGTCTTCCCGGTTTGATGGTTGGCGCCGTAATAGCCTTTTGCACTGTCCAGGAGACTTTGATGAAATGCTGGGGACTTGGCAGTAGCAGGGTCGGCAGGCTGTCAGCGCGAACATGCTCATAGGCAACAAACCAGTCTTTTATCAACAGACCGATGAATATGGATGAGCGCTCAGGGCGGAAAAGCAAATGAATCCACTTTGCACAAGCGTTTGGGGTGAGTGAGCCGAGCAGTGTCTGACAGAGAGGCGGCCATGACGGAAGCCAAAGGACGGTAGAGCTGTCACTGAAAGAGGCCCCAGATGTATGTGAATGACAAAAAAAACAACCCATCTTTATTTAGTTCAAAGGTTTTATATCTGTAGTTACGTTTTGTCAATGTGTTTTTGGAGAATCTAACGTCATGTCTTTGTCCTATAGCTAATGATTGTTAGACCCAGAACAATGAGAACAATATAATAATAATAATAACACAATACATTTGCAACAATGTCAGTTGAAATATGTAAGAACAACTCACATTTACTGGAAAGCAGATTCATCATTTACTTATTGATCGGTGAGTCTATTGATCTTAAATCTTAAATTTCCATGACATGTGTACAAATATGAGAACCTGCAATATGCAAAGTTTATATTTAGATATATTTTGGGTTGCATTGGCTTGCTCGTACCCAATGGTGCTGGATGTATCTATGATTGGAAAGTTGCATTTCGATTTGTTCCTGGACAAAGACGAGCCAAAGCAGGTCTCCAAACGCCTTTGAAGGAATGAAAGTGTAGCCTCCGGGTGCGGCTCAAACTTGTGACGTGAGCAGAAGTTGAGAATTTTGTTCAGCTAAAACGTAGCATGCTTCTCGAGTGGAAAATCCCAAAGTTGCTCCCATGACAACTATGTGTATCTCCGAGTGGTCAAAAAAATCAATTCTGCAGCAGACTTTTGTACAAAACCGCACTTTTTAGGATTTCACTTGGTTCTGGGCTGATGCCCTGCAGCTGGCGCCCTCTAAGGTCGCTCAGGTGCTCAAAGACACAAGTTTTGCCATTTTCTCGTTACTTTGTCCATCTAAACTCTCCACCGTGCACAGGACTCCATTGATAAAACAAAACTTCCTCATGTTGGTCTGGAAGAAATTCGTGCAGTTGGAGGTGTTGATACTTCGGGGCAAAGATGCACCAAAACAGAGCAGCTTGTTACCGACTTTCTCACTTCACCAGTATCTCACTGGAAACTGGGCATCTGTGAAAAATTCAATAGTTCCAGTTTTTATTCTTCAGCAGGCTTCCACCTCCAGCACAGCCCTGACCTCCAGACCAGTGCACTGCACAAAGGCTCAAGGTGACTGTGCCAATGCAAAATGTGGGTCTGAAAAACTTCAGCTTTTACACATTTTTATTGAATATTAGAAATAGTAAAAAAAAAAAAAAGGAAAAGAATTTTACACAGCCAATTAATAGTCAACTGTTGAGGTTGGTCCAAGATTTAAGTCGAGTAAATTAGCAAGAAAAAACTAAATCTGCAAAACACATTCAAATGAATGTATTTGTAAGACTCCGCTGCCTTTTCATAAAACACTGACAGAAAATCTCCTATGATTCTGTCTTTAACAATGTTCAAATGGAGATGAGTAAGAGCTAGACAACAAAAACAAGACAGAAAGCCATTTTGAAAATACATTCATTTCTAAATCCTAATATTTGCACAATTCAAGGGGCCATCACATATCTTTAGAAAAGTAAACAGGGCTAGAGAAGGAAAACCAAATTTCAAAGTAATTATAATCTAAAGATAACTTTTCTAAGAAAAACAGCATTAATAAAAAAACAAATTTCAATACCATGAAAAAGTATTCTTGAAATATCAGAAAAAAGCCCTGACTGGAATGTGCTGGCGACTTTGACTTCATTGCTGAAGACTGTACATAACTGTGTATAATAGAAGATACACTTAAACAAAACTTTGCTTCATTTTACAGTCCACCTCTATCAGCAAATATCATATTCATTCAATCCAACCTTGTAGATCACTGAGAACATGCTGTATAAAATGAAATTTCAGTTGTAACTTGGAATGAATGAGACTCACATCTTAGTCAAACTCAATAATTAAAATTCCATTCACCGGCGTGGCCACGATTTGACAGAAACGTTAAAAAGTTACCAAAAAATGTCTCGCGCTAAAGCAGATGTCTCCTCTCAAGCTGGCAGCATACCGAATAAACCGCTCATTACTTTTCCGACCACTCAGAGGCGGTTCAAACGGGGATGCTTGGCTCTCCGAGGGGCCCAACTTCCTGCCAAGAGAAGCCGGCGTTCGAATCCTTCGCGTAGAGACAGCAGGAGGCATCTCAAAGCAAAAAGTAAAGTTCGCTCACCGCGTCCCCTCGAGGGCGTAGGGTGCGACGCTTTCTACTCTCCGTGTGCAAAGCATTCCGTGTGGTGTGTGGCAGCAATAATCCTCCACAGCTCATTGGGCAGGCTTATTGGATCTTCCCTTGCAAGTGAAGTAAGTGGTGTGCTAAATTGATTCATATTTTTTGGGGCGAAGGGGGATGTGCTGCTAATACGTTTAAAATTACATAGGCAGGGACAATGCTGGCGCCGTCCAAGCGTTAAGAGACATGCACTTATAGGCAGTGACAAATTTATCTCAATCATTTCAGCTGAATTACTTTACTTAGATCTGAGGGCTCAAGTTAAATGACTGCAGAAGTGAGAGAGCAGCAGTAGCAGTAGTAGGAGTGATAGTAGAGGTAGAACATTGGTTAAAGAAGCAATGTCTACGATTTTCATGTCGAGTCAACCCCTCCCACCTGTTAACGGACCTCAATGGAGCAAAGCCAGACCAGACAAAATGTAGTTTGTACTATGGTGTGGTACGACCTGGCTTTTGGGGCTAGTATTATTTATTATTATCAGAAATCTATCCATTTTTTTCGTATATTTTTTCAAGGGCTTACTTCCAGTGTTTTCGTACAAGCATCATAACAGTGATTGACTTTCTGTGTCGTTGAGCCTAACATTAACTCTAATTGAAAGCCTTAATGAACGCAAAGACCCAGAACTCTACGTCTGTTGAAAGCTTGTCTTATGCGAGAGATGGATTTATCTGACTCAGTGGAGCGGAGTGCGGTTGTCAGTGCGGCTGTCAGTGCGGCTGTCAGTGCGGACGTCTCAATCCGGATGTAGCTGCGAGAGGTGTTTCAGTCCAGATCTGGCATCCCGACAGTCGGACCAGGAGCCATCCACTCCACTGAACACATCTACAGTACATGATCAAGCCAAGTGTAAACAGGAACCAGAGCGCCAATAGTATCATTCTGCTTCAGTGATTACAGGTATTTCTGCTAACACGGCATAAAGGACTCCTAATTTTTGACATTACTTTCGTGGTCACGGGGAGGGGTCTGGAATCTGACCTGTATGTTTTGGACTTTGGACCTTTATCATATCTGTGTTACTGCTAAACATTATTATCTCAAGAACTGAATGCATTTGTTTTATAGATAGATCGATAGATAAATATCTGATAGATAGAGAGAGAGATACAGATATATAGATAGACAGACAGACAGATACAGTAGATAGATATATAGATTGAGAGATATTGTAGATAGAGACGCATACTGTAGATACTGAGACAGATAGAGAGACAGATAGAGGCCCTGTTTATACTGAGACGCTGCGCAGACGTTTCCAGGCTATTAACAGAAACGACCTGGCTCCTAATGCAAATTTCTCAGCGTTCACATGAGGTTGAAAAACAATGTAGTTCTAGCGCCCGGCCAGTAGTGGGCAGAGAAACTTTACAACACTCACACGACCCCCAGCCCCGTGCCCAGCCCCCCAGTGTACTCACTTCCTGTGCCAGACCCTCAGAATGCACCAACATCATTCTGCCTTTTAACAGCAGCTGTGAAAATGGAAACTGAACTCAGAGCTTCGCGTGGTCTCGTTTGGACGAACGAAGGAGGCGAATTATCCTCTGTGCCGCGCTGGAAGCCCACGAAGCTAGTTAGTGTGACCGCCGCCATTGTTGTTTACGTTTGTTCTCCGCTACTGCGCATGTCCAAATTTACGTGCGGGGAGCAGCGTGGAGGCGGGGGTCAGAGCAGAGGGGGATTTCACATCTTTCTCCCTCTCGCAGGTGTGAAAGAGCTCCCCGCTGTGCAGCGTATCTGAGTTGTCCCACTCTGCAGGCTGGATCTGAACACTTACGTTTTCACCTGAAACACAGTCTTTGTATGAACGGTTGATAGAAACCGACATCCAACTATAGCGTTTTACTGCCACATTGTCTCCGTGTAAACTCAGCCAGAGACAGACAGACAGACAGACAGATAGATAGATGGAAAGACGGACGGATGGATACCTTATTGATCCCCGTTGGATAGGCATGTTTAAACTAAGGCAAAACACAGCCCTCAGTATCATTATATACAGCCCTTTGCCTTGCTAACCCAAAAGCAGTTTCCATGAAGACAGATTCACGGTGTAATCCAGCCAACTTCAGCTCTGCCAACATAACCATGCTGTACCTGGTGGTGAAATTCATAGACTGTATAGGACTTTTTTTGACTAAACTGACATTAACTTTTGATTGTATGATACTAATGTTACTGGTGAGTAAACCTTTGTCATTCAGCCAACTTCATCTCTGTCAAAGATGAACCAATATAGACATTTCACACCTAACCTTAAAGCTCATAACAGCTTTAATCCATCTAACCCATGTTGTCAGCTCTTGGGAAATTTTTGATGAACCAAAGTGGCCCTCTTACTTTTAAGTTTGGACACCCCTGCTGTCGGAGACTTTCAGGTGTCCAGTGGGTTCAGCTCTCTCAAGGATTACTCTGTTCTTATGCACACTGAAACACATCATTTAAAAGCTTTGTGTCTTCTTTTGTTCAATCTGGAGGAACCTGATAACGAACCGAGTAACAAGAGCAAGAGAATGTGCTGTCTCCGTCTCAGTTCTCGACACATGACAACAGAATTAGAACAAAATCTCACACCCACCATTCTGTCTTGCTCCATAACACACATTTCAATACACTTTCCATCATGCTTTTTCCATTCAAACCCAAACATTCAAATTGATTCAGCTCAAAATGCTCGACAATGCTCCTTTCAATGTCCCGATCTTACCGTTGACGACGACAGCTATGTCCACAAAGTCGATCTCTCCCCTCGCCTCCACGCTGGCCTCGCAACGGTACACTCCTTCGTCGGCTTTGGTCACTTGATGGATTTGAAGGTTGTTATTGGGCAGCACCATGTACCTGCCTGAAGTGATGACGCAAAAAACAATGAACATAGTTAGAGCAGGAAAATATCTGAGAAACTAGAGATAAGAAAGTTACCGAAAATGGTAAGATTGGACAAAAATCCGCTAGCCAATCCTATAACGCAGATAAGGCCCAGACAGATAAACAGTGGTCTAATTAGAGAGGTGGTAGAGGTGAGATAAGAACGAAAATCTATTGCTTCTCACTTTTATAATCACACAGGCCCATTGTAATTACATCAAAACTGTGTGAATAATATCTTCAAGCTCATCTATTATGTGAATTTCATTTGATTTGGCTCGTCTTTGAAATGTCTAAATCTGGCTAACAGTAATGAACACAGAAATTCAGTATTCACACCTGCCTTCAACACATGTGTGGGTTTTTCTTTTTTAAATTCTTGTTTGTTACACACAATAAAATGCAGCTATGTGACGGTTATTGACAACAAGTACAATCTGTGTGTTTTTTTGATATTCTACCCCCTTCCCTTTACCGCCCTCCTCCACAATTTGTCTCCAGGTTGAGTGTATTTCGTAGGATTCGTGCTAAGTATAAAGGGTAAGGGTTAGTTTTTCTAGGTTTTTTCTGTTATACTGTATGTACTACCACCAAAGCTTATTCAATGAAGCGGTTGAAGATCCCCTTGTATTACAGTTGTGAAGATATTTTTCTTTTTGCCGACTGCTTGCCGAAGCAGGACGGTCTGATAGACTGTTAGTGGGTTTAACAACGGCTTTGTTAAGTCCTCTGAGATAACCACTGTTGTGATTTAGGGCGATACAAGAATACATTGAATTGTGTGTGGAATCCATTTGTCCAATTTTAAAATCAAGCAAAGAAAAGCCATTGTCTATCTGCTCCCCTACACTTTGCTTGAACTAGATTACACAGCCTATACTTGCCTCTTATTGCCAAATGTTAAACTTTTACACCTCTTTTATTATTATTTTCAAGATAGAGATTTTATACTTGTTATTGATGCTAAAGTTAGATATTTTGTTTTATTTTTATATGTATAGCTATTGTTCACTTAACTTGTGCCGTGTGCTCCTCTTTCGTACTGGTCTATAACTTGTGATGCAACACTGAAATTTCCCCACTGTGGGATGAATAAAGTATCTCTTAATATTAATCTTAATCTATTACTACCACTACTACTACTACTACTAATACTACTGTCTAAACTAAATCTCCATTAACACACTGTAATGGCTTAACTCTCCCTAACTGTCTCAAATCCCACATTAATAAAACACAAAATTATCTTTTCATATCGCACATAAAATATTCATTAGCTTCATATTTAACGGACTCGACATCGGCTTAATGATGCTACGGCAAGTTACTTTATGCATTATTTCACTCACAGGCTTGGCGTCTATCTGCTCCCCTGTTGCATTACATATTCATGACTAAATAAAATGACTGTAAAACACCACATTGGCGTTTTCTATAAATAATTGGAATTTGCCGGCGTTGAGGGACAGAGCGTGTGCAGAAAAGCAGTTGCATATTTTTACTTGGATTTAGTTTGGCTACAGTCCGTCGACATGGAGATAAAAGCAACAAATAGTATTTTTACATTCTGATACATTTTCACCCAATAACGAAAGTTTGCCATGCTTCCCAATTATTAACTTTTTATAATATATATATTTTTAAATATATAAGTAATGGAAACTACTTCTATTTAGCATTTTATTCTTTAATTCAACCAAACCTGCTTCATAGCTCTACCCAAAAATTCAGATTTCTTTAAATAATGGCACAGCAGGTGTCCGGTTTCAACAATACCTTGAAGTAAATTCAACATTGCTGTGACAAACCTGTCTATTATTAATTCAAAAACGGTCTTTTACTGCTTTATTCATTCCTAACAAAGGCAGGGTTTTCAGGTTCATAAAGACGGCTGATTTTCTTTAAAAAATCAAATACATGAGGTTAATTTTTGCTTGTATTGTTTCTGCCTGTGCACACTTGGTCACAGTGTTCTGCAGTATTGACTGAAAGGTTTTATGTGGACCTTTGTGTCTGAAATAATATTGAAATAAGAAAATAACAATAAGTGATTGATGTGAATATATTCTCTTGGGTTAAAAAAAATATTTCAATAACATGATTTGTACTTTATAGTAGCAATATGTTATATGCAATATATTCATATTCATAAGTCTTCATTAAAGGGCCCTAATCTGTCAAAAGGCGTGGTCCAAAGACCGTGGTCTCATGGTCTTTTCCAATACTTCTTTAACTGAGAACAGTGGTTCAGCAATATTTGGATTTCAACATTAGCTTTACTGCCCCTAAATCTTGGTATTGTTTTTATGTCGATGTCCTGCCCGCCACCGTTTCACCAATCAGAGAGCCCGTGACCCAGGTTGCCAGAACTCAACGCGTTGAGCTAATCTCACTGGTAAAGTACCATGTGGCGCAGAACTAAAAAAGGTCTCGTTATGATTCTCAAATCATTAACGACAAAACAAGGAATAAAACCAGGATTTCTTTCTTTGTGAAAAAGGTGTTGGTTGTAGATTTGTTGTCGACAAAAGTCTTTTCAGGTGTTATGGTCCCAGCTGGATTCCTCTGCATATATGGCAACCTGAGTCAGGGAGAGTGGGACAGGTTTCAGTACTTTTGGCCTGATTTTTACATACTGCTCCTTTAATAATATACATCCATCCATCCATCCCCATGGATGGATGGATGGATGTATATTCTTCCCCTTAATCCATTTCTGGGTCGGGGGGGTGGCAGTCAGAGCTTCACCCAGTACACTTAACACCAGCACCGTAATAATATACATACTAGCTTAAAACTGTGTATATATTATAAAACCACACTTTTTGCTTATCGTTGGTTCCTTTTTGTTAGCAACGAACTTTAATATTTGTCGTCTGCAACTTTTACAGTGTGACCTCAAAATGTGTCTAAATATCTGTCTCATGTCTGTTGTCTGGGCTGTTTCTCATCCCATGCACTGTGATGCCCCTGGTCTTGTCCAGGGCTGTCTAACAAGAAGGACTGTGGTGAGGATCTTTTTATTGTACATAATTATATGATGCACAGACTATATTTTTAACCTTTTTTATCCATAACATGTTTGCACACTTCTGTCTTTTGCACAATCTGAGTGATTCTATCCATTCCAAATGTGACATGTACATTTCTCCTTAAGTCTATCTTATCCTAAAAGTCTACAACATGTATGGACATTTATCAACATTCATGGACATTGGTCTCTCCCTATGAACCAATACATGTGTTCTCTATCCTTTATGTTTTAGCTGTTTGATTCTTTGATCTTTGTTGGCAATTTCAACGGTTTTGTTAAGTCCTCTGAAATAACTTGTGATTTAGAGCTATACAAGAATAAATTGAATTGAAATGAATTGAATAGTTGCAAATTAAATCAACATTCCCATTTTCACTCACTTTGGTTATATCAACCCATTGCACCTCAATCAGCGGATCCAGAATAACATTTGGTGCGAAGATTTAAATTGCGTTCAGTGAGATGTCTGATGGTGTGGACACTTACTATGGGGCTCCTCGGTGATCTCTCGCTCCTGGTAGTACCACACCACGGCGGGGACCGGGGAGCTGATGACGTCACACACCACCTCTGCGGTCTCCCCGTGACGGAACTCCTGCGGCGACTTTACGTCCCGGAACGTCAACCGCTCTGCAATACACACACACACAATCAGAGGTCGGATATGTATTGTGTGAAAACTATTCTGAAAAGCATTGTCGAAAATAAATTAACTGAGTATGACTATATTCCTCTTAAATTGAATACATTTTACAGACTGGTGACAATGTTCAAATCTAGGCTAAAAGCTGTTCTGTTTTGCTGTGCAGATAATAGAAGTACTGCATTTTTAAAATCCTAAATTCTCTCTGGTTTTTTTTAGCCCTTTGAGTTTCTTAGTATATGAAGCGTGCTATACAGATAACCTTGCCCTTCGCGTTTTTGTCCAAATAGTTGTAGTTTTGCAGTTCTATAAGTCTACACATATGTCTTTTCAAAGTCGGTACCCTCAGAACTCAACAAAAAGCAAAACACCATGTCCTTTCTTTTCCGAATGCTCTATTTCAACATAAATATACAACTATCGCCATTTGCATGATTTTCGTTTGAAGCAGCCATTAGTTCATGCGCATCTCTCAGATCCATAAGTGTCTGGTACAATCCTGATGACAAAACACACAACAATCTCCTCATGTGTTATTCATGGCTCCTATAATGGAATCAACACAACTTTAATGATACTACTGTCTAACTTCCCACATACATTATTTCAGTGTGTACCTTTACTGCGACAAAAATCTGCTCGGATGCATTTATGAATACGTACCTCATATAGCAATGGTGACATAAAAAAAAAAAGAAAGTCAGACCTGTTCTTTTATGAGCTTTCCTCACACTGTATATTAAACTGAGATTCAGACGGAAAGCAATTTGACTATTTTGGAGACGACGCACCGGGTTTTGGGTCGTTAAAGCTGCACCAAAAAGACATTGTGGAGAAGGTAAAAGATCCGAACCAATTAAGGGTAGAAAAGGTGTGGACAGATTTTGAAACTGAAATATTTCTGCTGCCATCTGCAAGTTATTTTGAATTTTGTGAAGGTACTAGCCTGAAGAGCTGTAACTTAAACTGGCAGATGTTTGAAAGGAGAATCATTTCAAATCGTCACACAAAAAACACTGTAGACAAAAAACCTTATAGATATAAAAGTATTATTTCTTCTATCCACCCATCTGCTTGTTTCCAGACAAAGCAATAACATTTGTAGACTGGTGACAGCAGGGCAATCTTCCAACAGAGATTTCTTTTTCTTTTCTAATAATTTTACAAACAGTAAAGTCCCATTGAGAATAATAACGTGACATAAGAGTCCTGGACGAGAGGCAGCAAAAGTTACACACAGTTACATACAATTCGGGCGTTCTGCTCTCCCAAAATTTCATCAACTGAGCGGCGCTGTGATCATACAATGGCGAATATGGCTCACGAAAACAACAAACGATTGACAGTGCCTGAATTGCGTGAAAGGTTGAGGCGAAAGGGTATTTGCAGTGTGGGAAAACGAAAGGAGGAACTGTTGTTGCTAGTTCAACGAGCGGATGGTGTTTATGAAGATTTAGAAGAAGATGACAGTGAGCAGAGTGAACGAAAACGGCTGTGTTTTCGGCCACTTGACCCACCGCACGCTTGACATCCACGGATATCGACTCAGTTTTTTATTGCTGTTAGATCGACAATTAGCGGCGGCACACTTGAAGCCCATGATAAAACCGGATTCAACAGAAAATGACGAAAACACTCAACCATTTAGAGAAAATGTGCCGGGCAGAGAGAACCGGAAGTTGCGAAGGCAAGTGTTACCCATAATGCAACGCAAAATTCAGTCGCTCCCCCGCCCATCGGATGGAATTTTGGGAGAGCAGAACGCCCGAATTACAGATTATAAAATCAGAAACGTGCCATCAAGGACGTCTCAAGTCCTCTCAAACTGGATTTAAAAGCAGCGAATGATGAAAAGTAATGAAAAGTTCAGTTCATTTCCAGTCTTTTTGAAACACGTTCCATATCGAAGAAGAAAAAGGTAAAGGTGCACTTTATTGATCCCCGACGTATGCCACCAAGGCATACGCCAGGAGCAGTGGTGGAGCATGTTGATGCTCGGCTTGGTCAGGACTATCAGAGCTGGAGGATTTAACCTAGCGTACATGTTTTTAGTGGTAGAGGAAACCGGAGCACCTGGAGGAAACCTATGCAAGCACGGGGAAAACATGCAAAGGAAGAAGAAGAAGAAGAAGAAAAAGAAAAAGAAGAATCCTCTGCATTTGACCCATCCTGATGCCACCAAGGCTTACGTCAGGAGCAGTGGTCGCAGTAGTAACAGCGCCCGGGAACCCATCTCCAGATGTTGAAGCTTGACTTGGTCAGGACTACCAGAGCTGGAGGATTTAACCTAGCGTACATGTTTTTAGTAGTAGGGGAAACTGGAGCACCCGGAGGAAACCTACACAAGCAAAGAAGAAGACGAAGATGAAGACGAAGAAGCCCTCTCCACTTTACGAACAAAACTCTCTGGTCTTATAGGACGAGCACGTAGAATGATTGACAATTTGGACGACCAATAAGTTTTGATGATCCACCCAGAAGTAAAAAATCCTCCGAGCTGTATTTAGACGTGTCTCTACTTTCCCTTGACCTTGAGTCTTCTTGAGTCTTCTTGAGTTATGTGTAAAGTTGAGTGTGCCACTATAGGGTCATGCTGCGCTCACAACACAGACTGATGATGTAACCTCTCCCTTCACAGCAACCGTTCATCTGCGAGAGCGCTGATTGGTATTGACAGATCTCTCTCTTCAATCACATACAACAAAAGCCGGATCCGGGCTGTTTCCCAGGACACAGTGATGAAACTAAAGCAAAAAAAGACGTCTGTGTACAACTAGTATTCCAACAACCACCTCTGAAATGAGTTTGATTTTGTTTTGGATCAAGAAAGTGTCATTTCCGAGTCCAACCTCCCCTTATATTTGATCGTGTCGTGTGGTGAGAAACGGCGTACCATAACTCAGCGGCAGCCCTCTCTATCAGTCTCCTCTTCAGGCATTAGCATTTGGGTGTGTGATTTATGCAAGGCAGCTCCCAAAAAATGAGCTCTTTCTCTCCGCTCGCTCCCTTCCCTCACGGACCTGATAACGTGTCCAGAATCTCGCAGGCTTCATTCTGGCTTTTGCACTTTGACTCAGCAATGTGTTTGTTGTTGTCCAATTTGACTGCACGCACGGGACGTAGGGAGGAAATGCAGCTTGTTTTGTGCAAAGGTTGGTGTCCCGTTTGTTTCCTGTTTGATTTGGTTTGTAGATACAGAGGAAGGGCCGGGCCATCTTTGCTGTCCTGAGTGACGCCTGGCTGCACTTGAAGCTTGGACTTCTGCTGCTGCTTGTGCAATGATTGTCAAGGCGAGTTCTATGCAAAAGGAAAATAGTTGGGAAAATATTATAATTTGTCTAAATTTATAGGCTACTGCTATGAATATAATACTTGAAAACTGAGAATGACTGGCAACTAAATCACTGCTACTGCTGCTGCTACTACTACTGCTACTCTTGCTACTACTACTACTGCTGCTACTGCTGCTACCACTACTACTGCTGCTACTACTACTACTGCTACTACTGCTCCTACTGCTACTACTGCTGCTACTGCCGCTGCTACTACTACTACTACTACTGCTACTACTACTACTGCTACTACTGCTACTACTACTGCTACTACTGCTGCTGCTACTGCTACTCTTGCTACTACTACTACTGCTGCTACTACTACTACTACTACTACTGCTACTCTTGCTACTACTGCTGCTGCTACTACTACTACTACTACTGCTGCTACTGCTGATTTTACTACTGCTGCTACCACTGCTGATTCTACTGCTGCTCCTTCAACTACTGCTACTACAGCTGCTACTTATAGAATGTACAGAAGGATACACAATATTATTCCTTTTCCCTTATTATTATTATTATCATTATTATTATTATTATTATAACCCCCGTATGCCTGTTTACTCTGAGTAGGGTGTCCAACAACCTATTAGGCTGACTATGTATATAACTAGTTTCCAACTGCAAAGCACTTTTCCAACAATACTTAGAGTTGCAACAAGTAATCAACGCACAAAGACAACTTACAGTCGTGCAAAGATAAATGCTAATTATCTGCATTATCAAGCTCTCAAGCATCTATTATGTTCACTCAAAAAGTTCATTGGGTTTAATTGCATGTGTAAATTGAGATATCACAAGGCTATAGATAAGATTAATTGGCAATGGTTCCCAAGGTGATGGTCATGTCATTCCAGTTGCTTTGACAGATCTGTATCCACACGCTCTGGAAGGGTCTAGCAGCTCTACTCAGTTCTAATCCTGGCACGCCGCTGTTCCGACATTACCACTACAGCTCTGCCAGCCTATATGCGGTGCCCAGGTGATGATAGCCCGGGCCATGTTGCCGTGGTAACAGTGTGAGGTGAGGACAAGGCTATGGCAGGTGTGACTCACGTCGGCTTCAGTAGTACTCACAGACTTTCAGCCAGGGGTGGAAGTTTTTATTTTTTCTTTGAGGCATACGTTTGAGGTGTGCAGAGAAAGGCTCCTAAACTGGCTTTGTATGGGGACATGGACTGGGACCCCTGTGAAGCCAGGTGCCCCAGGGAGGTGGTGCACTTATGGAACAGGCTGATTCATGTGCAGTATTTACCTGTTACCTGGACTTTGTAACTGCGGTGTGCAAATGGACCAGGTATTTGTGGAGGCAGATGTATAATTTATTCACAACTTGCCATGAAGCATCAGACAGGAAGGAAGTGAAGGATTGTAAAAATCAGAGGAGGTATGTTTTAATGCAGTATAATTTTGGTCATTGATTGACTGCGGAACCTTCCGCAGTCAACCATTGGTTTTGTATTTCTTTATTCCGTCATTTTTTTTGACACGTTTCACAGCTTTCACATTTTCAACAATTTCCACAAGTTATACATCAAAACGTTCCACATGTTTGGGAGATTATTGCTATTACTTTTGGGACTTCAGCGATTTCCGGTTTTTCCGCAATCGGACAAAAATCTGCATTGAGAATTCTGCAATGCATTTTAATAGGCCCATGCATTTTAATAGGACTTCAGCTCTTTCAGACATTTCTACAGTTTCAATGATTCAACAGTTTCAAGGATTCAACAGTTTCAAGGATTTCAGCAGTTTCAAGATTTCAAGAGTTTTTCAAGGACTTCAGCAGTTTCAAGGACTTCAGCAGTTTCAAGGACTTCAGCAGTTTCAAGGACTTCAGTGTAATCATGCAACCTAATAGGGATTTTTCCATGTAAACCAGTATAATGCAACTTAATAGGGATTTTTCCATGTAAACCAGTATAATGCAACTTAATAGGGTTTTTTCATGTAAACCAGTATAATGCAACTTAATAGGGTTTTTTTTCATGTAAACCAGTATAATGCAACTTAATGGGGATTTTTCCATGTAAACCAGTATAATGCAACTTAATAGGGGTTTTTACATGTAAACCAGTATAATGCAACTTAATAGGGTTTTTTCCATGTAAACCAGTATAATGCAACTTAATAGGGTTTTTTCCATGTAAACCAGTATAATGCAACTTAATAGGGTTTTTTCCATGTAAACCAGTACAATGCAACTTAATAGGGATTTTTCCATGTAAACCAGTATAATGCAACTTAATAGGGTTTTTTACATGTAAACCAGTATAATGCAACTTAATGGGGATTTTTCCATGTAAACCAGTATTATGCAACTTAATAGGGATTTTTCCATGTAAACCAGTATAATGCAACTTAATAGGGTTTTTTCATGTAAACCAGTATAATGCAACTTAATAGGGTTTTTTTTCATGTAAACCAGTATAATGCAACTTAATGGGGATTTTTCCATGTAAACCAGTATAATGCAACTTAATAGGGGTTTTTACATGTAAACCAGTATAATGCAACTTAATAGGGTTTTTTCCATGTAAACCAGTATAATGCAACTTAATAGGGTTTTTTCCATGTAAACCAGTATAATGCAACTTAATAGGGTTTTTTCCATGTAAACCAGTACAATGCAACTTAATAGGGATTTTTCCATGTAAACCAGTATAATGCAACTTAATAGGGTTTTTTACATGTAAACCAGTATAATGCAACTTAATGGGGATTTTTCCATGTAAACCAGTATTATGCAACTTAATAGGGATTTTTCCATGTAAACCAGTATAATGCAACTTAATAGGGATTTTTCCTTGTAAACAGTATAATGCAACTTAATAGGGTTTTTTTCATGTAAACCAGTATAATGCAACTTAATGGGGATTTTTCCATGTAAACCAGTATTATGCAACTTAATAGGGATTTTTCATGTAAACCAGTATAATGCAACTTAATAGGGTTTTTACATGTAAACCAGTATAATGGAACTTAATAGGGGTTTTTACATGTAAACCAGTATAATGGAACTTAATAGGGGTTTTTACATGTAAACCACTATAATGTAACCTAATAGGGGTTTTTACATGTAAACCAGTATAAAGCAACTTAATAGGGATTTGTACATGTAAACCAGTATAATGCAACCTAATAGGGATTTTTCCATGTAAACCAGTATAATGCAACTTAATAGAGATTTTTCCATGTAAACCAGTATAATGCAACTTAATAGGGATTTTTCCATGTAAACCAGTATAATGCAACCTAATAGGGATTTTTCCATGTAAACCAGTATAATGCAACCTAATAGGGATTTTTCCATGTAAACCAGTATAATGCAACGTAATAGGTTGCATTATACCACCAGACCAAGACCCAAACGAAGACTCAGACCACCACCAGATAATGACCACAGACCAGGTTTCCTTAGTTACAGGAACCAAATTGTTTCAGCGGTGAGGGGATTTTTCAGTTTCAAGGACACTTTCAATACATTCAGTAGTTTCAAGGATTTCAACTGTTTAAGAATTTAACCAGTTTCAAGGATATCAGGAGGTTCAAGGATTTCAGGAGTTTCCACACTTTCAACAGTTTCCAGGTTTAAAAAAAGTTTCAAGGATTTCAGGAGTTTCAATGTTTCAACAGTTTCAAGGATTTCAGGAGTTTAAAGGTTTCAACAATTTCAAGGACTTCAGGAGTTTCAAATATCTATCAAGTATTTTAACAGTTTCAAGGCCTTTTAAAGGATTTCAAGGATTTTTTTTAGCAGATTTCCACATTAGATCTGTTCCGCAGTCAATCGCAATGGCTTCAGCCATTGCAAGTTCTAGTTATCATTTACTGGGCTGACGTGTGGGACTCTGCCTCTCCTCTGGAGACAAACCGCTTCAGCATGTGCCCAGATAACTCAAATCAGAGGCTTTATTGATTGACTGCGGAACCTTCGCAGTCAACCATTGGTTTTGTATTTCTTTATTCCGTCATTTTTTTTGACACGTTTCACAGCTTTCACATTTTCAACAATTTCCACAAGTTATACATCAAAACGTTCCACATGTTTGGGAGATTATTGCTATTACTTTTGGGACTTCAGCGATTTCCGGTTTTTCCGCAATCGGACAAAAATCTGCATTGAGAATTCTGCAATGCATTTTAATAGGCCCATGCATTTTAATAGGACTTCAGCTCTTTCAGACATTTCTACAGTTTCAATGATTCAACAGTTTCAAGGATTCAACAGTTTCAAGGATTTCAGCAGTTTCAAGATTTCAAGAGTTTCAAGGACTTCAACAGTTTCAAGGACTTCAGCAGTTTCAAGGACTTCAGCAGTTTCAAGGACTTCAGCAGTTTCAAGGACTTCAGTGTAATCATGCAACCTAATAGGGATTTTTCCATGTAAACCAGTATAATGCAACTTAATAGGGATTTTTCCATGTAAACCAGTATAATGCAACTTAATAGGGTTTTTTCATGTAAACCAGTATAATGCAACTTAATAGGGTTTTTTTTCATGTAAACCAGTATAATGCAACTTAATGGGATTTTTCCATGTAAACCAGTATAATGCAACTTAATAGGGGTTTTTACATGTAAACCAGTATAATGCAACTTAATAGGGTTTTTTCCATGTAAACCAGTATAATGCAACTTAATAGGGTTTTTTCCATGTAAACCAGTACAATGCAACTTAATAGGGATTTTTCCATGTAAACCAGTATAATGCAACTTAATGGGGATTTTTCCATGTAAACCAGTATAATGCAACTTAATGGGGATTTTTCCATGTAAACCAGTATTATGCAACTTAATAGGGATTTTTCCATGTAAACCAGTATAATGCAACTTAATAGGGATTTTTCCATGTAAACCAGTATAATGCAACTTAATGGGGATTTTTCCATGTAAACCAGTATTATGCAACTTAATAGGGATTTTTCCATGTAAACCAGTATAATGCAACTTAATAGGGTTTTTTTCATGTAAACCAGTATAATGCAACTTAATAGGGTTTTTACATGTAAACCAGTATAATGGAACTTAATAGGGGTTTTTACATGTAAACCAGTATAATGGAACTTAATAGGGGTTTTTACATGTAAACCAGTATAATGCAACTTAATAAGGATTTTTACATGTAAACCAGTATAATGTAACCTAATAGGGTTTTTACATGTAAACCAGTATAAAGCAACTTAATAGGGATTTTTTACCATGTAATAACCAGTAAACCATAATGCAACCTAATAGGGATTTTTCCATGTAAACCAGTATAATGCAACTTAATAGGGATTTTTCCATGTAAACCAGTATAATGCAACTTAATAGGGATTTTTCCATGTAAACCAGTATAATGCAACTTAATAGGGATTTTTCCATGTAAACCAGTATAATGCAACTTAATAGGGATTTTTCCATGTAAACCAGTATAATGCAAACTTAATAGGGATTTTTCCATGTAAACCAGTATAATGCAACTTAATAGGGGTTTTTACATGTAAACCATATAACTCAAATCAGAGGCTTTATTCATATTATTGTCCTTTGTATCATGACTTGTGCAGTCAATTGTTTAAGAATGTGTCTTTGTGTTTTAATGATGAAGACAGACAATGCTTCACTATTCAAATGTAATGTTGGCTCAGTTTGTGTAAAATGGATCTTCACAAAAGAAGACTTCCTGTTGTCTTGTAAATGCGTCTGCTGTGTGCTGATTGTGTGTGTGTGTGTGTGTTTTAAGTCCACATCGCCCGGGACCTTTAAATGGTTATACATCACTTTAAATAAGGCATATAATAAAACTACAAAACAACTTTGTGTTGCATATAACATGTCATGTCCATTGTGTCTCTGCTGTTCTTAAAATATCCCTCGGGGAGGAATATTTTTGTGATGGGAAAAAAAATCCAACTTTTGTCATGAATGTTCTTGATCTGACATTGTTTATAAGGAGACGTCGCCTCAGGGAAGTTTTTTAAGGCAGGGAGAAAACAACATCAGCTGTTTTGACACATAAAAACAAGCACTTTAAAACAGACATAAAAGTTATGGGAACGCCAAATGAGGATTCTGTTGCTTTGTAGTAGCAGTTCCAAGCTGCCGCTTTTCTATTCCCAATCCTTAAGAACATGTCTCAGAAGGAAGCTATTTTAACACATAAACATTGGATTGTGAGGATTTAATATAATCTTCTTATGTATTACAGATCCCATTTCTATATCTGTTTTATTATGACTATTTCCTGGCATTCTGGTCAGTGATAATCTAACACGTATAGCCTTTAGTCACATTTTGTTTCCATACGTCACTCTGATTTGTGACTAGCATATTTTTAAAGACATAGAAAAACAACATTGCTGAATCTGTTCAATGAACATAAATGGGTCTTCAAATACACGCACTGAAATGTGAATGATATGATGCTATATCTACACCTTATGCAGAACATTCACAACATAATATGTTTCTTTAGAACCTCTATATTTCCATAACACTGAAAACCATTAAAAAACAAAAATTACATTGTGATGATAAAAATATATTTGTCCGGTACTAAATCAAAGTACAGTCTGAAACCATAATGATGTATTTCATCATTTTGTCAAATCCAACAGACGCACCAAATTGGAGCCATTTATCAAGGAAACATTCTGAAATTGAGAAGCCAACTGACAGCCAGTGCTTATGACAATAAACATATTTTCATAATTATGAGTTGTGTTTGTGTCCTTCTAATAAGACAAAGAGGGTTAATGGTCTTGTACTGCTTAATCATCAAATTAATGAAATGTCTGTTACCTGCGGTTATTGTTATGTGACAAATAGATCTGGTAACAGCTGGTTGGAGACACGTCACACCAACATGTGCCACCTCTGAAGAAGTCTACAGCCCAAACAAGGCAGGTAATGAAGCAGTACTAACTCAGATATATATTTGAATACTTTGATTAGAGGCTATGTTGCTTTAACAAGCAGTGGACGGAGACCCAGCTCCAGAAACAGGTACAAAACACTGGCACTGAGGTTTGATGTCACTAAATGTTAACTTAAACAAGACATGCATTATGAAACTAAACAAAAATGTAGGTCCTCCATTTTTAATACCGGGATCGGGACAGAATCATTTCAGCGGATCTGAAATAAATATCCTTTATGACATCCATTATCTCTGCGGCTCCAAAGCCTGTGTCATGTTTCTGTCATGTCAGTCTGCACAGGTACAAAGCAAATCCACCGCATTATTCACAACATATTATTACCTCGCAATATCAACTGTCAATCACATGTGAGCAAGAGCACTTAATGCACATGCTAACCTTTCTGCATGTTTACTCCCCAGGCAAGCGTTACCACAATTCATTACGTTTAGGTAAACATTTCCTGGGCATTATTGTTGACAAGGAAAATAATTTGATCTTCAAGCCACAAAAATGCATGTCCTGACTCCTATTATTAGCAATTGCGTTGTAAAATCCAAAAAGAGGCCGTTTCTATTTAATAGCAATGCACCTGCAAAAAGCCAAAGGGCCCTATTTTGAAACAGTCAAATTAATTTAAGGTTAGGCTGCAGGAATGTCAGAGAAAATTGCCGGTTACTGTTGTAAACATCACAGACGCCTCTGCAGCACGCCCCACGGTCACTGAAAACATAGATAATAATGTTCAGAGCGTGGCCACAGAGCACACACATAATACTTTTATACGGCTAATGAAATAGCACCGTGTAAAAAGAGAATATTCAGTAAATTTGGTGCCATAGGGGAGTCCACGTCAAGGGAAAGCTAAAGAACGCGTGTCACAATAGTTCTTTCTGGATATGTTAATGCACGTTAATGTTTATAGTGCGTTGTGTGTAACTGTTGATGATAGTTTTTTGTTTCGTCACAAGGCGGTGCTAGTGTGCATTTTATTAGCGCCAGAGTTTTTTTTTTATTTGTGTACATTTTTATATTTGCGTTCTGACTATTAGATCAGTATTGGTTAAGTTTGAAGAAAAGATTATAACTCATGTAGATGATTATTTCAAATGTATGGTTTTATGCCTTTGGGATCGCTACTTCTGGTTTGCCGAGTTTTTAGTGGACTGGGTCAGGTTGACGAGGACGGACCCGACAAAGCAGAGTGAAGTAGTAAAAAGTTACTATAAGTTACGGTCCACGGGGTTGTTCGCCAGCACGCCAGCAAGTGGTGTGTATGATTGTGTGTTAATTCATAATTTGTTTATTATTTATGTTAGATCTAAGTTGTACCATTTTTTGTGTTTTGCTAGTTCTACCGCAGGGATCTCCAACCTTTTTCAATCGGAGAGCTACTTTTATGCACCAAGGCAGAGAGCTTCCTTTTGCAGTCGTAATAAAAAAATCTATATATGGCAAAACATAGAGAAAACAGAAATACACCATAATACTGTAAAACCTATATTTACACTTATGATAGACATGTAATACCTGAACATTTATTCATTAAAGATCATTTGTTAAATTCTAAATCCTTCGGGGAGCTACCTGAAAGCGGCTGGCGAGCTACTGGTAGCTCCCGAGCCACAGGTTGGAGAGACCCTTGTTTTACGGTGTGAACTGTATATAAGAAAGTGCAGTAAACATTTGTAAAAAGAATTCTCACGCCTCTCTGTGCGTTCGTGAACAAGTCGGCATATGGTGTCTTGTCTATTTTTTGTTCTGGACTATGAGTCTGTAATAAAAATATCTATCTATCACGGGATAATGCTCTTAGACGAGAGTTGCAGACCAAGACATCATGACACCATGACATCACTATAAAGAAATACAAGTAATAACACTAATAATAAATCATTTTTATTTGTTTTGTTGTTTTGGTTTCCTGAGCTTGACATTAATTTTGTTGATTTAAAATTTTTGTTTCCCCAGAACCATGTGCCCCAGCTCTTAATTATCGGTAAACATGTTTTGGTGGCTATTTTGGGGAATGAAAAACCTAAAGTGTAGTTTCTTGTTGACCTTGTGTCTAGGGCAGGGGTCGGCAACTCAAAAAGTTCAAAGAGCCATATTTGAGCAAAAATAAAAAAAACAAATCTGTCTGGAGCCGCATAAACTTTACTGCCTTTTTTAAGGTTTATATGAAAGCAACACAGGCTGTAAGCTGTATTAGCCTACTATCAAAATGAGTAAGTATAGGCTACAAATACATAATATGCATTCATGATTATTATATATATATACATTTTCACTGTAGTGCAAGAGAGTGACGCACCATGTGACTACTCTGCTATACCATATATGCTTTAAGTTTAACTTTCCTTTTGTTGCGTTCATGCAATTGTAGAAATACAGTAAATACATCTGTTTTTGGCTCAGTTCTCATACCTGCATTACAGCACTTTCTGTTCATATCGATCACGTCACACGTCGTCACAGGCTGGAGTTTGCTGGAGCTGAATGTCCCGAACGGTGTTTCGCACTTTTTTGTTCCTCGTGTTGCAACAAAATTCAGGCGTAGAAGTTTGGAGATGAATCCTCCAGAATAACTGCGATCGCACTGTTTCTCTCCAAACTGGGGTCAGCAGCCGATTTTCCACATGACTCTTTTTGTTCTTCAATATATTCTCATTACAAAGCAAACATGAAGCAGTCCTTCCTCATTGACTCAATGAGAGCCAAATGTTACAGTCCATTTGTCCTTGAGTTCCTGGTTCTTATCAAGTATTTCCCTTTTTAGCTTTGGGATTTATGCGGACTCATGTGGCACATGCTGGTTTGTTTACAACAGCGGCCGCCCGGCGCGGGGCCGCGTAACCGCGCGTCGCAGGATATGACGCACATCTCAGTTGACACAAATGTTAAAATTAAATATTTCTTATGCACATTTTTACTGCATTGGAAAACATTAAGAATGTTGTCCTTCCTACAGAAACCACATTGAAACTATAAATAAAATATACCCTTCCCACTCCATTTTCAGACATTTTTGAAAAGGCTCCAGGAGCCACTCAAGGGGCACTAAAGAGCCGCATGCGGCTCCGGAGCCACGGGTTGCCGACCCCTGGTCTAGGGGCACAGACAAAATGGCCTTGTATGGGTATTTAGTACTAAAATAACAACATCTCTTGGTAAATGACTGATTTTCTCTGTCCGTAAAGTGCACAACCATGAGTAGAAAAGTAGTGTCTGAGATTGAACAAATATAGGAATCACATTAAATCGATGCTTTTGTTGATTTAAACAGAAGCATGTGGGACCAGCTCACTTTTTAAGGTTAAGGTAAAGGGAAATTTGTGTTCAATAAGGTACATCGAAATCTACATGGCAGCGTCTGGAAACCATCTTCAGATATTGATGCTTGGCTTGGTCCAGTCTACCAGAGCTGGACGATTGTTTCTTAAATGCAAAGATAACAAGCTCTGCACACCTGTAGGCGACAGGTGGGTATACAGTATAAGAGACGTAGAAACCTTGCTATATTGGAAAAACGCTCCCGCACACTGTCTCACTTGTCACATTTTGTTTTTGTCAAACCAACCTTCATAAGAATTGAAGACATCCCCTTCCTTGGTTTGCTCTCCTACACCTTTAGGGACTGCCCACAACAGAAAACATCCAATCAGGTCAATTCTACCTGTTGGACAATGCTATGATTCCTACCCACCATAATAATAATAATAATCAGTTTTATATAGTGCTTTTCAAAAGCTCAAAGACGCTTCAAAATTCAGGACACACACACACACACACACTTGACCTGATCCTTCACAAACACCATTGACCTAAAACCCCGCGCTGACCCCTCAATCCTTCCTCCGTGCAGTAACAGTAATACTATAATAATGGTCTTGCTCAAGGACACCACAGCAGTCCTCCGCTGCTATCCTGGGAGTGCGTGTTGAGGAAACCGCCCTTGGGTCAATAGAGTGGGGCCGCCTCAATGCCATGCACCTCATTACGTCTGGCAGGATCCGAGTCCTGCGGTATCACAGCTGTCGTTATACTTTAATCACAAGTACTGCGCTAACACACACTGGACTGGCTTCTACGCACAAATACACACAAGCGGGGATCATTTGCAAGCGCCTGAGTCTGAGCTACGGATCTGAATATGAACAGGATTTAGGGCCAAATACTAGAGGGATATTGATATTCCCTTCCAAGATTATTTCGTGGATTTCAATAATTTGTCGAACCATATGCAAGGCAGAAGAATGGTGATGGAAATACTGTATGAGCAAAGAGTTTACAATCTTTTTCTTCAAAATGTTTCACTTTTAGAACTTGTTTTTCCGCCAGGAGCTAAAGCCAATTGCTAGTTTGTGACGTCCTGTTAAAATAATTCTGATTCTTAAGAACTTCACCTATGATTTGAACACTGAGACCTTTCGTTTTAAACATAGCTCATAAAAACACACCACAAAATAATGCAATTAATCGAATAAAAACTACGCCAAACCCCAACAAATAATAGCAGCAGCACTAGCAACTCAAAGAGAAGGGAATTGTAGCTAAAACAGCGAAAACCAAGGTGCTACTTCTTTAGTGTCCCGAGTAATTGGAAACGGTATTTTTCCGAGAACCCGACTATAAGGAGTCAAAGCAGCGGCAGCCCCTTGCATCACGGCTCACAAGGACATTTGAAAGGGCTTCTTCAAAGAATCTCAGGAAACTCACAACTGCAATGACCTATGAAGTATTTGCTCAGCTGACGCAACCAGGATGTGCCATTCAGAACAATTCATTTTACTTATTGACGTAAGAGGCATACGGAAAAGAGACATAGAGAGAGACAAGACATAGACATAGACAAAAGAGACGATTTCACAATGTCCACTGAATTTCACTTTTTATACTTATTATCCTGCCAGAAATGTGTATCATTTACATTTACAGCTAGTTGAGAAGTTGTATTGTATATTTTGTGTGCTTCTTGTGTGCTCTTATCATTCTCAACCTTGAAATTTCTCCACTGTGGGAAGAATACAGCTCTTATCTTACAATACTTTTACCAGACTATTTTTGTTTTTGGGAGAAAAGTACCTATTTCCCCTAATGCCTAATGCTATGAATTATATTGAAAAAAATTGACTTGTTTTTTCCCTTTTAAAGCAAGCACTTGTCACAGTAGCGTCTGCCATGTACTTACGGTATATCTCCAGGACTACAGATGCTTCCACCGTATGTCCGCTGGCGTCCGTTGCCTGGCATCGATATATCCCTGCGTCCTCGATGATGGCGTTGTAAATGATGAGCCGCGATCTGGACGACTCTGTGTGCAGGGCCATCCTCCGCGACGCCACGATGCGATCGCCTTCAGGACTGAACCATTCTAGTCTCACCGGCTCGCCAATGGCTACAAAACAACAACAACAATATTGTGCACATATTAGTTACATGTTTAAGAATATTTTTCATGCTTGCAATAGGATTTTGTATGGGAAAGCTGGTCCATCTTTGCGTTTGACTTTGAATTCATTGTCCCAAAATTTGACATAGATTGGAATGGCTAATCTAACAGCCTGTCAATAGTCATAGTTTGTAGAAGAAAGCGACGAGTTTGGACCTCTTTTCTGGAAACCCCTAAATCAGGGGTGTCCAAACATTTTAGTCAGAGGGCCACAGTTCATGAGGCTAGTCCAGGGGCCGACGTCTTGACTGACATCAGGCTGTTCTGTGCTTTAAAATCATAATTAGTATTATATTACCAGAGCTGAAGTTGGCTGAATGACAAACATTTACCATCTCACTAGCCACATTAGCACCATTAACGGAAGTGAAATGAAACTTTAGAACGAGGTACATGTCTATATTGGCTGAGCTGAAGTTGGATGGATGACACAGTGAACTTGTGTTTATGATCTCAGAGACTAGTTTGGGTTAGCAAGGCAGAGAGCCACATGAAATGACACTGAGGACCACGATTGGCCCCCGGGCCTGAGTTTGGGCCTGACTGCCCTAAATAGCCCAAACTCTCCAGATTGAGATTATCGACTTTGAGCATTTTCCAGTTTCTGATTTTCACCTTGAAAGGTGTAATCAAACTTGAGACCGTTTCAGTCTAATATTTACAGTGAGTATACAACAGCACACTCCTCCTTGTTAAGTTGACATTCATTACGAGGCTAAACTGTTTCTTTTCCAATAAATGACCTTTTGGACCTGGGATCGATGATTTTCCTCCAAGCTTGACTTTTCAATTGCATCTTTGAACCTAACATACAACATTTCTGCCACATTCAATGGAGAAGGAAAAATAAATCTCCCTTGAGTGGCATAAGTCTGGCATCTCGCTTCCCAAAATAGAAAGATGCAAGCGTGAGGATAGTAAAGCAATCCAGCACGCCGCTCCGCCAAAACTGCCTTATTAAATGTATTGGATCCAAACACCTCGCCTATTAATCCATGTTTACGACTGTCCTGTTACGATTCTGTGTTTTACTGGTAGGGGCGATATTACTTTTGTTATGTGAGCAGTTTGAAGGCATTGAAGGTTGTTGTGGCTGGAACAGAAGGACTTTAATGACATGATGATGTTGTAATATTGGATTTACATAGTTAATAACAGGGCTAGGAACTCATGTCGGCTGTAAAACGTCGCGGTCGATTTTCGAGTTGGAGCTAATTGAGACAACATCAGAATTGATACTACACCACAGCAGAGATAATAAGTGTATTTTATCTGATTGAAACATAGAATCATGAAATAAATCCCATGTAACTAGTTCCCACATGTATGTATTTTCGGCCACGGTCTTTTTCAGACTATAAAGTGAAAAAGAGAGGACCACCCTACCTCAGCCAATCAGATCTCAGCCCAAAAAGTCCAATAAAAACTCACAGGGATCTAATGAGGTGCAGACAGCAAATGATTATTGGGGAAATGTTATTATCATTATTTTTGTAATTGAGTGGAAAATTTTGTGATTTACCATTTTACTTTTATAGAACTATGTTGGAACAAACAAACACATTATTTATGGATCTCCCAGAAGTCAAAATGATCGAGAGTTCTAGTAGTTTTGACATCTCCTATTCAAATTCATGGCATTCTGAAAAAAATCCCCAAAACAGTTTAAGTTCTTCACTACTTTTATCAATCAGTCAATTCATATGGGTTTTAAACGTTAATACATGCTAAAACTGGTGAATATAACTGAAAAACAACAAAGCCACACATTGTAAGTAAACGGCGTGTTGCTATGGTAACTTGTAACTTGATTGCTCTGAACCCTGGGCTCGACATAATAGCATAAACATAATTACATGTAAACAAACTACATATAGAAAAGTCGAAACACAGGCGGAGGAGTTACACTTCCAGTACAAAGAGCCGTGAAATTGACTGCTCCAGGAGTTCTAGTGTTAAACAGTTTCAAATAAAGCCCATCAGAACTCATATTAATAACGTTGATCGTAAACTTGGTGAAGCACAAACACATGAGCACAGTTACGATCACAAAAGCATGCTACTTTAGATTTTTTCATCAACAACAACAATATTCTAATCCCGTCCCCCTCCATGTTTCCTTCCAACCTCAGCAAAGAAAAGCCTGTTCTCTGTGAGGTTCTCTGAGTGGCACTGGCTTGTCTTTGAGCCGGTGCTAACGTGCAGCAGGTGTCTTGTGCCTGTAAATTCCCATAATAAAAGTGTCAGTGTGGAGGTCCATTAGAGGCTCTTTCAATCACACAGACCTTGAACCGCCCCCGCCTCCACCTCTCCAAAGGGCAAGTCCTTCAAGCCGATTACTCCTAGATAAAACTTCACTTGGTCTGGCTAAGAAAATGGCCCATAGATAAACTTCACAAAGAAAATGCCGTTAAATGACCATCAGCGGAAACGCCAGAGGAGCAAAGTGGCAAAGCGAAATCACGCGTTTATTACAGCTAACATATAAGGCTAGAATTCTCAGCTAACAGCTCTTAACAGTAGCACTGACCTGTCACCAGCCTCATCGTTCAGACCTGTTAATTACCAAAGAAACACGTTTGACAACACAAGAAAATACAAGCAATCCAGTAGCTAGCTAATTAGAGGGAATGAAGAGAGAATAATGTGTTTTTTTCCTATTTCACATTCGATCCACTGTTATGTTAATCTATCTATCTATCTATCGGGTAATCTTTTTTTTCCTCATGTTAAAATGACCGGTATGTACTCTTTTTCTTCTACAGATACAGTTATTGTGCATATGATTACGGATTATTTTCATCTCCTACTAACCACCATTCTCTGGTTTGAGCTACTTTTATATTTTTGGTGACGGTCTAATTTGTAAATTTCTTTAAATAAGAAAAGGGTAGGAGTTTATAAGATTTATTTTCTTCATCCTAATCTTGTTTTTCTGATCATGGAGAGTATTATTGTTATATTTGCAGGATAATTGGGGTATTTTGTTCCATTAACATGATTTTTTTTTAAACAAAAATATAAGGAAAAATAAAACATGGATACTGAGAGCTGAGATGGTAAGTTTTCAACTTTAAATTTTTGCCACAGCTTTACAATATCTTTCTCTATCTCACGTACTCTATCTGTCACGTCTAAAATCATAGCAATATCCTTTGAACGCTGGAATTGGGCTGAACAAGCTGGTAATGCAAAGAGGCCGATGGTCAAACAGCTCTGCGTCACTGAGGATGGGAGAAGACAGCTCGTTGCCCTATAGTCTACCTCCATCTCTGTGTCTTTACAAGTTTATGATTTACCAAATATCTGTCACCACTGTCATATGACCTGCCCAAGCTGCCATTAGCAATGATTCCCAAAGTTAAAACCAACTCAACGTCTTTCTCTTTGCCCGCCAGAACTCTCCGCGTCAAGGCGCTGGCAGCAAACACGGCAATAAAAGTTTTCATATGACAAGTTGACTATTCAAAAGTCACTGTAGCTCCACATCAAGAGCAAAATTACAACTTCTGAGAACAAGGCTGACTACAAACGTGGCTGACAACACGACAAGGGGAAAGAAATGAAGCCTGAGATCAATGTTTTTATCAACTGTTTGAAAGGATGACTGAAATGACTGTCGAGGAAGGCTGAGAATTGCAACTGTATTGTAACATTGGACCAACCAGATACACTGCCATGCTAATTTTAATAATGATAATGAAGATGGATGAAGACACTCGAAGATGCTTCCCATGTCATTATTCTTTCACTCCATAAACAGTAGTGATAAAGTACTATTTTAGCCACAGCTGCCCTGTGGCACACTGACAGAAGCGAGGCAACCAGTGTGTGCTATCAGCTCCTCCCACCACCAACCGTTCACACACACCGGACTCTATAGGCTACAGTATGTGAATAAAGTGACTTGCTTAAGGTCACAACCGCACTTTGGCACTTTTTTTTGCCTGCACCCGCCCCACTGAGGTGTTCACGGAGGTCTCCCATCACAGTACTAACCAGACCCTGCCCTGCCTCGCATCAGAGATCTGGCCTTGATCTGGATCTTCACCTGCAGGTAAGGCCCCAGGCTAAACTTAAACACCTGAAGAGAAAGAATATTTGTCCGGCACTAATTATGTTTCTAATGGCACTCATCTGTTTTTGCAAATTAAATATTTACTTGTCCATTGGAGGCTTTTAGGGTCAGGGTTAAAATATACAAAATAAACAATTAATCCACGAAACAATAGAATTTTTCCTATTTCAGCCACACTTTCAGGCGTCTGTTAGAGTCTGTTTATAGTTTTAGGTCAGCGGGAAGGCCTTTTTGATTCATATCAAGGGATATCTTTGACCACATTCACACAGAAGTGAAACAATATTGGCACACACATATTAAAGCTGCAATAACTGACTTTGAGAAATTTTCGAATGAGAGCGCCGAGCTCACTCTCTCTGCTCGCTCTACCCGCACAGAACTTTTGCCCCCCACTACCCCCCTCCCCCTCAGGCTGTGCTCACATGCTAATTGTATATACGGAGCTCAAGTCGCACAATAATGACATTCGAACGTGGATGGCGTGACCATAGAATGATTGAACCGGGAAGCGCGGAGGAACAAGACTTTCTTTTGGCTGGATGTTTCGCTGTGTAAGCAGAAACCTGTAACGAAGACGCGGGAAGTTTCAGGTTAGCCTCCGCTGCTTGTTTACCTCTGCTGTCTGTGCTAACGAGAGACCTGTGGCTTTTCTCAAGAAAGTGGGGGCCAGTGGTCCGCTGTGATTGGTCACAATCTGGTCCCGAAACACATTCTCTTCCTTGTTGCACCAAAACTCGCTCTAAAATAAAATGACACTCCAGCACAAATCTGCGCTACTTTTTCTTCAAAAGGACGTATATCCCAATGCACTTTATGGATATGGATTGAATTTTCGTAATGAATACAAAAATAAAGTCAGGTAATGCAGCTTTAAAGCAGTGTAACCTAACTTTCAATCCACAAAGATGTGTAATGAAAACCATCCAACTAGTTCTTTGCTCTCATGACAGTTGGTTCTATCACTAGTTTATGTCACATTTTTAGACATAAAAGTGAAAAAGAGGGGACCAACAAACATTTACCACTTTCTGCTGGGACAAACATGTATTATTTATGATAAAAACTAGTGAGGTACTCCTGCTTTCAAAGTATAATTTTGAAATAAACATACGATTCTGAAACTGCTCCATTTATTTACAATCCTGATTTAAGCAAACGTCTTCGACATTTGAAGACTGACCCGATCTTACTTCCCCTTTTTTAGTTTACGACCGTCAGTATCTCATTCAGAGATCATAAAATAACTATGCACTGGAGATTCAACTAAAGAAATACTATCTCATTATGATGAAATGTTCTCATGAATCAAACTGTGCAGAGGATTGGCTGCGATTCTACACTTCTAATAATTATTATATGTTACAGTAGCATCATTCTCACATTCATTCTGACCTTTGAATAGGCTACATTCATATTATTGCATTTGTAGCGGGTTGATAAGGCCGGCAGGAACTTGCAAATGATCTAAGGGCCAACGTTTTGTTCTCAAATTCTCTGAACACCGGTCCCAGAGCTCTAATGGATTCTGAAGGGCAGGCAGTCTACACCATGTATTTGCAGGTAGAGACCCATGTACTGTATGTAAGCGGGCATATTTAAGGCACCACAGCTTTGTTCTAAAAGAAAAGAGGCCGTGTCTGTGAATTGGTTTTATCTCGACTGATTCCTGTTCACTTTATGTCAAAAAAACTGCCTCTGTCTTTAAAATGTTCTAAATTATGCACTGTGGGCTATGGTGGACCAATTGCCCCTATTGGAGTAACAAGTATTTAAAGCTGGACTACCTTACTTTTTGTATTGTTTCATACCTGTTGCTTTTCCCGACAGAAACAGTCTTGCTGAAGTAAGTTTTGTGAACAAGTCAGGCTGCAACATGCTGTTTTGATCTTGTTAGAGAATGTGTTATCTTTTAGTGAGACTTGGGTACTCCAGCTTGAACAGACCAATCGGGTGCCTTCTTTTAACAAGGTGGAGTAAAAGGGGGTTTTGCACAACCACAATTTAAATATAGGATCTTTTGTAGTTGCGTGAGAGACAAAAAAATGACTGAATTGTAGAGGTTTAAAATTGTATCGTACACTTTGGAAATGTTTCCTTTACTAACAGTTTCCAACAACAACAATTAGCAAAAGAAACAATCTTGGCTACTCACTGCTGCTTTTTGCTTTCATTTTTGTTGCTGTCAGATATTATACTCTGCCTCTAGGGACAAGCAAAGTCACACATGCCCAGTCTCTGACCCCCACCGCTCTGGTTCTAGCCTCTGAAGAAAGGCTTATGGAGCAGGAAGAATGGTCAGCTCGTTTGGATCAGCAGCAGTCGATCTGGACGTGGGCCATTGTAATCTAAAGGGAGGGAAGTGCGCACACACACACACACACACACACACACACATGCGCACACCTTGTTCTGGTTCACTTAAAGGACCAGTGCTCCCTGTGCAGCGCTAACACCACACAGCCTGTCGTCACCGCTGAGAGACGATGCAAAATGGTCCAGGTCGTTTGCATTCAATCAAAGTACATGGCCCTTAGAGTTGCTCCAAAGGGAGTACGTGAGCCGCAACATTATAGCTGTTTGATGTATAAGCAGATATGATGGAATTGTGGGTTGGGTTATTATAAAAAGAATAACAAATACATGTTTTGGCCATTCAAACATCTTCTGCTGAAAACCCTTGTGTTTTTATGGTTCAGAAATCAGAAATCTCAGGAGTGATCTGACAATACTATAAAAAATAAATTATATAAACTGCTTTTAAGTTATCTGGCCAAAAGTGGTAGTGCAACCCCTCCCACTCTCCCTGACTCAGGTTGCCAGATATTCAGACAAATCCGAATACATGGTACTTTACCAGTGAGATTAGCCCGACCCTGGATCACGGACTTTCTGATTGGTGAAACGGGCAGTTAAAGAAATATTGGAATAGAGCATGTTTTACTAAAGCCTTTTGACAGATTAGGGCCATTTCCTGATTTTTTAAGGAAAACTGTGATTGTCTTTGAAATACTTTTAAACAATATCAGTCACAGCAATACAAATGGGTCCACTTAGCTTAGTAAGTGAAATGATTAGCCTCAAATGGATGAAATTACAGCATGCATGAATCTAGCTCATAAAAAGCCTTTAAATAAACAAGACATAATATTATGGTGCCACAGCTTTATGCAGCGTCACCACCAATATGCCTTTAGAAGATGAAATCCAAACGTGAGAGAGCGCCATACGACTAATGCCTTTATTTGTGAATAGACAGACAAACACGGCCTCCCTAGGCGCAGCATTAAAACAGTAAACTTCATCTGGGCTCGCCGGCGTGATGGACAATTCGAGCCAACACACATGTGCGCCAAATCTGTCTGCAGCCCAAAACCAACTGCTGCACATCTGCTGCTTCTGCTGCTGCGAGCGCTCACACCGGCCCAACACCGAGCATTCAGCAGACATCACACAAGACCACACACTTCTGCTATCCACAGTGGTTCCTGGTTTTGGTAAATAAAAAACAAACAAATCTGCAATGTTTTAGGCCTTTGTGAAGGAGTAGTTCCCACTCCTCACCCACAGGTGTATCCTTCCTGTTTTATTTTGAAATATTTAGCTTTGTTTATATTCCCTGTCCCTAACTTTCCCTTTTCCCCTCTTGGAAGGTGATTGGTGGAGGAGCTGGCTGGAGGCGCGCCCATCCCAGTGCATGCCAGGTGCACCCAACTGAGCAATCAGCTGGGCTCCACCATGATCCTCCAAGAGAGGGGTGTTTCATTGGGACTAAACATAATATATACATACCTCAAATACCATGCCTGTTAACAAACACCACCACTAAGTTCAAATTACTATAAATTATGCTTATAATATATCTGCATAAATTAAAGATGTAAATAGTTATACATATTTTGTAAATAGGGTAGGGCTACATTGTTGTGTCCCTGGGCGGGGGGTGGTTTTGGTTTGGGCCACTGTATAAAAAGAGGAGGATTCCATTTGAACGGTGTGTTCCTGTTGTGTGCATGGGGGGGATGCTGCCCAAATAAATAAGACATATTTTGTGCAAATCTGCAACATTTGGACCTCTGTTTGTTTCCTGTCCTGGTGAGAGGCTGTCCCAGTAGCTTAAACGCTACACGTGGTGTCAGAAGTGGGATCGTCGTGCCAATCTGCTGAGACTCACAGGACGAGGATGGGGCCGAAAAAGGTACCAAAACCCGCAGAACCGGAAATCACCCCAGATAGTGATTCCGAAGGGGGCGGAGCTGCTGGAGGAGAGCCCACCAAGGCAGAGACACTTATGGGTGCAGACTCCGAAACCCTAGTTTGCATGTTGCGAAAATGTCTTACGTTCCAGTCTGACCTGAGCAAGCGTTGGAATGAAGAAACGCAGAAGCAGGAGGAACGATGGCAGGAGATGGAGGTACAGGTTCACCGACTCAGAGAGGGCCTGACCGAAGTTGCGAGGCGTGGTCCTCAACACCCCCATGTACATCAACAGGAAGAAGTGGAGCCCCAATCTCCCACGCTACGGGAGCATTCGGGGAGAGGCTGGGCCCAGTCAGTGATTCCAAAGCTAGAGGACGGTGATGACATTGAGCAATATCTCACCACGTTTGAACGCCTAGCGACCGCATATCAATGGCCAGTGGTCGAGTGCGCAGTGAGGCTCGTCCCTTATCTGACGGGAAGGGCCCGGGCAGCCTATGTGGCCATGGATTGTGAGGAATCCTGCAACTACAAGAAGGTGAAGGAGGCAGTTTTGATAAAGTACGAGATAAATGAAGAGGTCTATTGCCAGCGCTTCCGTGAGCCAGACCTGCAGCCGGGGGAAACTCCAAGAGAGTTTTATAATCGCCTCAAAGACTTATATTTGAAGTGGATGCAGCTGGAGAAAAAGACGAAGGAGCGACTTGGTGAAGCCCTTGTTTTGGAACAGTTCTATCGTTCACTATCACCAGAGCTGAGGGTCTGGGTGAAGGAGCGCAATCCCACCTCTGGGCGTGAAGCCGCAGAGTTGGTGGAGAACTTTCTATCCGCCAGGCGTGGACCAAAGACCTTCAGGCTTGAACGGATGTCCAGGGGCAGCGCATCGGAGGGTAAGTCTGTGGGCTCTGGTGGGGGTGTTGGTCCGGTTCAGCGGGGAGGGTCCAGTAGACCTAAGGGTGAAAGAGGAAGACGAGGAGGGTGAGTTTACCCCAGCGAGGCCCACTTCAGCCAAAATTGACCTGTCCCATCTCTCTTCCTCACAGCAACAAGAACTGGCAGCCATTTTTCCCCCGGGTCTTTTTCAAGACAAGCCAGGGTCCACAAACTTGGTGCAACACCATATTCATCTGATCGACAAGACTCCGATACGGCAGCGGATGTATCGTATCCCGGAGAGGATGGTGCCCGTGCTCTTGGAGGAGATTGAGGTCATGCTTGAGCTGGGAGTAATAGAGCCTTCAACCAGTGAATGGAGTAACCCAGTGGTCCTGGTTATCAAGAAAGATGGAAGTATCCGGTTTTGCATTGACTTACGCAAGGTAAATGCACAATCAAAGTTTGATGCCTGTCCTCTGCCCAGGCTTGACGACCTCATAGAGCGGGTGGGTCAGGCCCAGTTTGTGAGTACGCTGGACTTGTGCAAGGGGTACTGGCAAGTCCCTCTCACGGATGCTGCCAAGCCCCTCACAGCCTTCAGGACCCCTCATGGACTGTGGCAATTTACAAAAATGCCCTTTGGACTCCACGGAGCTCCTGCCACATTTCAAAGGCTAATGAACAAAGTCTTGTCAGGAATGGAGTCCTTCTCGGCAGCTTACCTCGATGATGTTCTGATTTACAGTAACTCGTGGGAGGAACATCTCCAACATTTAGGGGCTGTCCTGCAACGAATCAATCAGGCGGGCTTGACGGCAAACCCACGAAAATGCTCCCTGGCCAGGCAAGAACTGCAGTACCTGGGCCATATCTTGGGAGGTGGAGTGATACGGCCTGTGAAGGACAAAGTGGAGGCGGTGAGGGTGGCTGCCAGACCAACCACCAGAAAGCAGGTCCGCTCATTCCTAGGCCTAGTGGGTTGGTATCGGCGTTTCATCTGGAATTTCTCAGCTCGGGCTGCCCCTCTCTCTGACCTCACCAGTGCTAGCCAGTCAAAATTTGCTTGGGGAGAGGAACAGGAAAGTGCTTTCCAAGACCTGAAAAATGCACTTTGTCATGAGCCTGTTCTCCAGAGCCCGAACTTCAGCCTGCCCTTCACCGTTCAGATGGATGCTTCACTCAGAGGGGTCGGTGGAGTCCTGCTGCAAGGGGAAGGAGTAGACAAGAGACCGGTGGCTTATGTGAGCAGAAAACTGTTCCCAAGGGAGATGCGCTATTCGACTGTGGAGCTGGAGTGTTTGGCCATTAAGTGGGTGATTGACTCCCTCAAGTACTACCTCCTGGGGCGGGAGTTCACCCTCGAAACAGACCATCGAGCCCTCCAATGGCTGGAGTCTATGAAGGACACCAACAGTCGGATCACAAGATGGTTCTTGTCTCTCCAGCCCTACCGATTCAACATTAGCTATTTGCCGGGAAAGCAAAACACCGTGGCAGACTTCCTGTCCCGCGGCCAGGAGGTCGTGTCTTCCGAAGGGGGAGGACATGTGAAGGAGTAGTTCCCACTCCTCACCCACAGGTGTATCCTTCCTGTTTTATTTTGAAATATTTAGCTTTGTTTATATTCCCTGTCCCTAACTTTCCCTTTTCCCCTCTTGGAAGGTGATTGGTGGAGGAGCTGGCTGGAGGCGCGCCCATCCCAGTGCATGCCAGGTGCACCCAACTGAGCAATCAGCTGGGCTCCACCATGATCCTCCAAGAGAGGGGTGTTTCATTGGGACTAAACATAATGTATACATACCTCAAATACCATGCCTGTTAACAAACACCACCACTAAGTTCAAATTACTATAAATTATGCTTATAATATATCTGCATAAATTAAAGATGTAAATAGTTATAAATATTTTGTAAATAGGGTAGGGCTACATTGTTGTGTCCCTGGGCGGGGGGTGGTTTTGGTTTGGGCCACTGTATAAAAAGAGGAGGATTCCATTTGAACGGTGTGTTCCTGTTGTGTGCATGGGGGGGATGCTGCCCAAATAAATAAGACATATTTTGTGCAAATCTGCAACATTTGGACCTCTGTTTGTTTCCTGTCCTGGTGAGAGGCTATCCCAGTAGCTTAAACGCTACAGCCTTACTTTTACACTAGGTCCCCATCACTTGTTGGAGAAATTCATTTTTACTCATCTTTGTCCATTTCCTCTCAAGTTGTTTTAACGTTTGACCAAATACAAGTTTTAGATTTCTCTGAACAAAATGGAGCAATGCTGGACCAAAAGTAAGAAATACTTGTTAATGTAAAAGGATAGATAAGTTTTGTTATTTCGTTATCGGATCATTGCTTATACTTGGATAAATGCTAAGATTGTTTTCTAACACAATGCAGAGAACACATTTATATTAGCCTGGTTGTACCACACCATAGTACAAATTACTTTTGGTACTAAGGTCTGGAGGTGCTCCATTGAGCTCCGTTAACAGGTGGGAGGGGTTAACTCCTTTTGCAGATTGAAACGATTGGATCTGAGTTTACCGTGACGTATGTAATGAGCCCGAGTGAGTCATTAGCATTTAGCCTAGCCATCTCCTTTGCCACTAACGGAGCCCGTGGGGAGTAGCACCACAATTTATTCTAGCGATTACATTTGCTAAACATTCCTTTTGCTCCGGCTTCAATTTCTTGATAGAACCAGACCGGAATACTTTTCTATCTCATTTTTCGCCATTGCCAAACTACAACCTTCCCGTTCGACGCAAACTCTTGACATCACCCACATCTAACTACACCTGCCATCCGCGCTCACTGGTAGGTTTGTCGAAATTCAAGCGATTGTAATCGCTAACCCAGGGACTAGACCCAGACGTTATATGCAGTGAAATGATGATTGAGCTGAGCGGCCAGGTGACATTTATATTACTTACTGCGCAGGTTGATAATAATACTGGCCCCAGTTGGGAAACACTGGTTCTGGTTTGAGGTACAGACAAAGTCAAATGATGCATGTATATCGAGAAAAGAAAGTATTATTGTGTAAAATTAAAGATGCATCGTTATGTCACTCTTTCATTTTCATATTTAATCAAGAAAGCAAAATCATGTGCAAAATGTCTTTTATCTAAAATGTTTTGTCACTTACCGTGTAATGACCTTGTCCGTGAAACTTTTTACAGATAAAAAATCTGGCAGAATGTTCTTTTCAAAGTAAAAAAAGAATGATTTTATTTTATCTCTCAAGTAAATTCTGTCGGGTTATGGGCTGGTGTACTCATGTACCTAGGGCCAGGCAGACATCTCCACTCTGGGACTGAACCATCATTTGATCTCTGACTGTTTAGAAAATCAAAAACATTGACAAAAAATGTATCCTATCAACATTAAATGAGTCAAACTGAAATAGTGCCATTGAACCGTGACTTCAGTGTATTGTTGTGTCCCGGAGCACAGGGACTGGCCTCCTGCAAGGACTCTGAGGAGCACAGGGACTGGCCTCCTGCTGGGACTCAAAGGAGCACAGGGACAGCCTCCTGCTGGTCCCAGGGTCACCTAACATGAGGAGGCTGCCTTTTAGATTCATGCAGCTAAAATCTGAAACAATCTTCCTGAAAGTGTGAGACAGGTTAAAAACAGTTCTGTTTGGCTGCGCTGAGGGATTTTATATGTTTATCTTTCTCCTACTGTTATTATTTATGATTTAAAGCTATCTTGTTTTGCTCAGCATGATTTCCTTCACAAGCAGCCAATTATCACGAAGTCTTTTACAACATATTATCTGCTCTTCTTGTGTTTAGAACGGGATTTAGAATTACAAGGATCGCAGCAAATGAGAGTAATGGTGCTTTCAGACCGGATCATGCGTTTCAATGCAAAGTCTATGGTGACGCGCGTTCAACCGTCACAACGCACGGACCTCTCGGCACGCACGAACGGACTGTTCAGGAGACACGCACGGAGCAGGATAGCATAGATAGCACTTTAGCAGCACTTGTTTACAGTCACAGTAGAATGTCAACTATTTTTTTAAATACTTTATTGTGTCATCTTCATTAGTTCACTTTTTTTTATAATACATACAGCATAACAAGACACATGTTACTTTAATGTTTTCCTTTTTTTAAACTATGCTCCCTTTGTGTCAAAAAGGGTTAAAAAAAAAACAATAAAAACAATAAACATATATGAATGTAAATGTAAATAGATGAGTATTCCTATGGCTATATGAGTTCATACTGATAAATAGAATGTCAACTCAAGGTGAAGACATACAGTATTTTCACAAGCGCCGTGTCCCTCATCCTCAGTCCTGGTTTAGCTTCTGGTTTAATCCTGGTTTAGCTCCTCTTCTGGTTGTTTTCGAGTGACTTCCTTTTCCTGGCTTGGACCGGCACATGTCCCCGTGACCACTTTGCTGCTCTCTGATTGGTTGGCGTACGTGTGTGGAGGATGTTCATCTGCTGTTTTCACTGCATGCGTAACGCCGCTGTACCCACCACCTCTGCCTCACCACCTCTGCCTCACCGACCCTGCCTCACCGACCCTGCCTCACCAACCCTCCCTCACCACCTCTGCCTCACCGACCCTCCCTCACCGACCCTCCCTCACCGACCCTCCCTCACCGACCCTGCCTCACCACCTCTGCCTCACCACCTCTGCCTCACCACCTCTGCCTCACCATCTCTGCCTCACCATCTCTGCCTCACCATCTCTGCCTCACCGACCCCGCCACACCGCAACAAGCCGTCTGCTGCGGGATACACGTGCCGAGTCGTCCATGCAATTCCTCGCATGGACCGACGTCACCATAGACTTTCCATTGAAACTCGCCGCAGCATGATCCGGTCTGAACGCAGCTTGAGAGAGGTTGCGGTATCACTTTTGGCTAGGTTTTTACACACTGCTCCTTTTAGCACACATTCATTAAGAATGTGCTTTTGATTGATTTCCAACAAATGTAATTGAAAACAGCTTCAAATATATTTACAGGTGTCAATTTTGTCTCTTTGAACGATACAGAAATTGCCGATCGAATCATAATCACATAATAAATCCTTTCAAACTCGTGCAGCCATTGTTACTGCACTCTCCCTCTTTTCACAACTGTTTGTTTAAGCACACGTCTCCAGATAAAGATGTTTGCGGTTGGGACAAAATGAGGCATTCCATCATTTCCACTCGCCGCCGATTGTTCTGTGCAAACTTCTGCTTCACATTGAACAAGAGGATCGATTGCTCTTCTTTTTTCTTTCCACTCACACGGCTCAGAACGGCGAATAACGACCGTCCGCCCGCACCCCAGGCCAATCCATATTTATGTCTGAATCACACAAAGACCAGAAGTTTTGCATTAAAATATATATGTTGTTGTATTGTCTCTGCTTCTTGGCGGCAAGGCCCACTCCAGCTGCATAAGTCTCCACTGAGGGGTAGATGAAGCGGGCGGGACCAAAGTACGGTGGCCTAGAAAGCTCATTACGCTCTCTGCAAATTGCACATCAGAGCGTTTTATTTCTGCTGTTCTTCTTTGCTTTCCATCACCGCTGAACATAAAGCAGAATAAAATAAAACATTCTGGAGGTTATGATGAAATTAGAAAATGTTTTTTTACAACGGTATTACATTTTTATCTCCTCAGTTTTCTTCTTGCATAAATGAGTGCTTTTCTACTGTTGGTTCTACGCAGTGCAGAGCTACAGGGTGTCCCGGTGGCTGAGTGGTTAGCTATCTCGCTTCTCAGCACGAAGGTCCTGGATTTAAATCCCGGAGGGAACACAGGCTTTCTGAGTGGAGTTTTCATGTTCTCCCTGTGTCTGTGTAGGTTTGAAACTGACATGCATCTTTATCATGTACAGTAGATCAGGGGTGTTCAAACATTTTAGTGAGAGGGCCACACCATACTAATCCAGGGGCCGACATCACAGACTGAAAAACAGGCATCGGGCTGTCCTGAGCTTTGAAATGATCCATAACAGAGCTGAAGTTGGCTGAATGAGACATGTTTACCACCTCTCCAGCTACATTAGCATCAATAACAGAAGTTTGTGACACAGTGAAAAACCAGTCAGTACAATATGTGCAGATAAAGTCAACGACTGAATTCCTGACTTATGGGCTTTGTCTATATTGGCTGAGCTGAAGTTGGATGGATGACAAAGTGAACTTGTGTTCATGATCTCAAAGACTAATTTGGGTTAGCAAGGCAGAGGGCCGCATGAAATGACACTGACATGCTTGAATTAGATTAAACTGAAATATAGGCAGTATTTCTTTGTAAACACACTCTCATAAGGTATCTGAGGTGTTTCTGTTGTGGAATTGGCTTTAAGATTTACAAATACATTCATATAATACACATGATTTTTTTGCTTGAGATGTATGTGTTGTTTATCAGAACTTTCAGATAAAGGCATATGGTGTTGTTGTTCCAGGCTCTTGAATATCTTGGCCCTTGCTAAAACAATCTCCCTCCCCCATACGTTTGACCCCTCCTCGCTCCCCCTGGTGGTGGAGTCATGCTGCGCGGGCTGGCAACACAGTAGAGAGAAGCCAGCGGGGGGCCCCTACCTGTCAGACCCCCCCCCCTCACCCCCCGCTGTGACCGGGGCTTGGCTACTGTGCCTGGCTCGCTGCTATCTTCCGCACAGGAGCAGAAATATGTGTGTCCTCGGTGTGGAGCTGTCTTTACAAAGGACAGAAGGTCACGGGACATACGGTTAGCCTCACTTTTACACCGAAAAATGTAAGTGCTGAGCAGGAGGAAGTCAAAGAAAGATGCTAATGTAGATTGGACAGTAAATCAAGAGCTTTGGCTTTCGACAATCCGATACACCGACTTCATTACGGCAAAGGCTCCATCCTTCTCTCCCTCATGAACCATACCCCAAGGACCTCTCCATCCACCTGGAGAGGGTGGAGGGTCAAGATTTGTCCTTATTTAAAGGAGCAGTGTGTAAAAATCCGGCCAAAAGTGGTACTGCAACCTTTTCCACTCTCCCTGACTCAGGTTGCCAGATATGCAGACAAATCCAGTTTCATGTCAAGTGCCAGTCCACTTGACATGAAAATCTTACATACTGCTAATTCATCATTCCTCTCAATGTGATTGGTGTGGTTTTGTGTTTTGTTTCAGGCATGGCTCCGGTTGGGTGTGGTCTCCAAGCTGGTCTCCACTCATAGTCAGATTGTTCCATCTTCCAACTTGCCTGTGAGGTTTTTACTGTGTGACTTATATTCCTGTTTTTGACTTTTAAGTCCCAAGTTTCACTGCCTGCTCGGAGCCCCCCACTGGACTGAGCCTTGCCCTGTTTCTCTTCAGCCAAGTCTGCTGCACTTTGTGTTAATAACTACTTTGACTGCCCTTTTTGGTGTCTGCCTTGAGGTCCTCTCATCTCCCGTAACAATAACAATAAAAAGTATGGTCTATGTTAAATACCAAAGCATATTATAGTTGTCAACAATGTCAATAAACAAAATCATTGAAATAAGCCATACACATGGACAAATACACATGACAGAGGAGGGGCAAGAGACCAAGTACTGTATGTTAATATCTAAAAATGTCACACACAGAGGAAAGCAACACAACCTTCAGTTGTCCTGAAAAGGGCTAAGAAAGTGTTGCACCTGACTGTCTGCCTGGTCAACAATAATAATCATTATGGATCCCTTTCAGCAAGACAATTATCTATAACAGTGTCTCCCAAAGTGGGGTCCGCGGCCCCCTGGTGGGCCGCGAGGGTACTGCAGGGGGGCCGCGGGAGGTCATAAAAAAAAAAATATATATATAATTATTTAATGTTAAATTTATAATGTTTTGTTTGTAATATTAAAATATTTGTTCATTATTTGACTTGAATAAGCCACTGTAATCATTTTTGTATTACAATGTTTGTAGCAGAGGCTATTTCCCCAAAATAAAATAACCAGAAGAGCCTATTCTTAATGTTGTCTTCTTGGTTATTATTATGGGGGGCCACGCAGACCCGTCAGATTTTTAAGGGGGCCTCGGTGTTACTGAGTTTGGGAATGGCTGATCTATAAGACTATAAACTGTGGTTTGACAAATATATCATCTAAAACTAATTTGGAATGAAAAACAAAATTACACCACATTTCCACATGGACGCAGGGACACTAGAATGGCCCACATATCGTGGAAGCACAACTAGCAATGACCACTACAAATGTCCACTGCACAAACCCGCACATTTTCACTACAACTTTAAAGCAGATACATGGATGTACTTTGAGATGTGCAAAATATAATTGATGGTATTTACGTAGCTTTGAAGCAATCCAATATTTGATCCTTGACTGCATAATTTATAGTCAACAAGTGCATTATTTTTAGTCATTAAGAATAGAAATGAATGCAAAACACTGGAGGGATTATCTTTGATTCAAGAATATAACGCTTATATTCATTAATATGATAAACTTCACCTTAATCTTGAAGGAATCTCAAACCTCTTGAACACTTGAAGGCCCAGAACAGTATGTTTTGAAAGTGTAATTACTCGTTACGTATGTACATTTTTAGCCTTCATTACTTTGTGACCTTTTCTGTATCTATTATTATGTGGTTCTACCACTAACTCAGAGAAGAGCCGGTACTAGTTACCATAGCAACACAACATGTCAGTAGTTAGCATTTAGCCTGTGTTGTATTTCAAGTTCTTTTAACTAGTTTTAGAGCATATTCAAAAGTGAGTAAAGGGAATACCTTGTGTAGGAGGAATAAAATGACCTCTCTGTATGCTGCCCTTCCTCCACTCTGATAAAGACCTCTGCCCCCTGCATTCCGGGGTGAGGCGACCAAAATGTTTAACAAAACTCTCTGCTAGATTTTGAGACACTCTCTTCCGAAGAAGTTTGCTTAAGGAGAACCTCATCTCTCTGCTCTCTCGGCCCTCCAGAGGAAAATGGAGGGCCGAGAGGCCTGACCGTCTATAATCAAATGCAAGATCCAGTCGTGAACAAGGACTGTTCTCCATCCATTGCCATCACAACCCAAGGACTGCCATCGATCAACGCCACATTCTGGTTGTATGCTCTGCTCCATACAGTTGTTGGCTTTCTAAAACCTACACTTTAAACTAAGCACACTTAGTCCCTCACAAAGGCTGCAAACACATGGTAGCCTTTAGCCTTGCCACACCTTAGCCATAGCATTTTAACCATGTATCTTGCAATCAACGTTTCCTTCATGTTATTCTTGACAATTTGCATATTTCATATCTACTCTGTATTGTGTATACTGCATTAACTCTATAAAACCACCTTTGTGGTCACTGATTTGTAAAAGAATTCATTACCTTCAGATTCTATTGAAGAGAACTGGACTAACTAGCTAATTAAATAATTAAAGGACTCATATGATTACAGAATCAATAAATGAGCCAATTAATAGATAATGTGACGTCATACGCACGTTATCAGTTGTGATTTTTTCACTGGTGCCCCTAAATAAAGCTATTATCAATTATTGTATTTAATACACGATTGTTTTTGATCCAATTCTCCAATATCAATTAAATAACTTAAGTTATGTGTAATATCGACATCAATAACCCCTACACTTGTAAAGTACTTACTTTTAATGAATCTGGTGAAAAACAAAACATTAAAGGTAGCTCCATTAGCATCCTGCTAGCTTTTAACTCCACATGTCGTAGTACATGTTTTTTTGTTGTCTGTCTGCTTCATTCTGCTGTATTTCTTTTGGATCTGACTGTTTTATTGATTGGTTTTAACAGTTTTATTCTGACTGTGCAGCGCTGAGTAAAATCTCTTTTTATAATTTCAAAAATATGTATTATTATTATTATTTTGGAGAGAATTTATCAGGAATCCACTGGTTTGAAAGGGAGCAGGCTCTGGGAGTTCTAGTAAATTCAGAATTCAGGGAGTCTAAGTGTTAATATCGTTATCAGAGCACTCAATATCACCTCTTAGGGTTTTACCAATTTTGCACATTACGGCGGTGTATTTCAGGCAGCCCCAATCTCGACCTTATTGACAAACAATACAGAGTAATGACGTTTACCTGTGCAGATGAAGAACTTGGACTCTCCCACGCTCAGCTCCACTTTGTTTAAGGATATGGACACCTGCAGGGTGGCTGTGGAGAGGAGAACACAGAGCTGGTTAGCACAGTCACGCCACAATAGTCCCTCAGTGTGTTTGCGCAGTGGTAATCGCGACATCTTCAGCGACGGGACTCGATCCTTCCTTCTAGTTTGATCCCATTGTGAGCTCCGTTTACCTTGCGCCGTCAAATGCGATGCTGACATGCAAATATGATTCCATACAATAGAGAGGTTCGCGTCTGGAAACTGAAAGAACAATTTATGGATGTTCTTTTTTTTTCTGAATACAGAGGAGCGGGAAGATTGTGATGGTGATAGCTTTTTCCCATTAGCGACTTGGCGTGTTTGCGACTCCCCCGTCAGTCAATCACTTTTCACAATGCCTGGTTTTCTTTCTGCCCGTAGAGGTGTTCGAGAAAAGGATGTGAGACAGAAGATGCAAATAACAACAGCAATCTTATGGACTCCAACGTTGTAATTCAATTCTACTTTTCCGGGAAATGTAAATATCTCTTTGACACTCTAGTTTGCAAGTCGTATGAAGTCTAGTTGGCAAGTATTAGGAATCTGTCCATTAACGCAAGGGAAATATATGTATTCAAAAGCGCGCAACAGCTCACAGTGACAATACATGTTTTTGTATAAATAGTGTGAAAATCGTCTGAGATTGTGCATGCTACTTTAATCTTTTATCGAGCCTATAACTATAATGTGTTTTTCATCAACTAACTGTCTATGTGGCAGTGTGGGTACTGCATTTCCTCCATCTTTTTATTTTAACAATAGACATTCAAATACAGTAGCAAATGGGACGTTACAGAAGTAGGTCTGCGATATTTGACTACTGACCATTGATAACAACATAGCCGCTGGCAAAACAAGCATCCATTCTCACTATATCATGCTCTATACTTGCTATGTGAGTGGGTAGCCTAGCCTCACACTCAAAGCCCATTCCACTGTCCAGTTAATATGCACAAGCTTACTGCATCTTAGACGCTCATTCAGAAGATGGCCGTAAAGATGGCGCCGTGGCAAGAGCTCTGGTGTGTGTCGTCTGGTGCACACTGGGGTAGTCTTGCACAGTTTTTCCAATGTGGTTTTACTGCAAATGGCAAATAAATGAATCTGAATCTGAAGATGAGGTTCTAACGCTGCTCGGAGTCTGTCAAATAGACGGGAAGATTGAACAATTATACCCGCCAATTATATATTTATTAATATATTGTATTATATTTAAGACAAATGCGCAACCTAAAGTGCTCTACAGGTGGCTATATAAAGTAGTTAGGTGACTTGTGGTTCGAGCTGCAACCACAAAAAGCATGTTGACTCAAGACAAAATGAACCTTTTTGAATCATATTTTGCAAATAATTCAACATTTGTTTTACTTTACTTGGGAGAAAACCAGTGGAAACTTCTTTAAAAAACCTAAAACGGGATTCTGTTCTCGATAATATGATAATCTATGACCCTCATGGCCCCGCCTCTGCTCCTCCACAGACAAAGTTGCGATGTGATTTTATTTTTTATTTTTTATATACAGTCAAACACATTCATGTTTTCATACATGTGTCAACATTTAAAAAAATAGTGAAATTCTATATTTAATCATGAAATTGTATAGTTTTATATCAAAGTGTTTTCATATGATGTGTTTTCCTGGGGTCAATGAGTTTACAGCAAAACAATGGACAATAGATAGCCTTGGAAATGTTCTTTTCAGAAAGGGAGTCTTCCTTATCTCACCGGACAGGAGATGAGATCGGACTAGACCAGACCCACCACAGACTCTGTCGGTCTTACCATATATGGACCAAAAGATGACGTCTCCAGATACGCCACGCCACCCCCCACCCCTTGCACATTTGCAATATGTGATTAATCTATGCTGTGTTAGTCAGTCGGAGCAGGGAAAGCCGGGGCCAGGAGCTCAAAAGAGTCTTAAATTAGTATTTGATTGTAAAGAGAATTAGATACTGTTGAATATTCTTGGTCTTCTTTTCTGGTCAAATTCTGAATCATGTCCTTTTTTGACAATAGATTTAATATTTTTCTCTTCTTGCAAAAATGACAGCGCAGGGTGGGTGAATCCTCCACGTTTCACGGCTTTAGAAAATAAAATCACCAAAGGAGGTGAGTAAAACCTGGTGTTTAGGTGTTGAGGTGCTATAGGTGTTGGTAACAGCTTTGCATGTGTTTCTGACACACAACTGTAACATGGCCTCTAGTACATGCTATTTATATTGTATGTTTGCGACTCCCTTAGTCAATCTCTTTTCACAATGCCTGGATTTTTGTTTCTGCCCATCGAGGTGTTAGAAAAAAGGATGTGAGAGAGCAAATGCGAACAACAACAGACAATCTTGTAGACATTTTTCCCGCAAATGTAAATCTCTCTTTGACACCCCAGTTTGCAAGTCATATGAAATCTTGCCAAGAAATATGAAATGCTCCATCCACACAAGGGAAGTAGATGCATTCAAAAGGCACGCAATATCTCAACAATGTGTACAGACAACAGCAAACATGAAACTTGAACTTGAAACCAAATACTGCCAAAAGACCATGTTTAGGTTACATCCCCTTTGATACGAACAATGCATGCAATCAAAGAAAACATGCAAAACTCTCAAGAATCTAATTATTTGCTTTTAACAAAAAGGCTCCACACACATTTCTTCATTCGGGCGATATTGTTAGGCACGTCCTTCACCACAAACAAACAGCAATCAAAGACCCTCAGAAGTTCAGAGTGAATGAGAGAACACAGCTCCTGGCAGAGTTCCACAAACACACAAACGAAGCAGAGGCTGATTAATCATGCGTATTTAACCCCGCCACCTTTTAACCCAGGCACCTCCAACTCCAGACTAAGCCCTTCAATTATTAATCAATCCACCAGGCTTTTATTTTTTACTGGATGCCATTGACCGCAAGGACAGGCCCGGGAGAGGAATAAGTCATAGGCGATAATTGAACACTGTGTAAACCGGTTTTCGAAGATTTTTAACTTCAAATTAAAACTTTTTTCCTAACTTTCTCATGCAACCGTTAACATTATTCACAGTGACAAGTTTACATGTGCTTTTTCCAGTCAATTTAACGGCTTTAGTTTTGGAGGTTTCAGTTTAGTTTATTGTATGTACTCGTTATGTATGTACATTTCTAGTCTTCATAACGTTGTGGCTTTTTCTGTATCTACTGTATTTGTAGTTTATTAGTATGTATGTTATTATTATTGCTATTTTATTTTTTTTATTTATTATTATTATTATTATTGTATGTGCAGTAGTCTTAATCTTAATCTGAATCTTGAAGGTTGTGAGTTCGAGCCCACCACAAGACCTACTTCATGATTCCCACTGATGTCTGTTGTTGTTGTGTCCTTGGGCAAGACACTTAACCCCTAACACTTGCCTGAAGCCCCCACTGAAAGAACAAGGCTCCTGTGGACTCAGCACCTGCAGGAGGATCAGTGAGGGACTGGGTGCAGCTCTGTCACTCCCCCGACCCAGAAATGGATTAAGGGGAAGAAAATGGATGGATGGAAGTTATTTTCACCAGTTTTACAACTAATTCAAAAGTGAGTAAAGGGGAATATCTTAGTTTGAATAAATTTGGTGAAAAACGAAACATTAAAGGTGGCTCCATTAGTATCTGGCTAGTTTTAAACTTCACATGTCGAAGTACATGTGAAGTACTACGACTTTGACAGTTTTTTGGTGTCTGTCTGATCTATTCTGCTGTATTTCTTTTGGATACCTTTTCTTACCTACCCAATTATTCCCTTTGATGAGTTTACATGTGCTTTTCCCACAATGTTTCAGAGCCAAGAGTTTAATTCAGCTCAACGTATTTTTGTGTAGCCCTAAATCACACAGTAGTCGTCTCGGCGGATTTTAAAAAGTTCTCCATTCGCCAAAACCGATAAATATGCCTCCATGGATATTGGATGACCAATGTCCATAATGTTTCATAGATGTTCTTTAATGATCTGGATCATCGTCAATGTCCTTAAACCTCCTAAAAAAAAAAACACAAAAACCCAGAGGTAAAAAAGTGAGAAACCTTAGGTAGGCCAAAATTGAGAGATAGAGAGATAAACGCTCCCAGAGATTGACCAGATCCAGTAAACTAATAGCAAATGCAGAAAATCTCTCTATTTTTCAATTACTGCTTTTGAACTGGAGCCAAAAATAAATAAAAAAAATTAAAGCTGAACAATACTTGGATTTGATTAGTGCATTCTGCTATTTTGAGTGCCCCAAGTGAGCCAACATATTAATTCAGTCATGTGTGTGTGTGTCATTTGATTTGATATTTGGTTGATGTTGTAATTGCTTGTGGAAAGGCGCAGACGCCCTGTCACAGCCGCTGGCAGAAGTGCTAATCATAGGAGTTTTTTGGAGGGAAGCAAATGTTTGAGCTGCATTCACCTGCTTATTACACACACCGGGTCAATGTGTGCGAGCCTGATAGCAATTATCTGCTCCAATTATGACGAGCGGAGGAGACAGACAAGCAAGACAACAAACACCATGGCGTTGATCGGCCTTCACACCGTGTGCAAAGACCGCATTGCAACAAAATAGGAAAATAATGCGGGATTGAGATGGCAACAATTCAATATTATACAGAAAGTCATAGGCGGCTACAGTGGCCTGCAAAAGGCAAAAGTTTGAACAACGACTAGATTGATTGACTGATTAAAATGTTGCACATGCCTAAAATGGTTTAACGAGGAAATATGTAGGATTTTCATGTCAAGTCATCATTAAAGGGCCCTAATCTGTCAAAGAGCATTAATAAAAAATGTTCCATTCCAATGCTTCTTTAACTGATAACAGTAGTTCAGAGATATTTGGATTTTGTTGTTGTTTTTGTTTTTGTTTTCATGTTGATGTCCCGCCCTCCACTGTTTCATCAATCAGAAAATCTGTGATCCGGGCACCAGAACTCACTGCGTCAAGCTAATCTCACTGATAAAGTACCATGTGGCCGCAGAACTAAAAAAGGTCTTGTTAATGATTCTCAAATCATTAAGTACATAACAAGGATTTCTATCTTTGTTAAAAAAGTGTTGGTTATAGATAACTCTAGCTTATAGTTAACCCTAACCCAAACCTCTAATCAGATATTATGGTCCCAGCTGGATTCGTCTACATATCTGGCAACCTGAATCAGGGAGGAGTTGCAGTGCATCTTTTGGACAGATTTTTACATACGGCTCCACTGAAATTTCTCCACTGTGAGACTAATAAAGGTTTATCTTATCTGATCTTATCTTTAAGTCTGTCTGAAAAAAACATTGGAAAAACAATTGCTTGAACCATGAGAGCAAGGAATTTTAGATTTTAATACATTACAGCATTCTGTTTAAAAAGTTTAGATACCTCAGCTTTAACCTCGTTATTTTGCCCGAACTTGTCAAAAGACTATTAAAACAGTCATTAATTTACTTTTGAGAATCAGTTTGAAAACATTATTACAATACACATTATTTCTTCAACTTCATGTAATACTGTGGGGTTGTTGATGTGAACCAATAACAACACAACATCATGAACAATTATAAAACAGAAAGAATAACGATTATGAGGAGTTTGAAATCAGCAGCTGCGAGCTTTGCAAAGAGAACAAAAGTGCCTCTTGGATGAACAGTTGATTGATCCACACGCATTGTTCCATTTATAATCTGCAATCAACACATTTCTCTGTCACTGCAGGTGTTTACCAAACCCTCCACTCAAGACGCACAGAAGGTTCCAAACGATGGGAAAAATGATTGAGGCTTGTCGCTAATGTGATGGGATGGATTCAGATCAAATCAATTCAATTCAATGTATTCTTGTATAGCCCTGAATCACATAACCCCCCGCCCCAGAAATGGATTGAGGGGAAGAAGATGAATAGATGGATGGTCTATGTGGCAGTGTTGGTACTGCTCTTACTCCATCTTATTATTTTCAATAGATTATAAAATGTACCAGCTCATGAGGCGTTGCAGGAGAGGGTCTACAATATTTGACTACCGATACATGTACACTATGTTAAATCCTGGATGTTAAATCCTCCAGCTCTGATAGCCCTGACCAAGCCGAGCATCAACATCTGGATATGGGTTCCCCGGCGCTGTTACTACGGCGACCACTGCTCCTGATGTAAGCCTTAGCGGCATCAGGGTGAGTCAAATGCAGAGAATGAATTGCCCTACGGGGATTAATAAAGTGCACCTTTACCTTTGCAAAATAGCAGCTAGTAAAAAGCTGCTTGATGGGATGGATTGAAATCAATTCAGTTCAATTCAATGTATTCTTGTATAGCTCTAAATCACAACAAAACCATTGAAATTGCCAACACAGATCAGAGAAACAAACGCATATAGAACGCATGAGTATTGGTTCGTAGGGAGTTGACCAATGTCCATAAGTGTTGTAAAATGTCCATAAAAGTTGCTGATAGAATAATATTCTTTTAGTCTCGGATGATTTTTCAGCTGATTCCAATTCACCACACATTTCATTCATGCCATTACCTTGATTGGTTTATTCATTGGAGCAGAAATGATACATTCATGAGTATTTACAATATTTACACTCGTTTATAAAAAGATTTTGTTCATTGTTGTGTTGCTGACTGGGCTCAAAATGGAGTGGGAATGAATTAAAAACTTGTAGACTCCCACCGAATGAACATAATTAAAATACATTCATGAATTTAGTTATTTAGCATTGAATAGGTGTGGTTCCTGTAATAATGTCAATAAAGTATACCTTGAAAGTAGAGAAGCAGTTTACTATAGCATATGCTAAAGCAGATTCTGTTTCTCTTCAACCGGGGGGCAGTAGAAAGAGAAAATGTACTTTGTAAATGAAATAGAGGTGTTGTGAAGGGTGAATTGTGGGTGATACTATAGAGGAGAAAAGCAAACTACTGATAAAACACTAATTACGGCTCGCTTTCAAGGAGAATTTCAATAAGGAAAACTGCCATGAAGCGGCCTCCTAATCCTAACATATAGTAAACACTGGGGATATTGCTTTCATCGTCATGGCAATCAGTTCCACGATGTCTGTAGCAAAGCGCTTTCTGGACTCATTTTGTTTAATTGGGGGTCGGAGACAAGTGCAATTGTTTTCAGCTTTATTGATTTTCCAATAGCCTTGTACCTACGATATATGTGATGTGCCAAAACAATCAAACATAATCAAAAAGTCATTACACCGACTCGCTGAACTAAGCAGAAAAAATAAGTTCAGAAGGAGACACCTTATATTGCGGCTGTAGCGGCTGGCTGGAAGTAGTTAAGTGTGTACTGCGACACACTGTTGTTATTATCGATTTCATTTCATTTATTGTCGTTTAACTTGACATGCTGGTTCTGAAGTAAAAACAACTAGAGGTCTATGAAGGCATGAAGGGGGGGTCAAACTGGGAGGTCAAACTGGCTCCAGAAAGGGCAGAGTGGCAGCTGGTTTTCATCCCATTTCATAAGGTCAAGGATTGTCAAAAGTTAGTGAATACATTTTGAGTCTGATCTAAGACAAAAGCCATTGTCAAATTACAGAGTTTGACACTCAAAGACGCTTCACATTTCATCATTCATTCACTCCATACATAGCGGTGATAAACTACTACTGTAGCCACAGCTGCCCTAGGGCGCACTGACAGAAGAGAGGCAACAAGTATGTGCCATCGGCCCCTCTAACCACTACCAACCACTCACACACACACCAGACTCAATCTAGGCAACGTGGGTGAAGTGTCGTGCTTCACCCACTGTCACAAGCGCACTTTACAGCTGCAGCTGCCTCACTTTAGCACCTGGTGTTCCCAGAGGTTAAGTCTTGTGCTGGGCTCGAACCCAAGACCTTCAGGCTGAAAAAGCCAATGCTCTCCAAACTAGACATGGGGAGAACATGTAAACTCCACACCGAGTTTACCTGACCTGGAGGTGGAATCAAATCCAGTACCTTCTCTTGCTGTGATATACAAACGCTAACCACAGTGGCATCTCACGTTAACCAAATACCTTCAACACATTACACAACTGAATCCAATTATACTCAGATCCCACACATCTGCACGACAATTAACAAATGTGAGTATTTATCAACGGACACGCACGTCTTTACCACCACTTTTCCCGCCTTCCGTTGAAGCCAGTTTCTCGCTTATACATACACACCCCGTGCACTTTGTCAACCTGTTTTTTTTTTTCAGGAGCCGCAAGGAAGTGAAGCAGAGAGCGTCACTCAGCCGTATCCAATCGCACTGACGTACAGTAGGTAGCCATGTGCGGTCGCAGCTCTGCCCATTATCTTTCCGCTCGGAGAACACCCTGTGCGCATCTCCACGCACGGTTCACCTCGCCAGCGGCTGCCGCACGATTAGTCGCTTCCTTAAGCCTCTTACGCCTCGGGGACGGACGGGACTTCTGCTGCGAATTTACCCAAAAATGAAAAAAAATCTAGAGGAAGGAAGGACTTGGACCGATGCAAAAGCACAGATGTTGTTTTATATGAAAGCTATTTGTCAAAGTGGAAAAAGTGAAAACAAGTGGGTGACTTATTTCTGAAAAAATGTTTAGATTCCCATTCCCTGAAGGCGTTGGCGGAAATGGTATACAATTATATAAGTTGGTTAAGTGGCTAAAACAAGTTTATGCTTGTATTGTGTAGCTATATCATTAGGTTACTTTTCAGATGTCTTTGAGAGTTGAAAGGAGATACCGCTATAGTCAGATGGGTGGAAAGGCACCCTCAGTACAACACACAAAATATGTTTTTCTAAATGTTGATTAATAATATGAAATTAAATGCTTCAAAGCCATTCTGTGAGTTAGTCCTGACAAAGAAACTAAACAAAAACTCAGAGGAGATCGAGCTTTTTCGGTTGTTGGTCCTAAATAATGGAATGAGCTGCCCCTGTGTGTTAGACAGTCTGAGTCAATTCCTGTTTTTAAGTCTCGTCTTAAGACACACTTCTTCTCACTGGCTTTTAATTGAGTTTCAATAGATTTTTGGCTGTAAATAGTGTTATTTATTTTTTTTTGCCACTGTTTTGTATATTTGTGTATGTATTTTTCCGTACACTTTGGTCAACCATGTTTTTATTAGTGCTTTATAAATAAACTGGATTGGATTGGATTGGAAAGTAACAGTGACTGTTGGCACAAACAGGAGGTGCACTCACTACCACAGGCCCAATCTTACATAGAGATCCAACTTAGAGTAAGGATTATGTGTAGTCATTTATGTATTTCTATTGTGGACATGACAATTTCGTCTTGTCACACAAATTAAAAATCTTATGTTGCCTGCCCCTTTCTTAAAACATGTACAAATTAAATACATAATAAGATTCAGCGCTCCTCCTTCAAACTGTTTGTATAGTATGTTATTTATTTGTTTTCAAAATTCTCTGTTTTTTATCATATAGATTTATTCCTAATTTTCTAATCAGTTATTTCATACAATTTCACTGTTGTTGCTTAGATTTCTTACCTAATGATGTGGTACTTTTTATGTCATATTTGAGTTGATTCCATAATTTTCGTAGCTGCCTTCTGTTGTAGTAATCCCTCCATCCATTTTCTTCCCCTTAATCCATTTCTGAGGGGGTGGCAGTCAGAGCTACTACCCATATTCACACAGCACCAGCCCCTTGCTTGCTGGGAGCTGCTGTAGTAATAAAATATTTAAAGGAAATTTGCAATTCTGACTTGGATTTGTGTCCTCTTTCACATCATGATCTTCACACAGGTGCATGAAAAAGTTGCTGTATTGAACACTTTGATAATGAGCAGACTTTCTAACTACTATTCTAAAAGCAACGGCATAGAAGTACAGCGAGAAAAAACAGGATTATTTTCTCATGCTCTGTTCAGATTGGCACATTGTAAGACTTCGCCGGCCCCTGGGTCACTGAGCTGAAGCTGCTAATGAAATAGCCCAGGGGAACACAGAAAGACATTTTTTTTTTTCTTTACATAAAGTGCAGGAAGTTCATCAGACATGGCTGTGGGGAGTCTACCTTTGTGACATATGGCCTTTATGTGGAATATTACGCTCGTCAGAACTGGCCCTATGGCAACCTGCTTCTCTGCTAATTGCACTATTTGAATGCATTACGATGACTCAATGATAATGTACTGTTTCAATAGAAGCTCATTTCTATACATGGTTGAGTCGAGCAAACTATAGTGAGCCAGTATAATACATGCTCTGGTGCGATAACATCAAGGAGTAATGGTTTAATCAACTGAAAACTGTTTAAAATGGTCTTTTGTTTAAAGCTGGGAAGAAGTGGCAGACTTTTCCAAGCTGTTTTTTGTGAAATGTATTAGTTTATGTGTTTGAAGTTTTCTTACTAATTCTTATATGCAAGATACAAAAACTTTAGACTGCAGTGGAGTTTGCATGTTTTCCCCGCTGCTGCGAAGGTTTCCTCAGGGTGCTCCGGTTTCCCCTACCACTAAAAAAAACATGTACAATAGGTATGAATGTAATGAGTGAGGGAATGGATGGTGTTTGGTCGAAGGCTTTGATGGTCCAGTGTGTTCGGCGACTCACTTCCGTCATCACCGTGAGCGGAGAGAATGGTAAACTATCTGAACTCTGAACATTGTACAGTGCTTTGGGTGACCTTGGTCTGTAAAATGCGCTAAATAGATAAACATTACTTACTTACTTACTTATTGAGACAGATATATTGTCCGTCAGAGCTTTTTTACAGGGCTCTTTATGTTCCCTGAGGAATTGAAAGGGCCCAAAGAATATAGCAGTCACACATTTAAAACTTCAAAACAAAAATACATGACATGATGCCCTTTTGGAATTGAGTAAATAAAATAGAAAAAACAATATATTTCCAACAAACAATGAATGCAGTCTGGGTTGTAGATTGTCATGCCACTAGCGTAACTATGAGACAGTTCAGTGCCTGTAGATAGCACACAATCATATTCAAGTAATGTTTTATCACCTCAATTATTGCTCAGTTTATTGCAGAGTATTGTGAGAACTTGCTCTAAAATCACTGGAGGAAAACAGGCGCTGCATCAAGCAAAGTGTATTCTACGTATCTCAGCTCCAACATCCTGTGATTGCTAACTTTGTGCCCTCTGCAATAAAACTGTTGAGCTCTGGAGGTGTCTGACTTTTGGGAAATGCTGTGTATTTTATTGTATTGTCCTACTGTACGTGAAGCATGACAACTTGATCAGTCGCACGTGATAGAAATGAGCAAGACTAATGGACTCAATATAACTCTTCTATTCGGCGCCAATCAACCAGATGTACAAGGAAGTGCCAGAAAACAGCTTTCAACCAATCACAGAGGCGTACTCAGGACATGCCCACGCTCGCACTCGCACAACCTCTTCAGGAAATACTCAATCCCTTTTTGCAGTGATACAACTAATCCCGTTTCCTCGATATTTTGGTAATATTTATAGAGCGACAAACAACTAAACAAAAGGATCAAAGTCACATGGTTTGATAGAGCGCCGGCCTCAGAAAAACAGAAAATTACATGGAAGATTATCCTCAGCTGCTTGAAATAGCGGCTTCAAAATCATTATTGTTTTCAGCATGTGGAAGGCATTTTTCTATTATTTTTGTAAGCCGTGCTAAAATGCAAACCAATGTGACATCCAGAAAACAATGTGACAATACGCTTCGAACCAGCAACCAATTTTTACATGTCTTTCTAGTAGTGGTAGGGGAAAGTAAACAAAAACAAAAAACAACAGTGGTAAAAATAGTAAAGGCATATTTAGTAGTAGTAGTAGTATTGATAGCAGTAACAGTATTTTGTAATGAGAAAGAATCGCTAATATGTAATTTGATTGGGTTCTGGTACTTCCCCTTTAACTTGAGTTACAGTCCAAAGTAAAAATGCAGTATCCAGATAGAGATGTATTGTTCTTAAACAAACAGCGCCGGTGACTGGATCTCTACGGCAGTGCACACTCCAGTATTAATAAGGTCATCCATCAGGGCTAAAGGTTCCTGTCAGATGATTGGGAAAAGCCAATTAAAAGCGCTGTCCATTTCTCTCAATGTGGACAGCCTAATTAAATATGTATTAATACAATCGGTGTCTGCCACTGAACAGCATCCACCTGACCTGCGTCAAACAGCCATTCTGAGGGTGGCTCTCAAATCTTAATGAAGGCTATACGCTGCCTGATAGTTATATCAGTATGTGCCATTTAAAACAGCAACTTTGAGGAGCTTCTAATGTTACACAGGATGCACCAATTACTTATCCCCAACCAATTTCCTATACTAATGTGCATGTGTTAAAAATAGAAAAGATCGACATTTAGCCAAATCCAACTTAATTGGATCAAAACATGTCTTGTCCATCCACACAACAACTGCAGTCATCTTGAAGGGACAAGGATGGAACCGAAAATAATTTATGACCATTTAGAGGACCAAGCTATACAGTAGATGCCTGTCGTGCTCAAGGGTACAATGACTTCATATGGGCTACATGCAAAGGGTGATTCATATTGCTATAATCATAGTAATCTAATGGCTCAAAGTACAGGTGATTCATTGATGGTCCTGTCCACATCTCATTTCCACCAGTAGGGCAGCTGCATTGAACATAACTGTAATTCAATTGTGAAATCCCATACCCACATACTGTCAGACATCCAATCATCCATGTATCCTGCTATTCATTTGCACTTGAATGTAATTGGGATTTCGGCTCCCATCTTCATTCAGGCTAAACTCGAGCAGTGCACAGCCGCAGCCTATTCAGGACCCACAAAGCAGATCGTTTAGCCGGCCGTTCCCACTCTAATGGCGCGCGCTATTGTCGTGGGATACACCCCGGCAATTAAGAGGATGTTGAACCCTGAACTTTATATTCCACCAGAGAAAGGCCCGGGCGTGCGCCGCTGGTAATCCCCCGGGCGGAGTCCTTGCTCTGGCCGGGCAGGAGCATGGCTGACCTGTCCCTTTGTGGCAGAATTAATCCTCGTACGTAGATAATGGCCGTGCTGGGGCACGCCGGGTGCGGTGGGAATTATCATGCAGCCATAGAGACGTTTCAATCCACTCTGGGGTAATGGGGCGCTGTAGGGATGCATGCAAAGAGGAAATGGCTCATAAATGTTTAGCATGTGGCAACCAGCTACAGGATTTAGAATAGGACATAATGAGAGGTGATTCTTGCCCAAAGGTGAGTGGAGATTGAACAGTCTACCTTTTAATGTGAGAAATACACAACAGTTTCGATAGCCTCTCCTGAACTGTACCATTATTCATTAACTCCACACTTTTCTAGGAAGCCCTTTTGTAGACACGGCAGTCTTGGGTTAAAATGACCAAGAGCAAGGCCTAGACCACATGTCACTCAACCATCTAACAAGCGGATGCTGTTAAAATGCATCAGTAACTCTGGGTGAAGGATCGACAGTTGGATCCAAAAGACAATAAGAAAATGCAGATAAATTAAATAATATCGCAAACTAATGGAAATTTTACAAGGCCAAAGATTCACACTAAACCTGTCAGAGTCGTCAGTTGTGTTAAGAGCTTTGCAAGAATGGAATAATTTACAACAAAAAAGCACAAGCTTGCCTTTCTTCAAAATAATGAAATGTATTAAAAATAACAAAGATATAGGAGTTGATACCGTAAAAACCTAACAGTTTGAGCGTTCTCATGCTTCCAAATGAAACATAAAACTGAATATTGCCAGTAAGAAATTTGTGAAGATGTTAGCGTCAAACTGAATTGTTTCGTAGTGTCAAAACCCATCCGCAATCCAACACGTCTTGTTGATCTTCTGTCAGGGTGTGTCCGTCCGCAAGTGTTAGTGCTTTTGAATGTGTATTTTGGAGGGTATTGTCAGAATTGCACCTTGTCAAGAGTGACCGGCCAGCTGGGACCAAATAACAGCTTGTGCACATGGACCCCCCGCGTATCTCAGCTGGAGAGACAAACAAAGTCGAATATACCCCGCATGCCCACGAGAATGTTAAACCAGAGAGCAAACTTTTCATTTTATACTTTTTTCGGTGAGATTTTGTCCTATAAAATGACGAGGCGGTGTTCAAGGGAGAAATAGCGAGAATGACCTATGAGCCTCCAGAGTAAAGACTACAGTAAAGAGAGTACTCAGCTGTGCGGTATATCTCGAAGTGTATTTCCTACGAGACCACGGAGGAGCAAAGACCAAAGACAGTCCTCTAATTAAGCCGTTAACTGGAAGGATGTTACAGTGTTTGTTCAAGGTGCAAGTGTAGCAAGTTTTATCTTCAAAACTAATTTGGAGACATGTGAAATTGAGTTTTGTAGCACTAAAAAATTTTTTTTTTTTAGTCACGAATCCGGGATAATGATCATAGACGCAGTATTAAAACCATCACACATCAGTTCCACAGGTTTGAACAGGAAGTCAATGGACATGGTTCTACTGTACTACATATCAGTATGTATTGTGTT
>OZ035844.1:15983249-16068249 GCA_964034765.1 Knipowitschia caucasica
CGCAAAGACAGCTGCTCTTTTCTGTCTCATTTCATCCACTTATTGGTTAACTCGCCGGAAAGACAAGGAATGTTCAGGGGAGATTTCGGGTCCGCCAAAAGGTAAAAGCCGCGTCCAGGCCCGGGTCTAATTCAACTCTTGTGTAGTATTGATCCAGGGGAAAGCCGCCAGGGAGATCTCGGCAAAGGTAGAGAGAAAAACGAACAGAAAATATCCCAAGTTGATACCGGCTGCAACCTTTTTTTTCACTTAAGTCGCCCACCTGCAGGTCTGTGTGTGTGTGTGTCCGTTCAATTTTATACATATTGTCGACACGAAGAAATATTTCTAAAAAAATACAGCAGGACAATTACTGTAGTGTTGTGTTATGTAACTGTTTTGTATCTCTTTGTATAGGTTATAAATCTCCAACGCGCGGTCCGAGAATTCATTCCCTGAAGAAGTCCCCAGGTTGAGGACGAAACGTCGGGAAAACTTGCTAAGAAGTACAGATGATGGGTGAGAAACCTTCCTTTGCTTTGACTAATCCCTGTACGACTGAGGGCTTACACAAACTTAACTGTTTTGTAGTTGTCTCGAGGCCCGAGAGGTTTCGCACGCCCTTATCTCTGTGGTTTCGTTTTTTCTTGAATTATACCCATGTCTCTTGTTGGTACTGCCTGGAGGCGAATCTGTATTTATTTATCTATGAGGAAGTGAAAGCCTCAGTTATACACTCTTTAAGGTGGTCCATAAAACAGACATATGATGATAATAACAGTAAGAAAAACTGAAAACGGACATAAATGAGCAGACTTAGGTCCAATGTGGCTGTTGTGTGTAGACCGGGACAGCTGTATGGGTTTTAAAACACAAGAAGAATAGATATTGGATAAAATTGAACGGTTATAAAAAAGGTTGTACTTCTCTGGTCTCTCTCTTGCTGGTCTCTTTTTCTGGCCTCGCTCTTGTCTCTAAATTTGGCAAAATCAGAGGCAAGTATAAAGTACTGTGTGTTCTAGTGCAAACAAAGTGTAGGTATATGTTAGCATCTGTTGTCTCTCTCTGGTCTCTCTCTCTGGTCTCTCGCTCTCTTGTCTATCTCTCATCTCTATTGCTGGTCTCTTTCTCTGGTCTCTATCTCTGGTCTCTCTCTTCTCTCTCTCTCTGGTCCATCTCTTGTCTCCTTTTATCTTTTCTCTCTCTGGTCTCTCTCTTGTCTCTCCCTCTCTGTTCTCTCTCTCTCTCTCTGGTGTCTCTCTCTCTGGTCTCTCTCTCTCTGGTGTCTCTCTCTCTGATCTCTCTCTGGTGTCTCTCTGGTCTCTCTCTCTCTGGTGTCTCTCTCTGATCTCTCTCTTGTCTATCTCTGCTCTCTCTTACTTTGGTCTCTCTCTCTCCATGGTCTTTCTCTTGTCTATCTCTGCTCTCTCTTTCTCTCTCTCTCTCCATGGTCTCTCTCTTGCCTATCTCTGCTCTTTCTCTTTCTCTCCATGGTCTCTCTCTTGTCTATCTCCTCTCTCTCTCTCTCACTCTCTCCATGGTCTCTCTCTTGCCTATCTCTGCTCTTTCTCTCTCTCTCCATGGTCTCTCTCTTGTCTATCTCCTCTCTCTCTCTCTCACTCTCTCCATGGTCTCTCTCTTGCCTATCTCTGGTCTTTCCCTCTCTCTCCATGGTCTCTCTCTTGTCTATCTCTGCTCTTTCCCTCTCTCTCCATGGTCTCTCTCTTGTCTATCTCTGCTCTCTCTCTCTCTCTTCATGGTCTCTCTCTTGTCTATCTCTGCTCTCTCTCTCTCTCTCTCCATGGTACTGTATCTCTCTTGTCTATCTCTGCTCTCTCTCTCTCCATGGTCTCTCTTCTGGGAATAACAAATATAGTACGAACACCATGCTTTCATAAATGTAGATACAGCTGTGACTGTGATAACCTAACCCTCCCCCGTCTTATGATAATAATAATAATAATAATAATAATAATAGTAATAATAATAATAACAACAACAACAACAACAACAATAATAATAATAATAATAATAATAATAATAATAATAATAATAATAATAATAATAATAATAATAATAATAATAATATTAATAAAAACAACAATAATAATAATAACAATATTATTAATAATGATAATAATAATAATAATAATAATAGTCGTAGTAATAATAATAATAATAACAATAATAATGCTAATAATAATAATAATAATAATAATAATTATTATTATTATTATTATTATTAAGAAAGCCCCCGCTGAAAGATCAAGGCTGTGCTCACACTCAGAGAGCAGCCGTCCTCCTGTGGACTCACCACCTGCAGAGGGTCAGTGAGGGGCTGGTGCTATGAGACTTGGGTGGCATCTCTGACTGCCACCCCCCTGACCCAGAAATGGATTAAAGGGAAATGGATGGATAATAATAATATTAATTAAGTCCTACCCCTCATCCCTTTTAAGAGAGCTTCTGTAAGGCTTCTTGAGCAGGTCGCCAACACCATAATTCATTTGTATTTTTTTCTTCTTTTTACCACCTTGATTCACGGAGGCGCAGAGGGACATTGCACCACGGACACGGGCAGTGGCTCCGGGGCCCCTGAAAGCCTACCTGCCACTACACAAATATGGATTTCTGTCGAGAAGATAAATTGAAAACCAGTGAGTGGGTGGAGCAGGGAGAAGGAACCGAACTCCAGATACAGGCCTGGAGTCTGCAGAGAGCGAGAGAGCACTGGTCAGCACGGATTTATCACCAGTTTTGGGGAATAGATGGTTTCTTTGGACGGATTTTTTTGTTTTTTTCTCCAGTCTCTCTCTGGTCTGTCTCTGGTCTGTCTCTGGTCTGTCTCTGGTCTTTCTTCTGTGAATAAATATTTCAATAATCACCATTTTTTGCAATTATTTGGACAAATTTCGTTTCCAATTTGTTTGTTTTTCTCTGATATCTCAAGTCTCTCTCTGGTCTCTCTCTCTCTCTGTTCTATCTCTGTTCTCTACTGGTCTCACTCTAGTCTCTGTCTTTCTGCTCTCTTTCTCTGGTATTGTATATTTTCTCTTCTTTCTCTCTTTTCTGGTTCTCTCTTGTCTTTCTGTTCTCCTTCTAGTCTCTCTCGCTGGTCTCTGTCTTCTCTTTGGTCTCTCTCCAGTCTTTGTCTCTCTGCTCTCTTTCTCTGGTGTTTTTTCCGTGAATAAATTGTATAATACTCAAACATTTTTGGAATTATTTTGACTATTTTCTAGATGCATTTTCTTGTTTCTCTTTGATATTTCTGGTCTCTCTCTGGTCCCTCTCTCTCTGCTCTCTCTCTAGTCCCTCTTGATAGTGTCTCTCTCTGGTTCCTCTTGCTAGTGTCTCTCTCTGCTCTCTCTCTGGTTCCTCTTGCTAGTGTCTCTTTCTGCTCTCTCTCTAGTCCCTCTTGATAGGGTCTCTCTCTGGTCCCGCTTACTCATGTCTCTCTCTGCTCTTTCTGGTCCCTATCTCTCTGCTCTCTCTCTGGTCCCTCTTGCTAGTCTCTCTCTCTCTACTCTCTCTCTGCTCTTTCTTCTGTGAATAAATTACATCATAATCTCCCATTTTTCCGTCATTCCGGTTTCATTTGGACCATTTCTTAAACGAGCACATCATGGCGTTTCTGTCGGAGACGTGTTGTGGCATATGCATGGTGCCCTGGCCTCCCTTGGTCCCTTGGGGGCCAACCTGTCACAGACCTCTCTTCTCTGTTCTGCAGTAAACAAGTTCCATGTGTAAAGGAGAGGGCAGGTGTGTGTGCATCTGGCCGAGAAACACCACGGTTTAACTGCCGGGTCTGAAGGCGAGCGCTCATGCAGGAACTAGCACTGCCGTGGATATTCCCAGTAGAGGCCGCTGGGAAGGTGCTAAAGCTAAAGACCAGGACGAGCTGTGAGGAGCTAAACCTGGAAAAGCAACAGAAACTGGTCTCATGGTACTAGGGGGCGGAGGTAAAAAAAAAAAAGGTTTAAATTTAGGTTTTTAACTGTCCGGATTTTTTTTTTTATTATTTCTTAATTTTACCATAAACAATTCCCAAACACTAAGACTCCCGGAATTTGGAAACTGCCGCCTGCTGTCAATCAAACCAATGGAATTCTGACAAAATTCCCCAAAGAATATTTAGTTAATGAGTAATATATAAGCTTTATAAATGTACTTACTTTTAATGAGTGCTAAAATAGGACATTATTTAAAAAATCTGGTCATTATATTTGAAATACAGCACCAAAAGGCTAATGCTAAATTCTGATAGTAAACATTGTGTTGCTATGGTAACAAGCACTTGATCGTCTCTGGTGGAAAAGGCGTTGAAGGTAGAACTCCTCGTGTTTAAAAAAGAGTAAAAAATCGTTTCATAAAAGAAGAGACATAAAGATGAACTACATTTAAGAAGAGAAAAAGTCACATGTGAAGAATGCCTCTCTCTCTCTCTCTCTCTCTCTCTCTCTCTCTCTCTCTCTCTCTCTGGTGTCACCCTGGTCTCTCTCTCTGGTCTCTCTCTCTCTCTCTCTCTCTTTCTGCTCTCTCTCTCTGTTCTCTCTCTGTTCTTTCTTTGTTCTCTCGCTGCTCTCTCTGGTCTCTCTCTGCTCTCTCTCTAGTCTCTCCCTCTGTGCTCTCTCTTTGGCTCCGAACCGCGACCCGCCTCACCGCTCTTCCCGACGGCTTCCGCTGACTAAGACCATCGCAGCAAAAACCCCTGGCCCCGCCCCTTTCAATCCGTTTGATGACGATTGGCCGTGACACGCTAATTTTTCAAGGGTAATTTCCAAAATGCGGCTCACACACAACGTCTGGACGTATTAATCGCGGCTCTTCCCCTTCGGCGTGTGGCGCGCTCCGGCTCCGGGCAATAATAAATCACAGAGTGACAAGTGGCGCTCTCTTAACCTTGATGGAGCGAGAACGGCCCGAGTTCTTCAAATAAAGGCTTATTAGGCGATTGGCATCCATCATTGCTCTTGTCTGCTTCAATAAGAGCGCCGTTCTGACCCCAACGTCCCCGCGCCAAATAAATAAATGAATTATTGGCGTGCGATTGCGGCAAAGGCAAAGATCTAATGCGGTTAATGACGTGACGACAAGTTGGGGAGAGTAAACTTCAGCGGGATCCGTAATCGTTTTACCTACGTGCCGAGAGAGAGAGAGAGAGAGAGAAAAAAACGCCGGACTAAGACAAAAACTGCGGTAATCTGTAAAAATGCACCGGGAAAAAAATCAAATGGAATAAAAAAATAGACGTGCTGTGTTTGTGAGAATGATTCTATCTCAGAGGCTGTCTCTCTCTCTCTGTTCTCTCTCTGGGGTTTCTCTCTGTTCTCGCTCTCTGGTCTTTCTTTCCCTGGTCTCTCTTTGCGGTCTCTCTATTCTCTCTCTCTTCTCTCTCTCTCTCTGGTCTCTCTTTCCCTGGTCTCTGTCTGGTCTTTCTATTCTCTCTGTTTTCTCTCTTTCTGGGCTCTCTCTGTTCTCTTTCTCTCCCTGGTCTCTCTCTCTCTCTCTCTCTCTGTTCTCTCTCTCTGGTCTCTCTCTCCCTGGTCTCTTTATCAGTCTCTCTCTGGTCTCTCTGTTCTCTCTCTCTGTTCTCTCTCTCTGGTCTCTCTCTCTCCCTGGTCTCTCTCTCTCTCTCTGGTCTCTCTCTCCCTGGTCTCTCTCTCTCTGTTCTCTCTCTCTGTTCTCTCTCTCCCTGGTCTCTCTCTCTCTGTTCTCTCTCTTTCTGGTCTCTCTCTCTCTCTGTTCTCTCTCTCTGTTCTCTCTCTCTGGTCTCTCTCTATGGTCCATCTCTCTCCCTGGTCGCGTCCCTCCGCTTACTGGTGGGGGACAAGTCTCTCTCAGTGCAAGGTCTTCTTGGAGTCCCTGTCTCAACGCCAATGTGGGAAATGGCAGTGACACTTGGAGAGGGGTGATCGGGAAGAACGGCCCCCCTCATCTCACCCAGAGCGGTGTTCAGTTGTTGGACTTCTGTCTCTTTCCATCACAAACACCATGTTCCAGCACAAGGGTGTCCACCAGTGCAGGTGGCACCAGGACACCCTAGGCCGGAGGTCGATGATTGACTTTGCCATTGTATCATCTGACCTTCGACCGGGTGTCTCAGACACTCGGGGAGGGAGGCAGAGCTGTCAACCGATTTTTAGAGTTTTTAAACATAATTTCAAGGCCTGAGCCCCATAGCCCTCAGGTAGTACTATTATTTAAAAGTGGTTTGGAGTAAATGGGTCAAATGCCCTAAAAGCTATTGAAGAAAAACTGGTATTTTAACCAAATAAGCTATTGAAGAAAAACTGGTATTTTAACCAAATAAATCATTTAAAAATGTTAAAAGCTTTTAAGAACAATTTCAAGGGCTGAGCCCCATAGCCCTCAGGTAGTACTATTATTTAAAAGTGGTTTGGAGTAAATGGGTCAAATGCCCTAAAAGCTATTGAAGAAAAACTGGTATTTTAACCAAATAAGCTATTGAAGAAAAACTGGTATTTTAACCAAATAAATCATTTAAAAATGTTAAAAGCTTTTAAGAACAATTTCAAGGGCTGAGCCCCATAGCCCTCAGGTAGTACTATTATTTAAAAGTGGTTTGGAGTAAATGGGTCAAATGCCCTAAAAGCTATTGAAGAAAAACTGGTATTTTTAACCAAATAAATCATTTAAAAATGTTAAAAGCTTTTAAGAACAATTTCAAGGGCTGAGCCCAATAGCCCTCATTTATTACTATTATTTAAAAGTGGTTTGGAGTAAATGGGTCAAATGCCCTAAAAGCTATTGAAGAAAAACTGGTATTTTTAGGCACAAAATAATTTTAAAAGCTTTTAAGAACAATTTCAAGGGCTGAGCCCCATAGCCCTCAGGTAGTACTATTATTTAAAAGTGGTTTGGAGTAAATGGGTCAAATGCCCTAAAAGCTATTGAAGAAAAACTGGTATTTTTAACCCAAAAATAATTTTAAAAGCTTTTAAGAAAAAATTCAAGGGCTGAGCCCCATAGCCTAGAGGTAGTACTAATTTTGTAAAGTGTTTTGGGGTGACTGGGTCAAATGCCCTAAAAGGTATTGAGGAAAAACCCATACTTTATATAAAAAAATCCTTGAAAAATACACCAAATCTACTAAGCATAATTTCATGGCCTGAGCCCCATAGCCTAGAGGAAGTACTAATTTTGTAAAGTATTCTGTGGTGACTGGGTCAAATGCTCTAAAAGCTATTGAGGAAAAACCCATACTTTCCATTAAAAATCCTTGAAAAATACACCAAATCTATTCAGCATAATTTCATGGCCTGAGCCCCATAGCCTAGAGGTAGTACTAATTTTGTAAAGTATTTTGGGTTGACTGGGTCCAATGCCCTAAAAGCTATTGAGGAAAAACCCATACTTTAAATAATAAATCCGTGAAAAATACACCAAATCTATTCCGCATAATTTCATGGCCTGAGCCCCATAGCCTAGAGGAAGTACTAATTGTGTAAAGTGTTTTGGGGTGACTGGGTCAAATGCCCTAAAAGTTATTGAGGAAAAACCCATACTTTATATAAAAAATCCGTGAAAAATACACCAAATATATTCCGCATAATTTCATGGCCTGAGCCCCATAGCCTAGAGCAGCCATTCCCAAACTCAGTAACACCGAGGCCCCCTTAAAAATCTGACGGGTCTGCGTGGCCCCCCAAAATAATAACCAAGAAGACAACATTAAGAATAGGCTCTTCTGGTTATTTTATTTTGGGGAAATAGCCTCTGCTACAAACATTGTAATACAAAAATGATTACAGTGGCTTATTCAAGTCAAATAATGAACACAAATATTTTAATATTACAAACAAAACATTATACATTTAACATTAAATAATTATATTATTTTTTTATTTTTTTTATGACCTCCCGCGGCCCCCCTGCAGTACCCTCGCGGCCCACCAGGGGGCCGCGGACCCCACTTTGGGAGACACTGGCCTAGAGGAAGTACTAATTGTGTAAAGTGTTTTGGGGTGACTGGGTCAAATGCCCTAAAAGCTATTGAGGAAAAACCCATACTTTATATAAAAAAATCCTTGAAAAATACACCAAATCTATTAAGCATAATTTCATTGCCTGAGCCCCATAGCCTAGAGGTAGTACTAATTTTGTAAAGTGTTTTGGGGTGACTGGGTCAAATGCTCTAAAAGGTATTGAGGAAAAACCCATACTTTCTATAAAAACATCCTTGAAAAATACATCAAATCTATGAAGCATAATTTCATTGCCTGAGCCCCATAGCCTAGAGGAAGTACTAATTGTGTAAAGTATTCTGGGGTGACTGGGTCAAATGCTCTAAAAGGTATTGAGGAAAAACCCATACTTTATATAAAAAAAATCCTTGAAAAATACATCAAATCTATTAAGCATAATTTCATGGCCTGAGCCCCATAGCCTAGAGGTAGTACTAATTTTGTAAAGTGTTTTGGGGTGACTGGGTCAAATGCCCTAAAAGCTATTGAGGAAAAAAACATACTTTATATAAAAAAATCCTTGAAAAATACACCAAATCTATTAAGCATAATTTCGTTGCCTGAGCCCCATAGCCTAGAGGAAGTACTAATTTTGTAAAGTATTCTAGGGTGACTGGGTCAAATGCTCTAAAAGCTATTGAGGAAAAACCCATACTTTTCCATCAAAAGTCTTTGAAAAAACCATGAAATACAATAAAATATTAAATGTGGTAGACTAAATGTAATCTTTAGGTGTATTTTCTATCTCTTTTCATTAAAATTGTTTATTTGTATCATATTATTGATTTACACCTAAACTACATTTTTTACACAGACAGTAATTCATAGACGGTCCCTAAGTTCGAACGATCTTAGTGCTGGAGGCGAATATCCAACGTCCAACGTGAAACCAACTTCACCACGGTGGTCCCTCTCACGAAGCTCCAATGTGAGGCGACTAATGTCGTTCGTGGTCATTGCAGTGTCACTTTCCATGTCTGTGGTGCGCTCGTGGTAGCCTCCGAGCTAGCGCGTTTCGATTGGGTCTTTGTGTTAAAAGACGTGATGCTCTGGAACCATTGCATTTAAGATAATAAAACACTAGAGTGTACAAAAGACACTAATACACCGTAAAAACGTGTTTAAAAGGCTTTAAAAGGCTTAAAAAGGGTAAACAGAGCAGAGACGTCAAAACGCATTCTGCCTCAAAAATCCTGATACTCGAGTACTAGTTTATAGTGCTCCAGAGAGAGTAGAATGTGTAGAATTCTCAGGTCGTGTTTGAGGGGCTGGAGATCTGTGATGACCTCAGCCTGTGGTCAGAAACAGCACAGGGTCTCTCAAGTCTGTGGTGAACCCAGAACACGTTGGGTAGAAGCTACAACGACAATGTTTGGCTTTATATAACTAAAGGCTGTTGCCTTTAGTTATATAAAGGCAACATGTCTCTCCCACAGAGACATGTCACAGTGACATGTCTCTGTGGGAGATGATGGGGACGTTACTGATGAATGAAAGTAGATATTGATTCAGTAATATTTCTCTAACGACAGTGGACTAACAGGACTTTGCGGACTGGTGTCAGCAAAACCACCTCCTCATCACTGCGGGCAATATCAATGAAATGAACCACTTCCTCATCAACAAAGGAGATTTTGGTGGATCTCTGCAGACATCACTCTGATGTTCCCAGTGAACATCAAGGGAAGGGATATTAAGAATGTGGACTCTCACAAGTACCTGGGTGTTCATTTGAATCACAAACTGGACTGGCTCTACATGAGGAGGCTCAGGTCTGAACCTGCTGAGGAGGCTCAGGTCTTTTGGAGTGCAGGGGCCACTCCTAAAGACCTATGACTGGCACGGTGTGGTCTGCTGGAGCAGCAGCATCACAGAGAGGGACAGGAAGAAGCTGGAACATCAGAAAGTCCAGCTCTGTTCTGAAGAGCAGCTTAATAATAATAATGCATCGGTTTTATATAGCGCTTTTATGGACACTTAAAGATGCTTCACATGTCATATGCATCCACTCCATACACGGTGGTGATAAACAATTAATGTAACTACATCTGCCCTGGGGCACACTGACAGAATCGAGGCAACCAGTCTGTGCCATCGGCCCCTCCAACCACCACCAACCATTCACACACACCCGACTCCTTCTAGGAAATGGGGGTGAGGTGTCTTGCCTAAGGACACAACAACAGATTGGCACTTTACAGCCGCAGCCGTCCCACTGTGGCTGGTGTTCCCAGAGGTTAAGTGTCTTGCCAAGGACACAACAGCAGCAGACATCAGAGGGAGTCAGTGGAGACCTGGGCTCATACATCTCAAAGGCCAATGCTCTACCAACTGAGCCACTGTCGCACTGAAACCAAAATATATCCAAAAATAAGAGCTGGGGTCAGCAAAATAATAAGAGCATATATTCGAAAACATGCACACATCAAACAGGATCTTTTATTTAAGATAAGATAAGATTTGCTTTATTTATCTCACATAGGAGAAATTTACATGTCACACTTGGCATGGATAGAACACTCAGATTGTGCAAAAGGAGGAAATGTGCAAACATGTTAAATGCAGGATATATGTACAACAAAAGTGACAACAATTATGTACAACAAAAGTGACAAGTGTCAGTTGGAAACAGTGTCAAAACAGTTTCACACAGTGATCATTTAAAGTGACTTGTTGTACAGTCTGACAGCGGTGGGGATAAAGGCCCTAGCGCTCCTTCCTACACTGAGGGTGTCTCAGTCTTCCACTGAAGGAGCTCCTCAGCTCCTCTACAGTCCTGTGCAGTGGGTGGGAGGTAAGATAATAGATAATAAAATACGATGATAAAATGAAACTCTGGAGGTATAATTGCACTTGGGTCAATGATTAACAGATGGTTGGTAATCAACTCAAGCAGCAGAGAATGATGAAAGGAATATGTAATAATGTAGTAATACGAATAGCGGGTAAAGTACAGACTCTGCAGTTCCCATTGTACAGTCTAACAGCAGCAGTAAGTATGTGAAATACTGTATTAAAACCATGTGTAAGAAGGTATCACACATGTTTCATCTGGTCATTACATATTCTGTATATTCTATTTATTTGGACACACTTTCTCATTCAATGAATTTCTTTTCATGACTATTGACTGTAGATCCACACCAGGCTGTGTAAGGGCTGTTTGACCAATAAGGAGAGTGATGGTGCTGGGCCAGATGACCGGGCCTCCAGCCACCGGACCTGAACCCAATCTAGATGATTATGGGGTTGGACCACAGAGTGAAGGGGCCAACAAGTGCTAAGCATCATGGGAAGTCCTTCAAGACTGTTGAAGACCATTTTAGGTCCTCTTGAAGCTCATCTCGAGAATGCCAAGAGTGAAGCAGTATCAGAGCAAAAGGTGCTACTTTGAAGAACCCAGAATATAAGACACATATTCAGTTGTTTCCTACATTTTTGTTTTAGTACGTACATAATTCCACATGAGTTCATTCATAGTTTTGATGCCTTCAGTGTGAATCTACAATATTCATAATCATGAAAACTCTTTGAATGAGAAGGTGTGTCCAAACCTGTGGTCTGTGCTGTACGTATGCAAATATATATATATATATATATATAACAACGCATCGGTTCTATATAGCGACACAGGACACCCAAAGATGCTTCACATGTCATTATTATATGCATGTACACACATGTCATTAATATATGCATGTATATATGTAGTATGAAGTATTGTGAGTATAGTTTTGTCTGTATTGTGCATGGTTAACAAAACACAGCATCAGACCAGTACACAGGACCAGCATCACGTCTGCGCTGCTGTTGGACGTGCATCACCTCTCCCATCTGCTTACTCTGGCGCATGCGCACTGCGGCTCTCCATCATTTTCAATATCCCACTGTAGGAGAACCAGCAGAGGCAGTCAACTAATGGGTAACGCTCCTTTTCCTATTTTAATGCTCAGTTCTTTATGATTACATCCTTACGTGTCTCGCAAAGCATTGCTATGTCTTCTATTGAACGTGCTTGTTGTATTGATCCATTTGAGGCTGAATGTGACGCAGACGGAGACGGTAGTGGCAGAAGAGCGTCTCTCTTCGCTCTCTCCCTCGGAGCGGACTGGGGCTGCTCTGCTGCTAGCTTCATGCTAAGCTTCATGCTAAGCTTCATGCTAAGCTTCATGCTAAGCTTCATGCTAAGCTATATGTGCAGCTCGGCCTGGCCCTGGCCTCGCCAGGCCCCTGCTCTACAATGTACTGCGCTCCGAGCGGCATCAGAGTTCCCCTGGCTGTGTCCACCTCGGACCCAGGGCTGTGGCCAGTGTTTGGAGGTGGTTTGCGTGTTGCTCACACTTGTACTCGTTTTTTTTTACAGCAGCAGAACTCTTCGGATAATCCGGTTTCATTACAACAAGCTAGCAGGCTAGCTAACAGCTAACGGGAGCTAGACAGCTGACGCTGGACATGCTAACCCCAGCTACAGCTCAGCTACAGCTCAGCTACAGCTCAGCTAGTTGGATGCTGTGTCTATCGCATGTAAAGAATAGGCAGGCGGTGGTTGTGTGGTGTATGCGGTCTCCGAGGCTGGACGGCTGCAGGGATGAGGTGGACTGGTCTTACCTGGACACAGACATGTAATAACAGTGTGATGTCGCTGAAGGGCTTTGAAGCAGCACTTGGCACTGTTGATGTGTGGCTAAATATTTTGCTAATTGGCCTTAGAAGTTTCTAAGGATTTAAGTGAAATACTTACGTAGTGAACAGTTTGGCATGTGTAAAGTGCTGCATTACACGCAGCTGTCAAAACCCAATGTGAAGGTGGAATGTCAGCCCATGTTTGCACTGTTGTCTGTTGAGGGGAGTGGATATGATCTTCTTTATGAGGATCCAATAAAGACGGGAATGGTGCATTGTCATTGGCACTACGCTGCAGAATCATGACATTTACAAAACACAAGGAATGCTATTGAAATATCGCCTAAACAAACATCTGTATTTGATAATACTGTAACGTGACTTTTACTCAAAACCAGGGACTGCTGCCACTAAAGTGATCATCACTGTCCTTAGACCATTCTATATCGGCAAGGAACTAAGGACTGAGGCTGTAGATCCGGGACTGAGGCTGTAGATCCAGGACTGAGGCTGTAGATCCAGGACTGAGGCTGTAGACCCAGGACTGAGGCTGTAGATCCAGGACTGAGGCTGTAGATGCAGGACTGAGGCTGTAGACCCAGGACTGAGGCTGTAGATTCCAGGACTGAGGCTGTAGACCCAGGACTGAGGCTGTAGATTCCAGGACTGAGGCTGTAGATCCGGGACTGAGGCTGTAGATCCGGGACTGAGGCTGTAGATCCAGGACTGAGGCTGTAGATCCAGGACTGAGGCTGTAGATCCAGGACTGAGGATGTGTGGTGTAGGACAAGGACTTAGGAGGTTTTTGGAGAAGCAGTTCCATTATCTTTATTGTATGCTTGTGTGAGTCATTGATAATTTACCCATAAATAAGATCAACCATCAGCTGGATCCTTCTGGGGTCTATTATCGTGATAGTGTCTTTGTAAATGTAAAAGAGGGTAGCCTTATAAGGATTGAGGCCTTTATTTGTGGATGGAACTCCAGCTTGCCTTAGCAACCGTCTTAGCAACACTTCTGCTCCTACAGCGCAAAGGTAATTCCACGGACCAAATGCTCATAAAAGGAAATTGGCTCCAACTAGCTAATTTTAAAATTCAGTAGGGCAAACACTAGGGTTATGTCACACTAGGGTGATGTCACACTAGGGTGATGTCACATCATGGTGATGTCACACACGCTTGGCCTCCTCCTGCGCCGTGTGGGTACGACTGATGTTTGACATTTTATTGGATCAATACCAATGTTTGATGGTTCGTTTTATATATTTCTGTGATCATGTTCCGCCACAAGCGCATCGACTGATGGACTACGCATTTTTGGCTCTGAAGCACAAGCTCTTCTCATGAAGCGTTAGTCATCGTCACACTTTCATATTTACTGTTTATGATGATTATGAGAGATTATTGACACAGCAATGGTGCTGTGGTTGGCACTTGTTCCTCACAACACAAAGGTCCTGGGTTCGAGTTCTCCAGTCCTTTCTGTCTGGGATTTGCATGTTCTCATGTCGGCACAGGTTTCTTCCAGGTGCTCCGGTTTTCCCTAGCTCTAAAAACATGCACAATAATGATTGGAAGATGGTGACCTTGGTCTGTGACGTGTGTTATATAAATAAAGATTACTTACAGAACAGTCACACTCCTGAACTCTCACCCTGTTAAAGCCCATTTGATGCACTTTAATGTAATGTAATATCATTAATGTATAGCAAAAGCAGCTTGTACAGGCTCACATAAATGCAAATATATTTATTTGTGTTGTAAATATGATCCTATACTGGTTAGATGCTAAACTGCATTTTGTTTCATTGTTCTGACTTTGTAATGACAATAGAGTTGAATCTAATCTAATGTAGTAGAAAATCCTAATTTACTTTGGCCTTGTTTCCTCCAGCCCTTCTTGGCCCTGCTTGGCCCTGCTCTGCTCTGCTCTGAGCCAGGCCGAGCTGGGCCATACTGGTGGAAACAGGACTCTGTTATTAACAGGCTTATAAGCAGCTGCCTGTGGCTGTTGAAAATGTGAATCAGGTTTGAATGATTATGAATTGTCTCTTGTCTGTTGTACAAGAAAGTGTAATATTCTTTGCTTTGGTTCATGTTTGTTGACAGGAACCATGGGAACCCCGTGGCCCCGCAGTCCTCGTCAAGCGGGATGTTGAAGGCGAGAAGTCACTTTTGGTACAGTGGATGGTGACGGACTGAGGAGCACTCCCCCCTAAAGGAGCACCCCCCCCCCCCCCCCCCCAAGAGGAGCACTCCCCCCCAAGAGGACCTCCAGAGTCCCTCCAGACACCTCATGGCTCTGGACCACAGTAATGGAAGACCATCCACCGTTTTGCACAGTCTCCACGATGCAGCTTAAAGGGTAAGTCCAATGTCCCCTGAGGCCCGCCCCCCGACACGGCATCATGACCAATGTCTAATCATTGTATGTCTCCTGTGTGCGTATGTGTTTGTGTGTGTGTGTGTGTGTGTGTGTGTGTGTGGGTGGCAGGTGGTGTGTGTAAAAGCGGAGGAGAAATGAATGGAGGACAGGAGTGTGAGGGCGGAGCTGAGCGGGGCCTGGTCCAGGTGCCCATCGGCTGGCAGCGCAGACTGGACCCTGCTGGACTGGTCTGCTACATAAGGTACAAATAAATGCTATTTTACTGTATTACTTTTTAATTAACTGCTATTACTACTATGTTGAATATTATTAGTTGAATAAATGTAAATACAAGCCCAAGTTAATGCTGGGAGAGAGGACTGTGTTTCCTTTATGTGACACAAATGTGTGTGTGCAGTCCCAGTGGCTCCATGCTGGCCAGTCTGGAGCAGGTGAAGACCTACCTGCTGTCCGATGGCACCTGCAAATGTGGACTTGAGTGTCCACTCATCCTCCACAAGGTAAGCTCAGCTGCCCCCACCCAGTCACTCCCAGGTGTCACACCAGGCTGCCAGGAACTTCACACATGAAAAACATCCTGTTAGAGTCATTGCTGGTTGCCTCGCTTCTTTTGGGATGCCCCAAGGCAGCTCTGGCGTCAAGAGTAGTTTATCCCATGTTCAGGGAAAGAATAATGTTCTGAAGCATGTTTTTCTCTGTTAAAGCTGGAATAACTCACTTTTTTATTTTGAAGCAGCAGTTTCAAATGTAAGCGCTGCCCTCGCTCTTTCTGCTCCCCTCCCTGCACTCACCAAGCTATCGCCCCCCACTACCCCTGACTACCCCCCTCCCACTACCCCCCATTACCCCCCCTTCCACTCAGCCTGTGCTCATGTGCTGTTGTTTACGGAGCTTGCGTCTCACAATATGGATCTCACATTTGCACGAGGATGGCGTGACCATAGAAAGATAAAACCGGTAAACGCGGAGAACGAGACTTTCTTTTGGCTATTTCGCTGAGTAAACCGTAACCGTTAACAAAGACACAGGAAGTTTCAGGTTCGCCTCCGCCATGATGCTCGTTTACCTCAACTGTCTGCTAACGAGAGACCTGTAGATTATCTTAAGAAAGTGGGGGCCCATGGGCCGCTGTGATAGCCTGGTTTTACCACACCTTAGTACAAATTACATTTCATACTAAGGTCTGGATTTGCTCCATTGAGCTCAGTTTACAGGTGGGAGGGGTTAACTCCTTTTGCAGATTGAAACGATTGGATCTGAGTTTACCGTGACGTATGTAATGCGCCCGAGTGTGTTGTTAGCATTTAGCATTTAGCCTAGCCGTCTTCTTTGTTGCTAACGGAGCCCGTGGGGAGCAGCGCCACAATCTTTACTAGCGATTACATTTGCTGAACATTCCTCTTGCTCCGGCTTCAATTTCTTGATAGAACTAGACCGGATTACTTTACTATCGCATTCTTCGCCACTGCCAAACTACAATCTGCCCGTTCGGCGCAAACTCTTGACGTCACCGGCACCGACCTACAACACCCGCCTTCCGCGCTCTCTGAGTAGCCGGTCGAAATACAACCGATTGTATTCGCTAACACAGGGACCAGACCCAGACGTTACATGCAGTGAAAATGATGATTGAGCGGAGTGTACGGATGGCTATGGCCAGGCTCCCGCTGTGATTGGTCACAATCTGGTCCGAAAACGAATTCTCTTCCTTGTTGCACAATAATTCAATCTAAGATAAAATGACACTCCAGTACAAACCTGCGCTACTTATTCTTCAAAAGGACGTATGTCCCAATGCACTGCATGGATATGGATTGAATTTTTTCTTAATGAATACAAAAATAAATTGAGGTAATCCAGCTTTAAGCCCTATTAGTGACTTGAGTTCTACTCAAATCTGAGACGCTCCTGTAGATGTATTACCCATTTTGCTTTGTTTTGCAGGTGTTTAACTTTAACGCGGCGGCCACAGTAAAGCTGAGGACTGCAGAGGATGTGAAGGCTGATGAAGATGTCACAAAACTGTGCATCCACAAAAGGAAGCTGCTGGCTGTGGCTACACTGCACAAAAGCATGAGCCACTCTCCTCTGATGAGCAGTCCTGCAGGTACACATCCTTCTGAGCCCTGGGTTAGAGCTAGGGTTAGGGCTGGGGCTGCTCACATTTACCTCTCTCCTGTTGTCTGTCTGAAGGTGCACTGTCTGTAGGAGCTCCACATTCCTTGGGTCAACGTGCGGTCAGGATGAAAGGCCACGAAGGCCCAAACGCTGTCGGTCCAGAGGGAAAGAGTTCTTTCACCATGATGATCGCAGCCGGGCCAAGGTATCCTGCACCGGAAGTGGCCGCAAGCCAGCCGCCGGAGATGTATTCTGGATACCAGAGACAGAGACTGGCCAGTGGAGCCCCGAGTCCTAAGTCCCCTTATCGCTATGGAGGCATGCTGAGCCCCCCTCCAACTTCAAAAATGTATGGAGATGGTTCTCAGTCGCCTTGTGCAGAAACTCTGGGGAGCCCAGATGGCTTCACCAGGACGAATCTGTGTGGCTTTCCAGGAGGTGGCAGTCCGAGCTCCACTCCTCATCTTGGGAATAACCGGACACCTCTCTCTCCTAATGTCCTGCTCCGTGGCTCTCCTCCAGGACAGCCATCCTGTTCTCTGACAGGAAGGACTAGTACTTCACTTTCCCCTGCGGCTACGGCCAAAAGCCCAGTCATGAATCTTCCCCGAGGCACTTTCCCCCCTGGTATGGATATGCCCCGTGCTCAATTCCACCTCAAAACACAGCCCCCGGTACATTCTACCCCCCCACACCCCCCCTGTGCCCTGCAGAAAAGACAGTTAACTTCTGAACAAGACCCCCTGGGCATCCTTGATCCCATCCCAAGCAAACCTGGTGGCCAGGTGGCAAACCCCAACTTTCAGCCCCCCATTCACTCTCAGGTACCAGTGATGAATGTAAACATCCCACCCCCCGCCATTGTCCCTTTGCCAAGCAACTTACCTTTACCCACAGTGAAACCAGGCCCTGCGAGCCATGTTCAAAGGACTCAAGCTGGAGCTACAGCATCTGTGTCTCCGTCCCCAGTCACTTCCCCCGTGCACATGACAGGGCCCGCACACGGCCGGATGGAGGCCTCGCCCCATCGCTCTCGCTCCTCCTCCACCTCTTCTGACCACGGCAGCTTTGCCATGCCGTCTGGGCATCAGCCCCCATGTGTGACCATCAAGGTCCCGCCTCGGTCTCCGCGCTCTGCCATGGGGTCCCCCAGGCCCATGCCCTCCAGCCCCTCCACAAACAAAAGTGACCACCTGCATCAGTTCAAAGACTCCCCACTGATGCCTGCAATGGCGAACCCTGTGTGTGTCCAGCAGCACAGTAACATGTACTCCCCCTCCTCCTCCCCGTCACCTTCTACCTTAGCCAACCCCAGCGCTTCCCAGAAGGGCCACCCAGGTCTCCTGGGGATGCCCCTCAACCAGATCTTAAATCAGCAGAACGCTGCTTCATTCCCTGCCAGCAGTCTCCTCTCGGCGGCAGCCAAAGCACAGCTAGCTAATCAAAAACACAGTTCGCCCAGCAACACCTCTGCTGTGGCCAGTGGTGGAGTGTGCATGGGGGGCATGGGTGCAGGGGGTCACCCTGGCCCTGGGGGGGACCCTCGTGTAGAGGGACACAGCACTTTAAACCCTATGCTCCCTCCCAACTCGTCCGTGCTGCTGCACAGCCCTGAGGGCCAGAGCGGCAGAGCAGCTCTGAGAGACAAGCTCATAGCCCAGCAGAGAGACCCCATGCGCAAGAGGAAGTCCTCGTCTGGAAACCTGCCTGGGACTCACGACCCGGGCAACAGCACCATGTACAACATGCTAAACAAGCCGGCTATGGGAGGCCCTCACCTGCAGGGGCCCAGTGCTCCTGAGCAGATGCGAAAAGTGGGACGAATGGGTCCTCTTCCTCCCAACACCTCCATGGCTCAGCTGCTTCAGTCCATGAGCTGCCAGAGCTCCCACAGCCTGAGACCCGGCCTCAGCCCCGCTCCAGGGGCTGGCCCACACCACTACAGCCCTGGGGGCCCTGCACAAAACCTCTTAGCACAGCAACGGCTCCGCACTTCAGGGGACCCCATGCAGCACTGCCAGAACATGGAACCCTCTGGGGGTCTCCTGGGTCATCATCAGCCCCCGTTCCCAGACATGATGTCCCAGAGGCAGACCCCGTCCATGACCAACTGTGGACCAATGGGCCCAGACTGTATGCCTATGGGACGTCCCAGCACTAACCCTCCTCCATTGTCTCATCCAAGTCCTCATGCTAGTCTTCACCCTGGCTCCCACCCAGGTGGTCCTCATCCAGGTGGTCCTCATCCATGTGGTCCTCATCCAGGTGGTCCTCATCCAGTTGGTCCTCACGGTGGTCCTCATCCAGGTGGTCCTCGCCTAGGTGGGCCTCACCCTGGTCCTCACAGTGGTCCTCACGGGGCTCCTCACGGTGGCCCTCACCCTGGCTCTCACCCTGGCTCTCACCCTGGTCCTCACCCTGGTCCTCACGGTGGCTCTCACCCTGGCTCTCACCCTGGTCCTCACAGTGGTCCTCATGGCGGCCCTCACCCTGGTCCCCACCCAGGGCCTATGTCTCACCCTGGACAGAACCACCTCCACAGTATGGGAAGGACTAGCATGATGATGTCACATGGAGGCGTTGACAGCAGTGTTCTCAGCCCCTCACAGACCAAGGTGAGACTTCCACCACAGACACACTGATCTCAGGAGACACAGACTGGACCATAGCTACTGTGACAACGCAATTTCCCTTGTGGATCAATAAAGTCTGTCTAAGTCTAAGGCCCCGTCCCAATTCTGAGGGCCCTCGAGGTGTGAGTGCCCTCACCAAAAAAGTGCCTTCCCATAGGGGATTGCACTCACCGGATATTCTCCCTAAGAATTGGGACACCCCTGGATCTAGACACATGTACATACACGTACGCACAGAGACGTACCACACAGAGACAGACGAGTACAGCCCGGATCAACAGATCAGATCAGAATCATATGCAACTAAGTAACGGATCACAATGGAAATGCTTGTCAATGCTGGATCAAGCAAAATGTTCAACATAACCATCATGGATCTATAATAATAACATGGATCTATAATAATAACATGGATCTATAATAATAACATGGATCTATAATAATAACATGGATCTATAATAACAACATGGATCTATAATAACATGGATCTATAATAACAACATGGATCTATAATAATAACATGGATCTATAATAACAACATGGATCTATAATAATAACATGGATCTATAATAACAACATGGATCTATAATAACAACATGGATCTATAATAATAACATGGATCTATAATAACAACATGGATCTATAATAACAACATGGATCTATAATAATAACATGGATCTATAATAATAACATGGATCTATAATAATAACATGGATCTATAATAACATGGATCTATAATAATAACATGGATCTATAATAATAACATGGATCTATAATAACAACATGGATCTATAATAACAACATGGATCTATAATAATAACATGGATCTATAATAACAACATGGATCTATAATAACAACATGGATCTATAATAATAACATGGATCTATAATAACAACATGGATCTATAATAATAACATGGATCTATAATAACAACATGGATCTATAATAACAACATGGATCTATAATAATAACATGGATCTATAATAATAACATGGATCTATAATAATAACATGGATCTATAATAATAACATGGATCTATAATAATAATAACATGGATCTATAATAATAACATGGATCTATAATAATAACATGGATCTATAATAATAACATGGATCTATAATAATAACATGGATCTATAATAACATGGATCTATAATAATAACATGGATCTATAATAATAACATGGATCTATAATAATATGGATCTATAATAATAACATGGATCTATAATAATATGGATCTATAATAACAACATGGATCTATAATAATATGGATCTATAATAATAACATGGATCTATAATAATAACATGGATCTATAATAATAACATGGATCTATAATAATAACATGGATCTATAATAATAACATGGATCTATAATAATATGGATCTATAATAATATGGATCTATAATAATAACATGGATCTATAATAATAACATGGATCTATAATAATAACATGGATCTATAATAATAACATGGATCTATAATAATAACATGGATCTATAATAATAACATGGATCTATAATAATAACATGGATCTATAATAACAACATGGATCTATAATAATAACATGGATCTATAATAACAACATGGATCTATAATAACAACATGGATCTATAATAACAACATGGATCTATAATAATATGGATCTATAATAATATGGATCTATAATAACAACATGGATCTATAATAATATGGATCTATAATAAGGCTGAGCGATATGGCAAAAAAGTAAAATCTCGATTTTATTTCCTGCTTGGACGATTTCGATTTTAAATCAATTTTCATTAAAGTCATCAAACACAGACTTTGTTCTTAATAATATGTTTTGATCTTTCTGCTCAATATTCAAGTTTCAAAGCAATTTTTAATTTGTTTCCCCCAATACGTATTACAAAAGTCCTGTACAGACTGTGCTGATATCGCAAGTATTTCGCAAGTAATTCATGTGTTGCTGGAACTCTCACAATTTCCTTAATTCGATTTCACAATTCACACATTTTTCACAAATTCGATTTTTTCAAAAGCCGATTAATTGCCTAAATTCGATTTATTGCCCAGCCCTAATCTATAATGATAACATGCACCACGTCTCTGAAGCCTCAGTGAACGGCACACGCTGCGGCCGCTTTGGGAGTGAACGTCACCACACACGGCACCGACACACACATTAAAAACTCTGAATGACTCGCACACGCCTCGGAGCTTCCTCACATTCAGCACAAACTTGCGCCCGTGTGTTTCATGTTGTTTTCTTTCATTGTGGCGCGGCTTTACCAACAGCTATCCTAAACGCAAAAAATCTAGGGCAAGGGTGATTTTTAAGGGTAAGGGTGAGAATTGGGACGGGCTTAAGTCTAAGGCTGGACCATAGACTTTCAACTCTAGCACGCTGCTCAGAATTGCATGTGCACGTCATTCTCACTTTTGCTGGACCATAGACTACGCCTTAAACCGGACCACAGACTGGACCACAGACTGGACCACAGACTGGACCACAGACTGGACCACAGACTGGACCACAGACTGGACCACAGACTGGACCACAGACTGGACCACAGACTGGACCACAGACTGGACCACAGACTGGACCACAGACTGGACCACAGAGATGAAAATCCTTTGTAACTAGAGATGTATCACTGGGCTCTGATTTTTTCCGAACTCTGGTCCTGAGTTTTTACTGCAGTTTTTAACCAACAAAGCTTAAGATTGTGTTTTTGGTTGCTATGTGGTTGCTATCATCAAATCAGCTTCTTCCTAATCTGTGGGTGATGTCACATCTCTGTGATCCCAGTTTCGTATCGTCAACGGTTTGAATCCATTGAAATGGCTTTGATCTTTGAGGCGGATATCAGTTTTGTCTTTTCCTGTTTGACATCAGGGGCCCGAGCGCAGACACCGCGGCGCAGCGACAGGAGGATGGGTCAAATGCAGAGACATGAACATGAAAATTTGTTTTGGTGCGGGCCCCTACATTTACACTCTGTGACTGCACACTCCTGACCCCGACCCAAGTGGAACCCTAGTGCAGACCCTCCCCTAGTGAAAAAAAGGGTTACGGTCCCACATACAGTGTTGCTGTGTTACTGTGTCCTTGGGCAAGACGCCTACCCTTCCATGAGAGGGTGTTTGTGTGCTACGATGTTGATCACGAGTAAACATGATGAGGGATGTCACTGTGTTTGTTGTTTGGACAGTGACTCCGTCTCGCCGGGGGATGGGGCCCCTGCCGCTTCACGGACCTCCTGCAGTGAACTCCAGCAGCACCTCCCTGTACCAGCAGTCAGCCCACCAACGCATGCAGCACCCGGCCTACAGGGGGCAGCACTACCCAGAGAACAGTGCTAATGCTAATGCAGACATGAGCTGCTTGTACCAGAACTATCAGGTGTGTGCTCCCCTCTCTCCTTTCCTCCTTCTCTCTCCCCTCTCCCCAACTCAGTCTCCTCCTACTCTCTCTCCTCCTACTCTCTCTCCTCCTTTTCTCTCTCCCCCTACTCTGTTTCCTTTTTCTCTCCTCCTACTCTGTCTCCTTCTACTCTCTCTCCTACACTTGCGTACTACTCTATGTGAACCCTTTGTAATCATGTCTCTGTTCTTGTGGCCTCAGCAGGGGCTGATGCAGGGGCCCTTTGCAGAGGCAGAGCCCCGGAGCGAGGGGCCCCCAGCAGCTGCTTTGTGCTCAGAGCGGGCCCCTGGAGGAGGCCCTGAAGCTGTGGATGCCATCTACAGAGCTGTGGTGGACGCTGCCAGCAAAGGGATGCATGTAACTATCACAGCCACAGTGAGCGGGACGACCCAGGCCGGCCCCGTGCCGGCCCTCAGTGCTATGAGTGCCTTCACTGCGTCGATAGGGGAACCTGTCAACCTGCCCCAGGCCGTGAGTGCTGTCCTACATGGCCAGGACGGGGACACCCGCTCCAGGGTCCTGCGCCGAGCTCCCAAGAATGAGATGGTCAAGAGCTCCCTTGAGGCCCCTGAGGGGGGGGAGTACTTCCGCTCCCCTGGCCGTGGGACCCCCAGGGGCCAGTGGGACAGGGAACATCACCCTCCGTCTGTGGACTCGCAGAACAGCAGCTGGGGAGAAGAGTTTCTGGAGTGTTCTACTCAGGTCAGGAGCAGTCCCTGTGTGGAACGACCAGCTAGTCTGGCCCCTGCCCCACCCTGCCCCTCTGAGGGCCACGGAGACTTGGTCATGGCCCCTACGCACAACAAGGCTTTCCTGGAGGACAACTATCGCTTCAATAATTGCGGCCGGGCCCCTTCCCGTCTGGAGCACGGGACTCTGAACGGCTCGGGCAACCCTTTCAACAGCCGAGTGTACGGGGACGTCCTGACCGGGGACGACCAGTCGCCTGGCTCCTCCACTAGCCTAGAGGGGCCCCTGGCCAAGGACTACAGCCACTACAATGGTCACCACAACGGGATGGCCCCTAGCCCCTCAGACACCAAGAGCCTGAGCAGTGAGGAGGACCTGCGGCCCCCAGACTCCCCCTCCTCAGAGCCCCTGTACCGCTCCAGGACCTTCAACATGGGGGAGCTGGTCTGGGGCCTCAAGGGCTTCCCCCAGTGGGCCTCCAAGCTGACCCCCGATGAGCAAGCCGCGCTGCAGCTGAGGGAGCAGGCCCAGGTCTCTGCTCCTCTCCCCTCTCCCGCTCCACTCTTTTCTCTCTCCTCCCTCTCCTCACTTCTCTCTCTCCCCTGTCCTCACTCCGCCCCTCTCTCATGCCTTTTTCTTCACCCGTCTCTCTCCTGTTAATTTATCTTCTTCCCTTCTCCTCAGCCCTCTCTCTCATCTCATCTCCTCTTACCCTTCTCATCCTCCTTTCTCTCCTCACCCCTCTGCTCCTCTCTCCCCTCTCTGCTCCTCTCTCCTCACTCTCTCCTCACTCTCTCCTTACTCTCTCCCCTCTCTCTCCCCTCTCTCCCCACTCTCTCCCCACTCTCTCCCCACTCTCTCCTCACTCTCTCCTCACTCTCTCCTTACTCTCTCCCCTCTCTCTCCCCCTCTCCCCTCTCTCCCCACTCTCTCCCCTCTCTCTCCCCTCTCTCTCCCCTCTCTCTCCTCTGCTCCTCCACGCTCACACTGTGTCTGTTTCAGGTGGAGCCTGAGAAGCTGAAAACACTAACCCACGACCTGGAGGCCCTGGAGCGGGCCGCTAAACTGGGGCTGAAGTGAGTTCACCATAATAATCCAATCCTCTTGTACTTAAATGAAATCAGGAGAGAAAGACCTCGCCTGTGCTCATAGAACAGACAAAACAGGAAAACACACATTATTGTGTGCAGGATGTTTGAGACCTGGTTTAACCAATCAGGTCTTTGTCTGGGTTTCTATGCATTTCCCTCTGAGGGCAGGTGACTCTGAGATGACTGTACTAACCTAAATATGTTTGGGTCTTGTTCGGCAGGCCGGGGAAACTGAATAATCACTTAGAAGCTGCTATCCAAGAGGCCATGAGCGAGCTGGACAAGATGTCTGCTACAGTAAGTGTGCGGCTGTACTTTAGCCTTCTTGTGATGTCATACTCACTCTGCCTCTCCTTCTGCAGCGGGAGCGGCAGTTGAAATTGCCCAAGTCCAAGAGGAGGAAGATCTCTAGATAACAGCGACTGAGGCCCAGCTCCACGGTGCTAACACGGACTTACTGCTCTCCGGCCGCAGACAACACTACTGTTGTCTACAGCTCACTGAATGAACTATTTTTTTCTAGTCACATAGTAAAACATGAAAACTATGAGCTATTACCTGCATATTTAAGAAAATAGACAGTCCAAATATTTCTGATACATTTTCAATATGTATATAGATAATCCTGAAATTTCATGCTATTAAGAATTGTATGTAAATATTGTACAAGCGTACGTAATGCACATTTTATCTTTTATTGTACAAACAGAAGTGAATCATGTGTTTCTAAGAGTGAGCTGAGGGCGGCGAGTAACACTACAGTCTCATGTCGTCCTCCCAGTGCCCTGTAGGGGGCCCCCTCTCCTCCGCTCTCACTCTCCCCCTCCTCAGTCAGAATGAGCTTTACCACAAAAGTGTTCTTCAGAGTCAGTCTGTCCACTACAGACGTCTGCAGAGTCCACCCCAAGCTGCTTCAGGAGGCCCCTGAGGGCCCCATGTTACAGTTAGGCACCTGAGGGCCTCAGTGTGGAGCAGCCCGTGGGTGGAGGGCCCTCACCTGGCCCTGAGCTTTGTGAGCAGCAAAGCCACAGACGCAGACCTCTTTTGTTTCCTCTGGTTGGATTGTGTTTACTCCTAAGTTATTTGTGTACAGTACTCCATATTTATTTTGAGCTTTACAAATATGATGGCAATAATACTACAAAGAGTTAAGAACTCAAGCCTTATATGTGTATGTTTTGTGTGTGTGTCTGTGTGTTTGTGCACGTTTGCACCAGTGCGTGTGCGTGCGTGTGTACACGTGTGTGTGTACCTAGCGGACACTAATGAAGAAAGGTCCTGTTCCGTGTCCTCCCGCTCCGCCGCTGGCCCCGTGTAAACATATCGTTGTCCTCTGCTTTTGTCCGCGGTGCCACGGATTGTAATGTGCTCCTCTGACACCAGGTGTCGCTGTGCCCGGTGTGTCTGGTCATATACAGTCTATGGGCAGGACGCGGGCGGCTCGGACACAGCTGTGGGTAAAGTTCATTCTGCTCAGACTGTTTGTGTGAGTGCTTCATGCTCACGTCAGTATTTGATTCTCGGTATATATTTATATATACTGTGTGAGTGTTTGGGTTTGTTTGTTTGGACTAGAGATAGTCGGTCCATCCTCCTGTTCGGACGTTTTTAATGGTTTAATGTAAGGCGGTTTGTTGTAAATACTGTGACATCACAGGTCATGCAGTGATGTAACATTAGGACGATGTTACACAGATGTTTAAGATATTAAACTCACTTTTACTTGAACCACAGAACAGTCTGTTATTTGAACATTTATCATTTTTATCTTTAAAATATGTGTCCACACCTGTTGGACACAAGTGGTGAGTGACTGCAGCGCCACCTGCAGGTGAAACCAGATGCAGGCATGGCCCAGACTTCTCCACACACACTTCCCCCAGCTCAGGCCAGCTGAGACCCCCTGGTCTCCTCTCGGTGGGACAGGCCGACAACACTTCCTGAGGGTCGTGTTCAGGAGGCTCCACTACAGATATTTAATATTGTATTTCCTGTGATTCAAATGATTCTCTGATCTGTTGTTGGTTATTCCACAACTTAGTCCTATGAGACGACTGCTGTTGTGATTTATGACACACAAATATAAGTAAACAGACGAGTCACAATCTAAAAACACATTTATTTACATCACATGGATGACTTGAGCAGATAAACCATGACCGGCTCCTTGAGCAGAGCTGCAGCACTGGCCCCCAGGAGCCAGGTCACATTTTGAGTCCAGACTCAGTGCTGCAGCTCTGCAGAGACTTAAACATCAGAAAGTAGTGTTTCTATTCTTTTTGTTCTTTTATATATATTTATATATTTGACCATTATACAATCAGCTGTTTCCTCTAAAGCTCATGTCCGCTGTTCCATGGTAGCGTCCTGTTACCACGGCGTCTGAGTTCTACGCCTGCGTCCTTTCCATTTTCCAAAACAAAAGTTCACTGAAGTCTTTATGGAGCAAACAATTCCGTTGCACACCGGCACGCCCACTCAGACACGCCTGCTCGGACAAACCAGCTCAGAGTAGATAGTGAGAAAAGTCCATCTGTACAGACCGTGCGCTCCCAGGTTGAAGAGTCCTGGGGCCGCTCGCACCTCTATACATTCATTGAGGAAGTCGGGGCCCGCACCTGAGATGGACCGGGGGCCACGAGAGCACCGCTAGTCCCAGGAGAGGAAGAGAAGTCCCGAAAATCCACATATGTACAGCCCCCGCTCTGCCGGGCCTCCCCTCGCAGACAGAAGCGCGGACATTTCGGGTGGAGGATTTCCTGAATTTAAAATAAGCCACGCCCCCTCCCATGACCCCGCCCCCCTGCGCCCTAACATTAAAATAAATACGACACGACAGAATGAGATGGTTGTGTGTAAAACAGAACGATGCTACGATGAAACCGAGTGGAGAAGTGGTCGAGGGACCTTTGGGGCGCTGGTTGCATATTGTGTGGATCCCTGAACGTTGGGCGCCCGGGCGGTCTCAGCGGAGGCGGGCGGAGCGGCTGAATAAGGAAGTTAAAGCTGGGGGACGTAACATTAAAACCACCACAACCCAACCGTGTGATAAAATCCATCACTAGTTTTCCACATCATGTTTTTCATCAGCTCTCAGCCCAAACAGCCAAATAGGGATTAGGATGTTTTCTAATGAGATAAAGGCCGAAACAAAAGTTAGGTACCCCAGCTTTACTTGAGCTTTAATTCAGTAATATGTATGTAACCTTGTACAACAGTTCCTCATCAGGACCGGCTTCACATTTCTGATTTTAAAGATTGAAACTTTTGCGTTTAATTGTATTTATATCAGCCTGAACTAAACCACTCCACAGACCAGCAGGACCAGGACGAGGACCAGGACTGGTACCAGGGCCGAGACAAAGACTGGGACCAGAGTTGGGATGGGGGCCAGGACCAGGGCAGAGACCGCAGCCGGTCTGTGTGTGAGAATTAAAAAAAAAAACCCGGCTGTGTTTCTATTCAATTTGGATCCAAAACAACTCAATAACGCTCGCAGTCTCCAGCGTGTGATGTCACGACAGAACTTCCTGTAGTTTTTAACGTCAGTCTTCACACTCCCTGCTTCCTGATTGGTGCAAAAACCCGATTTACAAATTACGCACATTTTCAGTGAATGAATGAAGCCAAAACACGTGAAAATGAGAGGAAGGGGGGGGGAGAGTCGACCGTCCCGCTGGAGCTGAGGTAACCTGGTTGAAGGAGGTCTGTGGGTCTGTTTCGTCCCCGTATATTGTCGTAATGCTTTTGAGAATGGATCCCCAGCCCGAGTCTTATGTATGTACAGCAGCATTACAATAATAGACATTCAGAAGCTGTTATTGGCAGAAGATAGTCTGGGGGAGAAAGAGGATTGAAGGGGTGAGAGAGGGAGGGAGGGGGCACACAGAAAAAACAGCAACGTGTGAAGTGTCTGTACACGGCGAGTCCAGAGAAAACGTCTCGTTCGTTTGTCAAAGAGTCCGGGTGGAGCGCGGCGGCGGAAGGGGGATTCCTGAAGAAGCGGCCAGCACTCGGAGAAGACATGAACCACAACCAGCCATCCAGGGCGGGTCTGTGTGCGTATGTGTGTGTCTCTGTATGTCTGTGTGAGTATGTGCGGTAGCTCCATCATAAACTGGACTCCTTGGGGGGCAGGTCCACGTTGGTAACCATGGTGACGACAGTGATCTCCTCGGGGCCGATGAGGGGGACCTGCCGCTGCATCTGCCCCACGCGCTCCTCCACGCAGCCGGCCGACAGCCGCGCCTCGGCCTCGTGGTCCCAGCAGTCCTCCACCGTCTCACAAAGCATGGCCAGGCCCTGAGGAGGGAGGCAGGCGGGTCAGGGCATGCTAATGCTAATACAGGACACGACACACTAACGCTATGCTAGTTATGATGCTAATGCTATCATCTGCTAGAGCTACAACCCACATTGCTATGATGTCAACATTGTTAGCAGCAGTAGTAATAGTAGTAGCAGTAGTATCGGTGGCAGTAACAGTAGCTGAAGTAGTAGTAGCAGTAATAGTAGCAGTAGTTCCTGAGTGGGTAAAGTACCGCATGTTTCTGCCAGCAGTCGCGCAGACAGGGCCTCAGCTTCTTGTGCACCACCACCTCCTGCATGTCCTCCAGAGACGGATGCTGCCCCACTTCCTCCTCAAAGGGAAGCATGTACTCGTCTACCGGACCTACACACACACATACACACACACACACACACAAACGCACACACGTTAGATGACACGATATTGAACTGATGATGTCGGCAGGAGAAGCCCGACATAACCACTCGCCTCGTCCCATCTTGCACACAAAAAGACGTCTGAAATATGTTTAGACAACTATGTGACTGTAGTCTCACGGCGGTCACATGATCTCTGTGTTTGGACTTTCTCTCCTTCTCATTGGACGCTTCTTTGTACCATATTTCTACGCTTGTGTCTCACCGTCCGCCGCCGTGCAGCGCGCCGCCAGCTCCCACAGCACCAGGCCGAAGGCGTACATGTCGATCCTCAGGAACGAGTCCCGCTGGAAGTTTATGGCCCCTTCAAGCACCTCAGGGGCCATGTACCGCCGGGTGCCCACCTGAAGGGAGAGGGGGGACGGGAGAGAAGCACTGAAAATTCCACACACATCTAGAAAATATTCTGTATGAAAATGAAGAGAAGTATGGAGTCATGGACAGAAGTGTGTGTGTGCGTGCGTGCGTGTGTGTGTTTGGGAATGTGTGTGTGTTACCTGTCCATGTGTGTCTCCGGCAGACTTCCCCGCCTCAAACTTAAGTGCGAGGCCGAAGTCAGCGATGCAGGCCGTCAGGTTGTTCTTCAGCAGCACGTTCTTGCTCTTGATGTCCCTGAGACACACAAGAGCTACAGCTTCAGTCCTGGGTCTACGCCTCAGTCCTGGGTCTGCAACCTCAGTCCTGGGTCTACAACCTCAGTCCTGGGTCCAAAGCCTCAGTCCTGGGTCTAAAACCTCAGTCCTGGGTCTACAGCCTCAGTCCTGGGTCTACAGCCTCAGTCCTGGGTCTACAGCCTCAGTCCTGGGTCTACAGCCTCAGTCCTGAGTCTACAGCTTCAGTCCTGGGTCTACAGCCTCAGTCCTGGGTCTACAGCCTCAGTCCTGGGTCTACAGCCTCAGTCCTGGGTCTACAGCCTCAGTCCTGAGTCTACAGCTTCAGTCCTGGGTCTACAGTCAACCATCACATTTCTTAACATTTCCCTCTGGACCAATGGCTCCTGTGTTTGTTATTTCTTGTGTTGGAACAGTTTGATTCTCTGGTCCGTGCTTGGATCCACTTGGTTTCCTCTCACCTGTGTGCGATGGAGGGCTTGTGGCCGTCTCGGTGTCCCGGGATATCCTCGTGCAGATAGGCCAGACCCCGCGCCGCCGTTTGGGAGATGTGGCACAGCTCGGACCACGACACCACGTTGGCCTTCAGGTAGTCCGTCAAAGAGCCCTGAGGACACACGGACACAGCGGAGTCAGCAAACACACAGACTCCAGTTTCCACGTCTCGAAAGATCTGGGTTTTTGTCTCATGAGCAAACTGCAGAATCAAACATGTGGCCAGCGTCGGGCAGCCCTCGCATCAAAGTCTCCATCGTTTACAGAAATAGCGGCGGTTTGGGTGCTGGTGTGTGCGTGTTGCGTCAGGCTCTTACATAAAACATGCACAGAGGAAAAAGGAGGTCAGTTACAGTATGTAGGACACCAGCAGAGGCAGGGCTCGGCCACCAGAGGGCGCCACATAACTACAGGCGAACATGGAGCAGGATGTATAAACACACACACAGACAAAAATGCAGAAAGCTCATTTTTAACACTAAACAGAGACAAAGATGGAGGACACACTGCCACACAGCTACATACATTAGAACAGGCGTGTCAAACTCAGGCCCAGGGGCCAAATCCGGCCTGCGGCATCTTTTTAGTGGCCCCTAAAATAATTGTTAATTATCTTTATCACAGTAACTTGCAGCATTGGTGTTATTGTCTACTATGGCATGTTGTACTTCATTTTAAAGCCTATTATTGCAGAAACAGCCATGCAATCAAATCTGTTCTAAAGGGTTACCGGAAATGTAATCAGAAGATATTTCTATTTCTATATTTATCAGATTTCACATCTTTTTTGCCCCGCTCTCTCATTTTGGGCCCAGTTGTGGTTGAATCCAAACCTACTAGAAAATAATATCCACATTTGTGTTCAATACAGTTACATTGTTTATTTAAAAAGACAAAAAATTATAAAGGTAAATACTTTTTTGCTTCTGGCCCCAACAAACTCTTATGTTTTTAAATTTGGCCCCCGACTACATTGTTTGACCCCCCCTGCATTTGAAGAAGGCCCTGTCTTATTGTGCTGGTAGTGACTTTGGACCTAACCCTCCTTTAAAATTTTCTTTACGCAGATGTGTGAAAGCAAAGTCGAAGGCGTCTCTTTCACTGATACATATTTAACAGTTCACACGTCTGTGGCTAAAAAGAGCTTTTAGAATTCTGGGTTCTGTCCTGGACCTGAGTGTTTGTTTTTGGATTTATTCCACCGCTCAGGGATAAAACCATTCTGTCCAATTTCAGATTTTTTTCAAATGAGAGAGACTAGAAAGAGACCAGAGACTAGAAAGAGATTAAAGAGAAACTAGAGAGACCAAAGAGAGACCAGAGACTAAAGAGAGACCAGAGAGAGACCAGATAGAAGGAGACTAGAGAGAGAGAGACCAGAGACTAAAGAGAGACCAGAGAGAGACCAGATAGAAGGAGACTAGAGAGAGAGAGACCAGAGAGAGACAAGAGGAAGAACAGGGAAAGACCAGAGAGAGACCAGGGAAAGACCAGAGAGAGACCAGAGAGAGACCAGAGAGAGACCAGAAAGAGACTAGAGACCAGAGACCAGAGAAAGACCAGAGAGAGAGAGACAAAAGACCAGCGAGAGAGACCAGAGGAAGAACAGGGAAAGACCTTAGAGACCAGATAGTGAGACCAGCGAGAGACCAGCGAGAGACCAGAGGAAGAACAGGGAAGGACCTTAGAGACCAGAGAGTGAGACCAGCAAGAGACCAGAGAGAGACCAGAAGAGACCAGAGCGTGCGTTACCTTGTCGTGGTAGGTGGTGATGAGCCAGAGCTCCAGGTCCAGGTTGTGGTTTCTCTTCTCGACGCCGATGAAGTGCAGCAGGTTGTCGTGCTTCATGCCGCTGAGGCTGTAGATCTCGTACTCGTTCTGCCACGACAGCTTGTCCTGCGGCGGCGGAAACGGTGACGGTCAGTGTCAGTTTAGGACTTGCATCAAAATGTTAGGGCAAGTTTAAACTGGGCCTTTGGAAGATTTTTCTTTAAAGTCCTGCGTCTGTGGTTTATTTGGCTTCAACTACGTTGTCCAAAAAGATGCTAACACCTGGACGGGGCTAATACCTGGATGGGGCTAACACCTGGATGGGGCTAACACCAGAATGGGGCTAACACCTGAATGGGGCTAACACCTGGATGGGGGTTATACCGGGATGGGGCTAATACCTGGATGGGGAAGATCTTGACGGCCACGAAGTCGTTGAGCAGCTGGGCCTTCCACACGCAGCCGAATCGCCCGCGGGCCTTCACCTCGATGAGCTGCAGCGGCTTCTGTCCCAGTGTGGGGGAGGGCGGGGCCGGGCCGGGGTCCTGGGGGAGGGGGGACACAGGAGAAGAGCAGAGGTCAACCAAGAGGTCTGTGGGGAGCGGCCCGTGGAGAGACATGCAAGAACAACGCTCCCTGTGCACGGTCAAACACTGATAAAGGTTCTTTCTGTCGATCGGGTCGTTTGTGATGATGCGACTCGTAAAAGGTGATGATATGCGTGTCCGAGATATAGCAATACCAATAATAAAACACACATTGGCTGTGAAGAAGATGTGCCAAGTCTGGGATCGCGTCTTTAATTCAGACAGAAGACATGTTTTATTGTCGATGGTAGAGACAGCACGAACAAAGCACACGATCACAGATACAATAGAATGCAAGTGTATTATACAGAGCGGAGGCATGGAGACCTCCAATCAGCAGCTGCCACGGTGTGCTTGTAGCTTGGCCTTCAGATAGACAAAACAAGCGAAAAGTACTGGCTTCTGCACATTGATAGAATGATGAGTTTAACTTTAACAAAAGTTGCTTCAAAGTGTTATGAAATCTCACAGCTGCATAGAGGACGCAGGGTTTAAAAACTTAATATGCCGTTATATTCCAGCGAGTATAGTAACTCAGGAGCAAAATACACGAAGCTGTTGGCGTATACACACGTGGTGCATAAGAAGCACAATAAAACAAACAGTTGCACACACAAAGATCTGTGGAGCAGGGAAACGTGAACACGTTTTAGCGAGGGACCGGTGTATTTTAATTTAGGCTAGTTTTAAGTTTGTGCAGGAGACATTTCAGAGATTTAGCTTTTGTCTTTTTTACTATGATTTTAGAAAACTAACCTCAACCCCCTGAACTTGATTTTAAAAAGGTTAAACATGAACTAAAGCCGTTACATGAACACGGTTAAGTTAACCGCTAAATGTGAGACGCTCGAAATGTAATACTTTTGTTGCATCATTTACTGCGTGAAATGAGGAACTGTCAAATTGACTGCTCTTAAGGCTTTTCAGGTCCACAAGGCTGAAAACCATAAGAAATCCCTGAGATAAGAGACGCATGGACTCGATACTGGATGCACGGGGCATCAGCGGCAGTGGGAGGGGTGTGTGTGTGTGTGTTGGAGTGTGTGCGTGTCAAGGTGTTCATGTGTGTGTGGGCATGTTGGATGTGTGTGAGAGTGTTAGGGTGTTCATGTGTGTGTATGTGTGTTCGCCTGCTTCAGTGTGTGAGCGTGTGTTGTGTTGGATGTGCATGTGTGTGTGTGTCCGTGTTAATGTATGTGTGTTCGCCTGCTTCAGTGTGTGTGCGTGTGTTGTGTTGGATGTGCGTGTGTGTGTGGGCATGTGTTGGATGCGTGAGTGTGTGCGTATCAGGGTGTTCATGTGTGTGTATGTGGGTGAGAGCGTGTTGGCAAGCGCGAGAGTGCATGTATGTGCCTGTGTCAGTGTGTGTGTGCCTATGTTGTGTTGGATGTGTGTGCAAAGTGTGAGAGTGCGTGAGTGTGTGTGTATTTTAACGCGTGTGTGTGTTTTTGTGTGTAAGTGCGTGTGTGTGTGTGTGTGTGGTGGAAGTAGGTTAAACCCAGCTGTGCAGCAGGATTACAACGATCGGTTTTCAACTCACATGAGAAGAGAGAGATGGGGGAAAGCGGGGGGAGGGGGGACGTTTTCCCGTTAGAACATCTCTTGCCTCAACCGTCCGGTCGAACTCACGTCACAAAAAGAGGAACTATACCCAGACTGTATGACTGTCACCAAGAACTACTGGAAAACACTGAGAAAACGCGTATTTCTCTTTGGTCACAGTCGTTAAAGATATTGGGAGTTTCTTTCAATGGCGGCTGAATTCATAACTGTAAAAACTCAAAAGGAAAAAAAAAACGTCATAAAATTCATCCAACTAGTGTCTGTATGTGTATTCGGGCTTCTGTCACTTCTTCAAATCAGCTTCTAGACAGACGTACAGAGCGTATATGAGGAGTGGACTGAGTGTGACATCACCATAGCGTTTGCCTTAATGCAGAATATGCTGAACACAAGCTAGCTGGAGTCAATTTCCTTCAATATGAGCATTTGCCCCCGCGGCAGGGGTAGACGTGGAGATTCCCCCGTGAATGAAGGCCTCAGATTGGTCAGTCCTTGCATGACTCACATCTGGATGACACTACCACAAAATAAACACCAGGATCACAGAGAGCACTAAACTACAGATTCAAGCCCAAAGCGGAGGGAGTGACACAAACTGTTACTGAGCTGGAGGAGTTTAGTTTTACATGCGAGTTAAAAGGAGCCAGAGAGTTGGAGCTAAACTTCGCCATGAGCACTTCCCAATTGACCATCTCTCAGCCCAAAGGGTCAAACAGTGACTCACTTGACAAGATTTCTGATCCTTTGCAGACTAGTGGCTTAACGTAGAATACATAGAGTACAAGGGACTGGCCTCCTGCTGGACCCAGAGTCAGGACAAAACATGGGGAGGCTGCATTTCAGATTCATGCTGCTAAAATCTGGAACAATCTTTCCTAAAGTGTGAGACAGGCCTCTTCTCTGACAATGTTCAAATCCAGGTAAAAACAGTCCTGTTTAGCTGTGAATACAACTTTATATTTTTAATCTTTCTTTTTCATGTACTGTGATTATTAAGGGATTTAATGCCTTGTGTTACTGTTTCTATCTTGTTTTGTTCAGCACTTTGAGTCACCGTGAGTGTGAATTGTGCTATACAAATAAACATGCCTTGACTTGCCTTGTAGTGGAACACAAAGAGAGGACCGCAACAACACATAATGAGCCGTAGAACTGTCATAAAAGCGGAGAGTGGAGCGTTCTTCTGAAGGGGAGGCTCGGGCTGTGACACCGCAGCTGTGTACAGGTCAGAGTGACACTGAGCCATGTGTCATTGTTTTTGTTCCAAGACTATTTTTAAAAACGCTCATGAATGTAGTAGCAGTGACACTTATGTAACTGCACCACTTTAAGCTATTTTTATTTATTCATTCCGTGTTGGCAGGGTTTGTGGTGCGTTCAAAGAGGATGTAAGAGAGACTGAACACAAAAACAGCCTCGTTCCTGGGTCTACAGCCTCAGTCCTGGGTCTACAGCCTCAGTCCTGGGTCTACAGCCTCAGTCCTGGGTCTACAGCCTCAGTCCTGGGTCTACAGCCTCAGTCCTGGGTCTACAGCCTCAGTCTTGGGTCTACAGCCTCAGTCTTGGGTCTGCAACCTCAGTCCTGGGTCTACAGCCTCAGTCCTGGGTCTACAGCCTCAGTCCTGGGTCTACAGCCTCAGTCTTGGGTCTACAGCCTCAGTCTTGGGTCTACAGCCTCAGTCTTGGGTCTACAGCCTCAGTCTTGGGTCTACAGCCTCAGTCCTGGGTCTACAGTCCTGGCACTGAGGCTTAATAAGAATTTTAATTTCAAGTATATTTGTTTTGTGTTGAATGGCATTACAGACATAACATAAACAACAGTACTTAAAACAAAGAACTCAGACTTGTAAATGTAACCAGTGGCTCGTGCCGGTCTCAGTCCTGAAGCTGGTCCGTGGTGGGGCCGTCCCGGGGGAGACACTGGATATTTGCCCCATGGTGGGAGAGCGTTTGGACAAAGGGGGGAGAGGGAGAGGGAGAGGCCTGTATTACCCCTGAGTCAGCACGCCGCAGGAAACAGGATCTCCACCGCCGCCGTGTCGCGTTACAGTGTCTTGGGACGCCGCAGATCGCCCGCTATTTTGATCGCTGTTTGTTTTTCACTCAAACCGTTTCAAAGTCACAGACAGAGCGAAGGATCTGCCCGTGCTTCTGAGTAATAAACCACAGCATAAATGATATTTGGCTTCAAAGTTTTCAACCCCTGGACTAGAAGCCTTCGGGCCCTGCGGTCTTTACAGCGATGAGCCCCTTCCATGTATTTTAATTTGTTACCGCACAGCTGGACACAGCTTCATCAGCTATTTCCAAGTGTTTTTTCTTGCTGATGCAAAAGAGTCTGAAGACATTTGTTAACATTTCTGTACAGAGTTCCTCCCGCTCTCTATGGACCATCCATCTATTCTCTTCCTCTGTATCTGTTTCTCGGGTCGCGGTGACAGCAGTCTAAGCAGAGACGCCCAGACTTCCCTATCCACAAACACCTTCTCCAACACATCCAGGAATATCCTGAGGCGTTCCCGGGCCAGCTGAAAGACAAAGTCCCTCCAACGTGCCCTGGGTTTTCCCAGGGGGCTCCTCTTTGTGGGCCATGCCCGGACCACTTCCGCAAGGAGGCGTCCCAAACAAATGCCCTGAGCCACCTCAACCCTATGGACCAATGGCTCCTAAGTGTTAGTAATTTTTGAGACGACCGCTGTTGTGGTTAAGGGCAAGACACAAAAGGCTTTGGTGCGTTTATGTGAATAACAGAGACTCTGGTAAGAGCGGGAAATACACAGGACGTGTTTATGTGAACAGGGCTGATCTTAGATCAGATTATAGACTTTTTATTATGACCTTTAATAGAAATAGTAGAATTGGTAGACAGCCGGCAAGAAAATGTAGAGAAAACCCTAAATCAAAAGATAAATGAGATCCCTCTGTCTGCATCGCTACAATCACCACTGGTTTGGACTGGAGTCCGGTTCCTGGAATGCATGTGACCGTATCATGTGTGGCATTGATTTGTGACAGCGCAGCTCCACATTTAGTCAAGTGAAATGTAAAACCTACTGCAGGCTTTTTATTGTCATTCAGGCCATTTTACATTATATCAATAGTGGCACACGATATCCCTGCCGCTGTTTATGAAGGGGTGTGTTTTCTCTAACGGCTTTGGTTTCCTCCTTCTGGAAATGACTCTTTTGGACCTTTAAGGACTTTAAAAGAAGAATTAATATGCATTATTCTTGGCTATTAAAAATGTTCATGAGACTATTATGTCATTTCATGCTTTAGATTGTGAAATTACACCTCTAGTAGAAAAAATATAGCATAACGGGACTAAGACAGACAGAAGGGGCAGAGCTAAATGTTTGTACCTGAAGTCTCTGATATTAGCGTGGATGCATCTAAAACAACTCCAGGTCTGTGACTGATGAGGATCACTATTGGAACATGGAGAACGTGGGTATGTGTGTGTCTGTTATGTGTATGTATGCGTGTGTGTCTGCCTTTATCTGTGTGTGTATGTGTGTGCGCGCGCGTGTGCCTTTATCTGTATCTGTGTGTGTTTTTGGGGAGGAACAGGCTCGGGATGCTGTGATGTTACAGACAGTACAGGCACCGTCAGATGTTTGGGTGGAGGAGGGGTGCTGGGGCAGGGTGGTGGGGCTGGGTCTGGGAGGTGGGTGCTGGGTCTGGGAGGTGGGTGCTGGGTCTGGGAGGTGGGTGCTGGGTCTAGGAGGTGGGTGCTGGGTCTGGGAGGTGGGTGCTGGGTCTGGGAGGTGGGTGCTGGGTCTAGGAGGTGGGTGCTGGGTCTGGGAGGTGGGTGCTGGGTCTGGGAGGTGGGTGCTGGGTCTGGGAGGTGGGTGCTGGGTCTGGGAGGTGGGTGCTGGGTCTGGGAGGTGGGTGCTGGGTCTGGGAGGTGGGTGCTGGGTCTAGGAGGTGGGTGCTGGGTCTGGGAGGTGGGTGCTGGGTCTGGGAGGTGGGTGCTGGGTCTAGGAGGTGGGTGCTGGGTCTGGGAGGTGGGTGCTGGGTCTGGGAGGTGGGTGCTGGGTCTGGGAGGTGGGTGCTGGGTCTGGGAGGTGGGTGCTGGGTCTGGGAGGTGGGTGCTGGGGGGAGTTGTTTTCTCATGCAGAGGACATAACAGATCCATCCATGCAAATATGGAACAGAACAGAAGCACTTAGACCAGAGAGGGCTGTAGTGAAGAACCTTACCTCCACCATTATGTGAAAGGCGTGCTTGAGAAGACACAGGAAGTAGAGACGTTACCAGAGTCTGTCCCTTTGTTACAATATATATACTTTATATCCTATATTAGGGTCCAGTTCTCCATCAGGGAAACATACAATTTCAGCCGATTTTTTCCCATAATTGACAACTGTTTCTTTCACCAATTAATCGTTAATTGCTCCTTATACAATCTTGAAAACATGAAAATGCCGGAGAAATGATCAAATACAAACATTGAATGGGAACTGTGTCAACGTCAGTGCTCTAAACAACTGATTAGTGAAGCAGCAGGCGCTAGATGATTATTTTATAACAATAAATGTTAGTGGCAGCTCCAGTTCATTCATTCCCATATGTAACAGACAAAGAAAAACACGCGGTTGGGGCAAATGTAGGACAATGCAGTATAATAGAGGTTAAATGTATGTACAGTACAGAGCAAAAGTTTAGACACACTTTCTCATTCAAAGAGTTTCCTTTTGTTTCATGACTATTGACTGTAGATCCACACCAGGCTGTGTAAGGGCTGTTTGACCAATAAGGAGGGTGATGGTGCTGGGCCATATGACCTCCACAGTCACCGGACCTGAACCCAATGAATCCAGATGGTTTTGGGGCTGGACCACAGAGTGAAGGCGAAAGGGCCAACAAGTGCTAAGCATCTCTAGGAACTTCAAGACTGAAGAAGACCATTTCAGGTCCTCTTGAAGCTAATCAAGAGAATGTCATAGAGTGAAGCAGTAATCAAAGCAAAAGATGCTACTTTGAAGAACCCAGACATATTCTCAGTTGTTTCATACTATTTTTTTTGTACGTACATAATTCCCAGTTTTGAGGCCTTCATGATTATGAAAATTGTAGATTCACACTGAAAATAAAAAACTCTTTGAATAAGAAGGTGTGTCCAAACTTTTGGTCTGTACTGTATATATATATATTTATATTTATACTTATACTGGGACAGTATTAGTGTATGAATGTACAGTGCATTAGGGCTGGGTTAGCCCTTAGCACCCCTCTAATGTCACCTTTTGAGGATATGTCCACACAATAACTAAAGGACATCACATACAAACCTATGCTTTCTTTCACAGAGCCCTGTTCACTGCACATCAGTGTGGACGGGAGAAAAGACAGTTGTGATGCTACCCCCAGGTCTCTGTAGACTCACAGTGTGTCGTCTGCAGCTGTACTTACATGAGTGGGCACCAGAGCGGCAGGATAGGCCAGCTTGTGATGCCTCCACATCCAGAAGGAGAAGAGGACCACGGCCGCCAGCCCCACGATGGGTACCAGCGAGTAGAGCAGCGTGCTGAAGATGGGTGGCTTTGGCGGGAACGGGTTGGACGTCGCTGCGGAGAGAGAGGTGTCGTGTAAGAACCATAGACTGTATACAAGTGGACAATGATAACTAAACACTAAACACACTAGCCATTGCTAGTAAATATCTATTTGACCAATCAGAGAGCTGGTGATCAGAGAGTCAGGAGCGAGCAGAGGTTGTGGCACAAAAGTCTGGATTAATACAAAACAAAAGAAACAAAGTTGAGGATGAATATATCGGCCACCAAAATAAACTATAAACAGAACCTTTTCTTCTATTCTTACTTAACATTCAGATCAAAAGTATTAATTGTGGAAATACAATTGTTTGGTCATTATAAGAAACTTGTACATGCTATTCCTAAGAAAGTATAACCAGCTATTGAGTCAATAGAGAGAGACATAAATCCGTTATGATTTTTGACATTCTCTACAAAGCCCCTTCCCCAAGTTCATCGTGCAGAGTTGGCATTCAGAAAAAGATTTGACTTTTACATCAGGAGCTGAACACTTCTTCCGGCGCGGGAGATTACTGAAGCCTCTTGTGACATCATGTAATCCCAAACCAAAAATAAGTGAACTTTAAGTGACCCAGCCCATCCTCGGCCACCATCAGCGCAATGGCTGTTCCCCTCCCCCCACTGCCGTGGGGCAAACCAACCGGTAGTGGAGGAATATAGTAGAGGTGATTGTGTGAATACTATCACTACAAAACTACACTATAGAAAAACCCATTCGATATCAGCGTGAGGCTCAGTTTGAATATTTTGCATATAATTATACAATTCTGTTGGTTGAGGCGGCGTGTCCTTTTGACCGTGGTGGCCTTTGTCCAGGAATCAATGGCCTGATTTGTACACTATGTTCCAAAATGGTGGCATCCAATTCATTTACTGGAAAACCAGACCATGCCGGACTTTACCAGACTCAGCCGTACAAAAGTAAACATTTGTTTTTTCAACTAGAAAAGTGAGCTGCAAAATATCATAGATTCAGTGCTCTTTTTTTATCAAAGATTTTAGGGCCTTGCCTAGAATTCTATTTCAGTATTTCAGGCCATTTCATACAAGGGAGAGAAGAGATTTATGAAAGAGATGTGGAAAATTCAAATGTCCTGTGGTTTTCCCAGATCATCATTCGATAGTGATTACATTCACAGAGAGAGACCTGAGAGAGACCAGAGAGAGACCAGAGAAAGATTAGAGAAAGAGACCAGAAAGCCTAGAAAGACCATAGAGAGACCAGAGAGAGACACCACGGAGAGAGACCAGAGAGAGAGAAGAGAGGCCAGACACACTTAGAAAAACAAGAGAGACCAGAGAGGGGGATCAGAGAAAGAGATCAGAAACCCAAGAAAGACGAGAGACAGACCAAAGTAAGAGACGAGAGAGGCCTGAAACCCCTCGAAGGACACGATAGAGACCTGAGAGAGACCAGAGGGAGAGATCAGAGAGAGACCAGAGAGAGAGACGACGGAGAAAGACCAGAGAGAGACCAAAGAGAGAGAAGAGAGGCCAGAAACCCAGACCAGAGAGGGGGATCAGAGAAAGAGATCAAAAACCCTAGAAAGACGAGAGACAGACCAAAGAAAGAGACGAGAGAGGCCTGAAACCCCTCGAAGGAAACGAGAGACCCCTGAGAAAGGCCAGAGAAAGAAAGACCAGAAACCCTAGAAAGACATGAGAGAGACCACGGAGAGAGACCAGCAAGAGAAAAAAGAGAGAGACGACAGAGGCCAGAATCCCCTAGAAAGACAAGAGAGAGACTAGAGAGAGACCACAACCTCTTGAATAGGTGTTTACTGAGTGCATATAGTTGGATGGTGCTCACACTCACTGTAGGCGGTGGACTGGTGGGTCTGGCTCTGGGGCGGGCCGTCCGGAGCGTAGAGGAACTTCTCGTTGCACATGCTCCCCTCGCAGCAGCAGAAGTAGACGTCAGGGCTCTCCTTCTTCTCCACACACTCGGTGCTGAGGGCGACAGGAGGAGAACAGTGAGTGCAAAGGAGAGACGGGACTAAAATGCAGCGGCGGCGGTAATACGAGCGCCGAGATCTGAGGTGAACTCTGGATATGCGTGAGACACCTGGGACTGCTTCAGAGGCAGGGGCCAGAGAGACCAGAGAGAGAGAGAGATCAGAGAGACCAGGGAGAGAGAGACAAAAGAGAGAAAGACCAGAGCGACCAGGGAGAGAGAGACCTGAGAAAGACCAGAACAACCAGGTAGAGACACCAGAGAGAGAGAGATCAGAGAGACCAGAGACTAGAGAGAGACCCGAAAGAGAACAGAGAGAGACAGAGAGAGACCAGAGAAAGTCCAGAGAGAGACCAAAGAAACCATTGAGAGACCAAAGAGAGACTAGGGCAGGGACTCCAATCTGTGGCTTGGGAGCTACCAGTAGCTCGCCAACCTCTTCCAAGCAGTATCCCAAAGAATTTTGATCTTACATTTAATATTAAAATTCTTATGATTTATATGCCCACAGCAAAAATGTAATAAATCACTTTTCAATAAACTCCCCAGCTGTGTCTCATTCTAGTCTCTCCGGGTGAAAGAGGTTGGGGACCCCTGGACTAGAGTGCGTTAAGGCCTATGGGTAAAATCTCCAGTACAGCCCAAGTGGGATTAGGGAGGCCTCTAGTCCAAGTGGAGACGGGTTTTTATCACACATCTATGGGGTGACTCGAGCTGGTGGAATGAGTGGAGATCGTCAAAAACAGTTATTTTGATTAAATCGATGTCAACCCCAGCTCCAAACATCAGATTTGAGTCTGCGGTTACCTGTCGTAGCAGTTGACGTCGTCCAGCCAGCAGCCCTGCTTTACCACCTCCACGTTCCCCGACACGTTCTTCCAGGTGGCGAAGCAGTGCAGCCGCTTGTCCTTGTCGCCGTAGCAGGGCTCGATGCCGCTGCGGTTGGTGCGCTCCTTCTCCCAGCTCGAGTTATAGTAGGCACACTCCTGCGTCTCCGAGCGGCCCAGGATGGCTCCTGTGGGACGGACAGGCGCGTTAGCAACACGTTCAGAATCACAGAGACACGTAGTGATGGTCCAATCAGAATCAGCATTATTTTTAAGATTAAGAGATGAAGAGATCCTTAATTTGTCTAACAGTGGGGAAATTTCACTGTTGCATGACCAGTTACAGGAGCACACAACACAAGAGAATTGCTCAATAACTCTATACAAAATAAAATAAAATCTTTAACTCTAGCATGAAAAATAAAACTATTCTACTTTTAGCATAACAAGAAGCAAGTATAAACTACTAGCGCATAGTTGTATATAATGCCATTGTGAGTAACAGGAAGTCACAAACTAGGAAATTGATTTGGCTTTCGGCGCAACAAGTTATAAGAGTAAAAAATAGAATAATGCATGCATAAAAAAAAATACTAAATCTACATAACATTTAACATTACTACAATATACAAGCACTCGCAAAAGGTCGCTTCTTGAACCATTCTAGGCTTTCGGATCAGCCTCTTCTGCATTAATGCTGCCACTATGGTGACGTCACGCCCAGTTCACTCCTGATATAAGCTCTAGGATTAGGGATGTAAAAAACTATGAATTTTCATGACCGACCACCGAGCCTCATTAACCGGTTGAAACCGGTTAACCGCGTAGTTTAAAATAGTCCACGTTCTTTCAAATAACAGCCATTTCGAGCCGCGTACTTTTCATAAGTGCAGCTCTGCGTTCTACTGGATCAGAGCCGAGACAGCGGCGCCCAAACCCGCAACAGCTCCGGCACCTTTGCGCACAGAGAACTGCTTTTTTAATCTTCCCATTCTGCTGTGCTGCGGGTTAATACCAAAACTTTCTAGCAGCAAACGACGGCTCGTTCACATGGTCAGAGCAGCGAGTGACGAGCCGCGTCTCACAGGTCTTCACAAAAGTTTAAATACAAGTGATGTGTGTGGAGCTGATCCCGAGGACCATAAACACAAACATGTTCCATGTGGTTTGACTGGAGCCGCGTATTTGCGCGAATCCTTTGGGCTCCGTGACACAAAGGAGCGCGACAGACCGGTATGTGTGTGTGTGTGTGTGTGTATGTGTATGTATGTGTGTGTGTATGTATATGTGTGTGTGTGTGTGTAAATGTAAGCTCCAATGTAGTTCTGACCCGCGCCAGTGTGCAACTTTGACGGTAACAGAGGGGAGAGATGATGCGTGTGGATGTTACGTATGGAGAGGGGGAAAGTGTGTGTGTGTGTGTGTGTGCGCGTGCACGTGTGTGCATATGTGGCTCGTGCGGCGTGAGAGTCGTCCCGGAGTTTATAATACATGGGCGCACACAGCTAGATACAGACCCGCTCGTCACACCGTGCAAATAGGGCTTAAAATAGCGTTATTAAGAGACCTCCCCTCTCCCCTTTTTCTCTTTTTTTAACCGACAGCTTTGACCGGTTAACGCTGTGACGGTCAACCACCGGTTAACCGGTCGCCGATTTACATCCCTATCTAGGATCCAAAATAACACATCTGCAGTATCATTCTTAACATGTACACCAGTGGGTTTAAGACGTGAAGCTGCACCCGCATCATCTTTGTGGCCTCAGGAACATGTGTTTTTTCTAATTTTGATTTCAGAGATGGTCCAACGGAGCAAGACAACTGCTCAATAATACCACCGTGCTTTTTATATCGACACAAATCCACAGATCAATGCCGAGTAGTTGTAATGGCCTAAGACTGGGTGAGCATCGCGCCTTATTTTTAGCTTAATTGCTCTTGGGTTTAAAAATACACATCTGATGCACACGACAAGGGGCAAACTGGGGACTGGGAGGAGAAAGAATGACATGAATGTGATAGAGATGTCCTCCTCGTCCTCTCTCTCCTCTCCCTCCACTTTGTCCTCTCTCTCCTCCCCATCCCCTCCCTCCGCTTTGTCCTCTCTCTTCTCCCTGTCCTGATTTTTTGGGGAATTTCTCAAAATGCTGTTGAACATGAGTACTAGCGTTAATAAGCAGCGATGACCATGTGCATCACTGACAATACATGATCCTGAATGATTCATACGCTCCCAATATGGCCGCCGACATGACACATATCCACAGCAGTGTTTGTTTTTTTGATGCAGCTAGAACAAGAAAACTATGATATAATATGTTTACATTCTCCTGATGATCCAATCAGAGCAGTCGGCTCCGAGTGTTCGGTAATGAGGCCTCACCACAAACCCCTGACTGCTCCGTGGCAAAAGTCTCCAAATCCGTCCATATAATTATTTTACATTGCAGTAAGATATGTGTGAGGACAGAGCTGACAGAACAGCTGCTCATTATGAGGGACAGGTGTGGGCCGTCCTGGAAACGGGGGTCCCCCTGAGGGACCATAGATCCTTCAACAATAACCAATGCAAAAATGCACATTTGAAATCCAAGACTGTGATCAGGAAATGGTGTGATGAGAGTCTACTTTTAAAAGAAGAGATCATTTGTAAAAAAGGACTTTTTTGATATTTTAACCATGTTAAATTCTGTCTCTCATCAGTCACAGACCTGGAGTTGTGTTGAGCTCCATTCATGCTAAAATCAGGAGCTTTCTGCACAAACATGTAGTTCCCCCTTGTGTCTCAAAGCTCTCAGTTCTGTAATGGTGTGATGTCAATGTATCCTGTATACTTGTCTCATATTTTCTACTGAAGATATAATTTCATATTCTATTCCCCAAGAGCAACAATAAAAATAGCTGACTGATGTCTTTCTCTTGCGTCCTGTCTAAACATCTGAGACACATGTTTTTTAAATAGAATCTGGGAATGGGAATTTAGACCAGTATCTTCCTCATATCCATGTAACTCAGACCACATGGCGGGTCTTTAGGCCTAAGGCCTGCAGGTGACCCATAACAAACTACAAAACAGGACATTTTTAAAAGTCTCTAATTAATAACTTCCAAATCAAACATTTCAGAGAAACTGTATATTAATACTCTGCCCGAGTCTGAACTCTGCCCCAAACCACATTCCTCCACAGACATTAGGGCAGCTTTTATGCAAAGCGTAAAACTATCATCTCTCAGGGGCTCAGGTCCTAGGGCTCAGGTCCCAGGGTTCAGGTCCCAGGGCTCAGGTCCCAGGGCCCCGCGGGGGGAAAACGCAGACAGGAGTCTGGGGAATCTGGCGCCGAACGTCCCTGCGGTTGGCAGAGCTTCATTCATCAAAAGGGAAGGTGTCTGTATTCACACAATCAGATCTCAAAGGTTCACTCTGCAGGCACCAACACGCTCCCAGTCGAGGAACGCTCACAACACGCCAGGAGGTTAGAGCCAGAGATGGGGACTCGAGTCCGACTTAAATTGCTAATTTTAGAGACTTGCGACTCGACTCGGACCCATCCCCTAAAGACTTGGACTTGACTCGGACTCGTTGTTCTTGGACTTGTGAACATTGCGAGTCCTGACGCTCCAGATCCATTAATTTCAAAGGCTGGTTAGTGTGCACGCTTTCTGGCTGTGAGCGCTCTATGGCCGTGATCGCGGGTCATCACTTTGTGCATCAGTTGTGTCTGAGCTGTGAGTCGCTCTGTCAACGCGGCAGCGCGAGGCCTTAACGTGGTCATAATGTTCCCAGGACCATTCTCTGCTTGTTGTGTGCGTGTCTTTATACACCTCTGCAATAAACAGAGCTGGATGAAAGAGCCTCCTGACGTTCCCATGTCTCCCCGTGTCTCCTCCTAAACTCGCTAAATTAAAACTGGGGTACGTACATTTCCCTCGCATTAACAGCTCATGTTGGTTGTGCCAACAGTAAAATGCTGTGAACAAAAAAACAGATTTAATGACAGCCATTGGCTGATTTCAGACTGTCCCTCATCTCTGTGACAAATAATAGTTTTGGTCTGTGCCCTCGCTGTAGTGACATGTTTGTTACTCTATTTTAATTGTTGAAACTGCACACATCCTCTACAGTATGTGCTTCTGCATAACGTATAAATAAGCGTTAAAAAAAATGTGACAACAAACCGGGCCGGGCCGTTGAGGAGGCAAAAATCCTGGGTTCGTTTTTTAGTCCCAGTCCAGCCCTGGCATGGCCTGGTATGGCCTGCAGGCTGAAATGTTTAAGGCTGGAAAAATGCGCTCTAAAAAAAACAGTACAATTAATTCATATATTTTAGTCCATTTTAAATTGTATTGGCCATAATTTTAATGCGTAGGAAATGAGACTTGGACTTGCGGGTCAGAGACTTGTGTGCATCTCTGGTTAGAGCTATGTACGAGGTCACAAGGCCTCCTGCAGGGACTCTGAGGAGCACAGGGACTGGCCTCCTGCTGGGACTCTGAGGAGCACAGGGACTGGCCTCCTGCTGGGACTCTGAGGAGCACAGGGACTGGCCTCCTGCTGGGACTCTGAGGAGCACAGGGACTGGCCTCCTGCTGGGACTCTGAGGAGCACAGGGACTGGCCTTCTGCTGTTCTCAGAGTCAGGACTAAACATCGGGAGGCAGCGTTTTAGATTCATGCAGCTAAAATCTGGAACTGTCTTCATGAAAATTTGAGAGGCTTCTTCTCTGACAACGGTCAAATCTATTTTTAAAAACAGTTCTGTTTCGTTACAACAAATGAAGAATTTGTATTTTCACTCTTTTTAATGCACTATTTTTTATTTTAATGTTTAAAGTTTCCCTGTCTGTAGGGGTTAGAGGCTCCAGTATCAACATAGATGGGCAACACCATGTTCTAGTTTGAACCAAAAATTAATGATTGCATAAATGTAACTTCTAACCAGAGTTGAACTGCATGTGTCTGTGAAAATAATAAACTTATGGTTTATTCTTCAATGGGGGGGTTCAAACAACTGTCCACGTTATACCCCGTTTCAGCTCTACTCAACCTGGTCTTAGTAACTTACCCACGACCAGTGTCCGGGGAAATTATTTGGTAACCATGGTTTCCTGCAGCACTATGGCCAATCACTGTCAGGAACACTTTGGTACCAGCTCGGCCTGGATAGAACCAGGACCAAGAGGGACACAAGAAGGACGTGGTAAGGGTTACACAGGACCAGTGGAAACAGGGCTATAAGTTTTGACCTGATGTTAATTAATTACAAGAAATATTTACTTTTTGTTGTCCTTCTGTTTGGTTTTTCTGACGGGCCGTATTAAACTTCTTGACGACTGAACCTGCCCCACCCTCCTTTCCCCTCCTCCTTCTGGATAAATAAAAGTTGGCACATTGCAAACATTCACTGTGCTAATCCCCCGCAGAGCGACAAAAGAGGAGCGAGCGGTCGACCTTTACTCGGGCCACAGTGACGTCTCTGCAGAAGAATGTTCGCAGAGGTAAGCACACATTTATTAGCTCTGTATAGAGCCGCTTAAACCCGGTCTGAGGGCTGCATAAAGGAAGACGTATGGCCCTTACGTGTTCCATATTGTCTGGACCAAAAGAAAACGTCATATTTTACTTCTGCCACAAATAACGTACTTTCCAGACCATAAACCGCCACTTTTTCAGAATTCTTTGACCCCTGCGGCTTATATAGCGATGCGGCTAATGTGTTTTTAGTGTCGTAGAGTTGTCCAGAGTTTACAGATGTATTATTTCCATCAAATTTTAGCACCTTTACAACACTCGTTAATTGTCAAAGTAGATGGAACCTAAGTCATGGATGCAAACGTTCGAACCTGCAGCTTATATTCAGGTGTGGCCAATATGTGAGCCGAAATCAATTTTTTTTTCAAATGCAAGTGGCTGTGGCTTATATGTGCGGCTTAAAGTCCAGAAAGTACTGTACTTGTAAGAAAGAGCCCTGTGAGTCACTATCTGACTCTTTTGGGCTGAGAACGGATTGGCTGAGCGAAGGTGGTCCTCTCTTTTTCAATTTTCTGTCTGAAATAAAGAGATTTAAAAAATGAGCGATCGAGCAACGTGTTTTAGAGCCAAGAACTAGAGATGTGGGTTTATTATGTGTTCGGTTAGTGTGGTCCGAATGTTACGCACCCCAGCTTTACTTCAATTTAAGATTCAGAACAAAGAGCCTCTGTCTCCGACTTATGTTCAAACATCAATTTAAACAACATTATTTCATACATTTATGCAGCAATTTGTCTGCGGGCCTCTCTTTCATCTCAGAGCACTCAGCTGGGGCCAGGACCAACAGGAAATATACCAGGGCTGCCCAAACTTTAGTTTAGTTTTGTTTTCAAATAACAAAATTGTCAGATGCAAACACAGACATGCACAGTTTTCCAGAACACAGTCACACAAAGTGATTTATAAGGTTTTTGCAGTTCTGATGGTTTTCTATTCTATCCACACGGTGACGACAGCAGCATCAAAGCCTTCGACCATCACCCTCCCTCACTCTCTCTCTCTCGCCTTTACATCTTTTTAGTGGTAGGGGAAACCCGAGCACCTGGGAGGAACCCTATACAGAGACAGAGAGAACATGCAAAATCCACTCAAAAAGACCTGGTCTCTCTTTCTCTGGACTCTGTTTGGTTACTATACTTTTGACAAATCTGCTCCGAGTGTGATGTCATGGTTGTACAATGACATCTCTCTATTAGAGGGCTTAATATTAGCTCCAGAAGTTTCTGATATTTTAGCTCCAGAAGTTACTGATATTTTAGCTCCAGAAGTTATTGATATTAGCTCCAGAAGTTACTGATATCAGCTCCAGATTTATTGATATTAGCTCCAGAAGTTACTGATAATAGCTCCAGAAGTTACTGATATTAGCTCCAGAAGTTACTGATATTAGCTCCAGAAGTTACTGATATTAGCTCCAGAAGTTACTGATATTAGCTCCAGAAGTTATTGATATTAGCTCCAGAAGTTACTGATATCAGCTCCAGATTTACTGATATTAGCTCCAGAAGTTACTGATATTAGCTCCAGAAGTTACTGATATTAGCTCCAGAAGTTACTGATATTAGCTCCAGAAGTTACTGATATTAGCTCCAGAAGTTATTGATATTAGCTCCAGAAGTTATTGATATTAGCTCCAGAAGTTATTGATATTAGCTCCAGAAGTTACTGATATTAGCTCCAGAAGTTATTGATATTAGCTCCAGAAGTTACTGATATTAGCTCCAGAAGTTATTGATATTAGCTCCAGAAGTTACTGATATTAGCTCCAGAAGTTATTGATATTAGCGTGGATAAAGCAATAAATGACTCCAGGTCTGACTGGTGAGGAACAAAAGTTGATTTTTCCTTTAAATGAAAAACATTGAATGTATTTCTTCATAACTCATCACTGACCCCTGCCCTCATGACTGTTACTTTATGCTACTGTTGCTTTATGCTACTGTTGCTTTATGCTACTGTTGCTTTATGCTACTGTTGCTTTATGCTACTGTTGCTTTATGCTACTGTTGCTTTATGCTACTGTTGCTTTATGCTACTGTTGCTTTATGCTACTGTTGCTTTATGCTACTGTTGCTTTATGCTACTGTTGCTTTATGCTACTGTTGCTTTATGCTACTGTTGCTTTATGCTACTGTTACTTTATGCTACTGTTGCTTTATGCTACTGTTGCTTTATGCTACTGTTGCTTTATGCTGCTGTTACTTTATGCTACTGTTGCTTTATGCTGCTGTTGCTTTATGCTGCTGTTGCTTTATGCTGCTGTTACTTTATGCTGCTGTTACTTTATGCTACTGTTACTTTATGCTACTGTTGCTTTATGCTACTGTTACTTTATGCTACTGTTACTTTATGCTACTGTTGCTTTATGCTACTGTTACTTTATGCTACTGTTACTTTATGCTACTGTTGCTTTATGCTACTGTTACTTTATGCTGCTGTTACTTCATGCTACTGTTACTTCATGCTACTGTTACTTTATGCTACTGTTACTTTATGCTACTGTTACTTTATGCTACTGTTGCTTTATGCTGCTGTTACTTCATGCTACTGTTACTTTATGCTACTGTTACTTTATGCTACTGTTACTTTATGCTACTGTTACTTTATGCTACTGTTACTTTATGCTACTGTTGCTTTATGCTACTGTTACTTTATGCTACTGTTACTTTATGCTACTGTTGCTTTATGCTACTGTTGCTTTATGCTACTGTTACTTTATGCTACTGTTACTTTATGCTGCGGTCCTTTTGTCTATTGAGTGCACTTGAATATATCGAAAGTAGGGCTGGGACAACGCGTCGACGTAATCGGTGACGTCGACGCAAAAATACACCGATGTATAATATGCGCGTCGGTGCGTCACACACAAAACAAAGATGGCGGCGAGCGGTAGCAATGCGAGTGCCGTGTTAGAGAAGTGCAAGCCGGTGTAACGCTGAGATACACTGCCTTGAAGAGATGCACAGCCTCAGCTGTTTATCATGTAATACAAACCTGCGCATGCGCGTCTCACGGCAGCCGAAGCAAACCAAGATGGCGGACCGTGAATTTCTTTAAAAGTTAAAATACGAACGAATTCAGACACGAATGTCACTTTTAATGCAATTTGAGGCGATATGTTGATGGTTCCGTTTTGTCACATGTGGGTTTTAAGAGTCAAAGTTTCGTGCAAAGTTTAGTTTAAGCAGTCAACTGCGCCTGTGAAACCACAAAGCTAATGTTTTCATAGCAGTCCGCGGCTGCTGACGTGGGCTGATGACGCGTCCTGTGGCCACTCTACACTCTTATGTAGCCATGACAGGCTGATGGCTCCCACTGTTTTTGCTGGAAAAGCATTCTTTGTTTAGCTTAAAGCCTTCAAGTTTACATTGGTTACTGTTTTCTTTTAGTTGCTCTACACAAGTATTTGGCTGAACTTTTTCATATTTTTATTGAATGCTAAGCATCAAATGTTTGTTTCAAGAATGATAAGATGCACTTTTTTCAGTAAGCTGTGTTTTCAAGGCTTTAAGGTTTTATGCTACCTCTAAGAATGTCTTATTTTTTAATTTTAAGAGCAAGCAATACATATTTTTTGTGAAGGAATTCATGTTTTTTTCATTAAAATATTTAAATCAACATGTATACATCAATATTAGTCAATTAATGGGGAGATAATCGAGAATCGAATCGAATCGAAGCGAAAAAAATAATCGTTAGATTAATCGATGCATCGAAAAAATAATCGCTAGATTAATCGTTTAAAAAATAATCGTTTATCCCAGCCCTAATCGAAAGTTGTTTTAAGACATTTTTTTTTCTAATCTAATTTTCCTCGTACAACTTGTTTGCACCGTGAGCCAAGCCAAGTTTGTGACTTCCTGCTACTTCCAACACTAATACAAATAATTCTGATTCTGAGGGTGGTGGCGGAGCAGAAGCAGTAGCTGCAGCCGTAGCTTCTGGAGTGACTACTGCTCAGTAAAGGATGGATCAGATTCGACTTGGGAGAAAGTGATAAACTGCCAGTAATATACGAGTGCGTTTCCTTCGAGCTCTGCCCAAACCTGTTCTGTCATATCAGAAAGTTTGGTCGGGAGATGGGCCAATCAGAGCGCCGCAGTCAGCCCGTCCTCCCGGTTCACCCGCGGGGCCTGCTCCCCACACACGCTCCAAACAAATATGCATCTGTGGTGAAGTTTGTCACATTTTTTAGGTCATAAATAAGGTCGAGTTTGTACGTTTTTAAAAATCCAGGAGACAAGACGGAAATACACTGATAAACTATTACAGTACTTTTTAGTGTTCATCCACTTCAAGATTAAGAGACAGGTAAGAGACCAAAGAGAGAGACAAGAGAGAGAGCAGAGAGAGACCAGAGAGAGGGGTTAGAGAGAGAGACCAGAGAGATATCAGAGAGAGACTAGAGCGAGAGACCAGAGAAAGACCAGAGAGGCGTCAGAGAGAGACCAGAGAGGGAGAAAAAAAAGAGATCCTCTTTTTCCACTTTTCTGTCTGAAAAAGCTGATCTAAAGATGTGATGTCGAACATACATGATGCAAAAACTAGCGAAAGAAGCAGACTGTTCTGAAAGCTAAGATGGATTTCATAACATCGTTCCAGAGTCATGTACCCCAGCTTTAAGCCTAGCGCACATCGACAGAGTAACTGGAGACAACTAGTTGCAAGGCGGCTTTTGGCAACTGAGAGGAGATGGTGGGAGATGATCGGTTGATGTGCGCGCTCTTACAACTGGTCGGTCTCCAGTTTCAGTCAGTTGCCCGTGTTCTACTTTTCGGCAACTAGTTGTCCTCAGTTTCGGAGATATGACCCGATGTGCGCGCTCCATGCGCCGCTCCGACAACGTGTGTGTATTGCAAGCCCGCAACAGTTTATGTCAGAAAACACACTGTAGTTGAGGCCAGTTGCTGTCGATGTACGCGCTGTTATTCCCGAGACTGGTCTGCTACTGGGAGTTGCCCGTTTTCGTCAGATTGTCGATGTGTGCGCGGCAGCAACTCATATGCGACGGATATAATCAGTTGCCAGTCCGATGTACGCTAGGCTTAAGTGACCGGGCTTTGGGCTTAATGGAATATTGTGGAAAAAGGCCACAACATAACATGAAGAGAGTTACACAAAGCCCTCCTGCATATTCATTCATTCATCTGTTATGTACTGTAAAGTGTTGTGGTGTGAAAGAGGGGGTCAGAGAGTGTCCACTCAGCAAACCGACCCAATCCCTCTAATCCTCAGTGGAACGCCCCGAACAGACAGGGGTCTGTGGCCCCAGAGCAGGGCCTCCACCACTTACCTAACTGAGGGTTTCTCCACACACGCACAGAGAGAGAGAGAGAGAGAGAGAGAGAGAGAGAGAGAGAGAGAGAGAGAGAGAGAGACACACACACACAACAAAGAGAGAGAGAGACACACAAAAGAGAGACACACACACACAAACGAGAGAGAGAAATCTGCTGCTGGAGATGTTTGTGAGAAAAGCTCCCAGACTCCGCACACAAACTTTGTGCTTCAGAAGACACACATTTATCTCAGGTTGGATAAACAGTTCCAGTACGAACCATGGGCTGTTTCTGAGTGGACAGAGTGTGACATCACTACAGTCTTAGTCTTTATGAAGAAACAGAAATCATAACGTGTTGACGTGTTTCTAAGACTGTTGCTAAGGAAAGCTGGAGTTTGCAGAAGAAGGAATCTGATTTGTCAAACCTTATATGGCTCAAATCTGGACTTATGCAACATAAACGGTGACTGACAGAGAGTTGGAGCAAATCTCCACCATGAGCACTTCCCTATCGAGCCTCTTTGAGCTAGCTTGTATATCTTATTCATCTGTATGCAGTATGCCATAATGAGCAATCTATATTTTTCATTACAAACTTTCACTGACTTTACTTAGACAATACAGAAGGCCTCAGGAGGACTGGAGAATATTAAGAAATCACTGAATCTCATTAACCCATTGACTGCCATTGACGTATTTGTCTGAGACCCCATATTTGACTGGGGATTACAGGACAATAAAAATAGCTAGAAACCAACTTATTTTGGTTGATGAAAGTAGACACGCCAGTCTTTCAGAATCTGGTTTCATAATTCACATAGTTTTAGTAAATAATATTCTGTGGGTTTTGAGAATCAGTGAAATCATCAAAAACGGCAGGCAGTCAATGAGTTAAACAGAATTTAGTGCAAAGCCATGTCTTGTTTTTTATTATTCAGATATTATTTAGAATTCATTATATAAATTCACCAAAGACAGACGTTTAATGTCAGAAGCGCAAAAACATGAAACTAGAGGAAGCATAAGACATATTGGATGTGAGCAATTTATTTTTTCTTTCAAATATTTATAATGATTTTGTAACCAATGGGAAACAGTTACAACTTATACATCTTGTTAGTCTGTATATTTTAGCCAATTTCCACAACCCTGCCCTACTCTACCCTACTCTACTGTACCCTACTCTACTGTACCCTACTCTACTGTACCCTACTCTACTCTGCCCTACCTACTCTACCCTGCCCACGTTCACCTGGGAATAAGTGGACCCCTATGGACACAGATTGATGTCACATTCTGTTCTTTCACGTCGTTGAGACCCTCGTCGACCGTGTGACCTCCATGGATTCTCATTTACTGTAACCCACCGACCAAAGTCACGCGGGGAAAATCAAAACCAGCGCGGCGTCGTGTAAAACCCAGCTCCGATTACAGCTACACACACAGGGCCGCTGCCTCTTTAGCCAAAGTATGAAGCCAACGGAATGCCTCAAAATAAATTCCTGTGGACAAAAGCCAAGAGAGGTGCTCTCTGCGGCGTGAAGCAACTGAACCAAGAATTTACAAAGTTAAAAACACTCACTTCTGGTAAAAGTTAAATATATAGTTGTGGTTTGTGTACACCGCATGATTAGTTCAAAGGCTCTCTCTGGCCTCTCTCTCTCTCTCTGGCCTCTCTCTCTCTCTGGCCTCTCTCTCTCTCTGGCCTCTCTCTCTCTGGCCTCTCTCTCTGGCGACACATCGCCCCTGCAATAAACTTATTTTTAAAAAGTATTCTGTCAAAATATATGAATATTGTAAAAAGTAATACAAAATAAGAAAACCATGTTTATACTTCAGCCCCCAAACAAAATGAGTTTGACTTTTCTGGTTTGTCCCATACAATGTCTAGTGGTGCATGCTTCTACCTTTCAGAGTGTTCCACAATCTTTCTGACCTTTCTGAGCCATGGCACCTTTTTCATTTAAAACAATTACCTCCTGAAAAACCACCATCACAAACTGATACAAACAAGAAAGTGCAGCCATTGGGAACAAAGTTATTCTCATCAAAGTGTATTATACAGAAAATCAAACAGAAAAAAAGGCTTTCTAATTGATAAGGATCATTCCCAACGGCACAGCAAGCAATAACTCGAGACGCACTCACATGCCACGGCCTACTGGTTAAAGATAAGATAAGATATACTTTATTGATCTCACAAAAGATAAATTTACATGTCACATCTAGCATGGATAGAAACACTCAAGATTGTGCAAAAAGAAAGACATGTGCAAACATGTTAAATGCCTGATATTTATCGAGGTAGTTCATTGTACATTTCAGAATCAGTAAAGCGCTGTCTGAGCCGAATGCATAGATGTAAATATCAGACCTGAGGAGAGCTGGTCCTGTTTGGATCCTGATCAAAGCCAAAGCCGTGAATCCCTGAAGAGCATTCGTATCCAGCGACAAATCACTGACAAATCACTGACACGACCACTGCCTTTGTTCCCCGTCGATGAAAGCTCCAATATCGGCCTCCACAAACATGACAACTCCCCTCAGGCACTGTTCTGACTGGGATTCGAACACAGGACCTTCTTGCTGAGAAACGAGAGCGCTAACCACTCAGCCACTGGCCAATCACCCTGTAAATGACTTGACCATAACATACAAGTCGTTACAGATATTTACTCAAAACACTGTATTTACGGTTTAAATAACAAATTACAGATCTCAGACATTTCTAAACTAGATTTTAAAATTCTCTTTCCTTTAGAAACAAGACAGTTTAACCTTCTTTCTCCAAAACTGATATTACACGCCGCTTCTTAGTGCCAGACCCACAGTAAATCTGTTTTCTGAGCTCCCATTTGGATGTAATGAGACCAGGGGCCCCTCTCGCAGCACGGGGCCCTTTACCGTTTCAGAACCCCGTGAAACCCAATCACAGTTTTTTCTCTTTCCAAATCTCGAGACACACAGACGCAATCGGACACCAGGATCAATACGTCATGGTAGCAAACAGAGACAGTCCTGGTCCAGAACCCAGACCCTGCATCCCAGACCCCACACCCGAGACCCCCGCCTGCCGTGGGCTATAACAGTTTGAACGACAAGGACATGACCTCAGCTTCACATCTGCCGGTGACATCAGCGAAGAAAAACACAAAAAATATCAAAACAAGATTTCCCTCAGTCTCTGTGTGCATGACTGTGTGTGTCTGTGTATAAGCATATATAACTGTGTGCGACTGGGAGTGTGTGTATGTGTGTAACTGTGTGTTACTGTGAGACAGTGTGTGTAACTGTGTTTCTGTGTGTTTATGTATGCTTAAAGCGGAGGTATTTCAAACAAAATAAAAATTAACAAACCCAAACCATCACCAAGTTCAAAGCTCTAAAGCAAGCATGTCTGAACTAACAGGGTCATTCAGCCAACTTCAGCTTCACCAACATATGACTGCTGTACCTTGTTGCAGAGCTCAGAACCTCTAGAATCCATGTATCTGTACAGACAGACTGGGGTTTCCATCAACCCACAAACCAAGCGACATACTTTCAATCAGGAAGCCTAGTCATCTGAAGAAATGCAACGCTTTCACTGATAATTTCACGTCTGGCACCGACTTTCATAAGACCTAGTGTTGTGAATGGGTTTCCTCTGGAGCCGTTTCTTGTGGGTAAATAGCTGAAAATCTCCACCTCTGCCCATCTTAACGTCCACATTCATCTTTCATGCAATAAACGGTAGGAGCCTGATGAACGAGACCTTTGTGCAATCAGATCAATGTAAAAGACAAGACCAGGAAGTCACACACAATCTAATCAGAGCATCATAGACTGTGCCAAACCTGTTGTGATGGGGACTTCTACAATAACCACAACGAGAAACCAACTGGAAAACATGAAGACCTCCGTCTATTTTTTATCCTGAATTCCACCACAAAAGCCTGTTATGAGTGACAATAGTGAAAGCTAGAAACCGCCCACCCAACTTTCCTTGACCTTCACACAGGCGATAACATCCCCGGCAGTTAGATAATTTGGCTGTGGACTTGCACAAGAGCCCAGAGCACCGCAGCCTGCCACCAGGAAGGGCACGCAGGCTCCAGTCAGGCACTAACTCAATTGAGGCCAAAATCTCATTTGTACTGACGGGCTGTAGAGGGGCCCCACAGACCGTCAGACCCCAGTGTGACATGCAGTGGATTAGATCTACTCGGTCTTGTAGTTACTGAGCATCTGCTTCGTCCAACCCGTTATCAAACCAGTATTAGTGTAAAGATATGTGCAATTGTGTTCTGCAGGATTGAAATAGATCTAACTAAATATCTGTGGATTAATAACATGCAAACCCATAATCTACAACAAGACGTAAATCAAAAACACATTTGGGATTACATAAACAATACTAGTTTGATAGTGACATTTATGGACCGGTATCATCCCGCTCCCTAATGATCCAATGGTTCCTATGTTATTATTGCATTACCTGCCTCCCTACAGGTCTGTTCGATTCTCTGATTTGGTCTTGGTGAATCAACAACTTTGCCATCGTCTCCACTCCCCAGAGACAAATGCTATACTAGTTATTTAGGGCGATGCACAAATACATTGAACCGTGTCAGACAGAGATTCGAACCCAAGACCCTCTTGCTGAGAAGCCCGAGTGCTTGTCACTCAGCCAAACTAGTATAGAAACTACTCATTTCAGAAAGTATCAATACTGAACGAGATTGCACAAGATAGAATGTGCAGTTTCTGGCAACAAACGTGCATTTCTCTATTGGAATGTATCCTTTTGGTGCCTTGACAATAAGACACATCTCTTGCACGAGCAATTCTTGGTTTATTCTGGAAATACAGGATTGGTTTTGGACCCAGTCTTGGTAAAAACTCGTCTGTCTCCTGCTTCATCATAGTTTATAGTTAATAATAATATATTATTGCTCTTGTATTGCACACAACAGATATTTTTCAAGCCCTGTTGTCAGACCACGTTGGCACAGTGCTGTAGAGTCCTGGTTTAATCCCAGCCCGTGCCCTGATTTACCCCACATCCACGCACGCATCCTACATCTTTACGCGTGACGCAGACATGGCACCACACGAAAATGGCAGTCGACCCCCCATTCCAATACACACAAGCACGCAGATACAAACAGAATGAGAGACACACACACGCATGCACACAATAGAGACACGCATGCACACAATAGAGACACACATGTATTTGCACCCACCTGAAGAGCACGATATTAGGAACACGGCGATGGCCAGTTTGGTAGCGTTCCCCATTTTCCATCCGAGTGAAATCTCGTATCTCTGCGTACAAGTCCAAACACAATTTTATCTTATGGCACTACGCGTCTGCTTGAAAGCGACATGTTAAAAAAAGATCAATAAAAGATTAAAAAATAAAATAAATCCAAAATATCCAGGGATCGAAATGGGTATGTGTCCAGTGGCCCAGGAAGAGGCCTCGAAACGGGGAGCGGGGGGGGAGCAGGGTGCTTGGTATGCCCGCGGTTTACGCACGGCTGCTGGGAGAGAACTTGTTGGTATTTGGGCTAAGGTATGAACAGTCTTGTAGTAGTCCCAGCCGAGGCATTGTCATCGCGTTTGTGTGCGTAAAAACAATGGTGATTGCTGGATCCAACCACCACCTGGTCCACCACCACAACCACAACCACCGCGGCAGCTAGTTCACTTCACCCGGGATAGGGCTAACATCCATCGGCCTCTAGAAGGAGACACACCGCTGTAGGATCCAGGCGCATAGCTCTGCTCACACAACAAAGCGACACGTTATGCATGTGCAAAAATCCAGCTGTATTGCTTTTATCTATATTTTTTATCTATTTGAATTTATATTGTTGCTATTATTGTATTTTCTGCGTCTCTTAGAGCAAGCGCAGACGGAAAGGAAGACGTTCTGGCGCCTGCTCCCAAAGTCACGCAAGCCTCGTCCCGTGGGTCCGCGAGAAGAACGACGGGGGAAAAAACGGGCAAAAACAATACAAAATAAAAACCCTGCAACGGAGATTTACGTCCACTGCTGTTAATGTCTCTGCAGGGGGAGTACTGGTCGCAGGCTGAAGGCAGGCTTTTCCTCCGCTGGTCCCCGTCTCTGCTCCTCGTCTTCTCCGCTCGGGACGATTTCAAGATGGCGACTGGGAGAAGCGTCAAGCTGGAGGCGCTCGCGGCCACTTCCGGTTTACGAAAGAGACACGAGCGGAATTTTTGGGTTTGAGTGATTGATTGTTTTGTTGTTTGTTGTTTTGAGGAGGGGGATGTGTGTGAAATGTTCATACACAGACGGACCTGCTTAGCCCGTACATGTCGTTCATCACTCACACTGCAATTTCAGAGCGTTTACCTGACTCTGCTCTACTCTACTCTACTCTATTCTACTGTACTCTACTCTATTCTACTGTACTCTACTCTGCTCTACTCTACTCTACTCTACTCTACTCTACTCTATTCTATTGTACTCTACTTTATTCTACTCTACTGTATTCTACTCTACTCCATTCTACTCTGCTCTGGTCTACGCTACTGTACTCTACTGTACTCTACTGTACTCTACTATACTCCATTCTATTCTGCTCTACACTACTGTACTCTACTCTGCTCTACTGTACTGTACTCTACTCTGCTCTGTTTTACTATACTCTATACTCTGCTCTACCTTTACTCTACTCTACTCTTCTTTGCTCTGCTCTGTTGTACTCAACTCTACTCTAGTCTATTCTATACTCTACTCTACTCCATTCTACTCTACTCTGCTCTACGCTACTGTACTCTCCTCTGCTCTACTGTACTGTACTGTACTGTACTCTGCTCTGTTTTACTCTACTCTATACTCTACTGTACTCCATTCTACTCCGCTCTACTCTGCTCTACGCTACTGTACTCTACTCTGCTCTGTTTTACTCTACTCTATACTCTGCTCTACCTTTACTCTACTCTTCTTTGCTCTGCTCTGTTGTACTCAACTCTACTCTAGTCTATTCTATACTCTACTCTACTCCATTCTACTCTACTCTGCTCTACGCTACTGTACTCTCCTCTGCTCTACTGTACTGTACTGTACTGTACTGTACTCAGCTCTGTTTTACTCTACTCTATACTCTACTCTACTGTACTCCATTCTACTCCGCTCTACTCTGCTCTACGCTACTGTACTCTACTCTGCTCTGTTTTACTATACTCTATACTCTGCTCTACCTTTACTCTACTCAACTCTTCTTTGCTCTGCTCTGTTGTACTCAACTCTACTCTAGTCTATTCTATAATCTACTCTACTCCATTCTACTACTCTGCTCTACGCTACTGTACTTTACTCTGCTCTACTGTACTCTACTCTACTCTAATGCACTCTACTCTGCTCTGTTTTACTTTACTCTACTCTATACTCTGCTCTACTCTACTCTAATCTACTCTACTCTACTCTACTCTATTCTTCTCTGCTCTGCTCTGCTTTACTCTACTCCAGTTGGGAGTGTTTCCACCGACCCTCCCCAGTTCTAGGTCCTAATGACCCTGGTTCAACCCAGGCCAACTAGAGTAGAGTAGAGTATGAAGAGAAGAAAAAAGAAGAGTAGAATGGAATCAGAATTATTTTTATTGCCATTGTAAGGAACATAAAATCAAAAGATATTAATGCTTAGCTGTGAATGCTTTTTAATATCAAACATAATACAATCAATAGTGTTTAGGCTCAATTACAAGCATTTTTTTGCTTCTGTGTCATGTATGTTTTATGTTTAAAAAATCAAACGTCAATGTCTTTTATTTTGAAGCCTAGTCTCCTTTCTCCCCTGCGCGCTCCCGTAGGCTTCACCGCGGTCCTCTCCGGGTCCGCTCGCCTAGGATCGGATTGTTTTTGTTCGTGGTGTATGTTTGTTTTACTCTACAGCGTGCGCTCGCATTCAGTAGAGAGAGGGGCGGGGCCTGTCTTTATCCAATCCGCTGAAACCTGACTCTCCCTGTGTGCGCTGCGGCCCCACAAACCCAACGCGACAAAGAAGGAATCTGCTACTATGAGTTTTTTTGATGTTCTGTAATATTTAACTGTGTAGAGGTGGGGGAGAGGGGGAGAGGGGGAGAGGGGGTCTATCCATATTTTAAAAGCCTGTTCTATGTAGGTCAACGCCTCAAATAGTCAGCAATGGGAGAACACTTTGAATATGTTTATAAGTCACCAAATACCTGTATTAAAATGTAAAGTATTCAACATGGTTCAGGTGTATTTCGAAGGTTGGATTTCTTACTGGTCGATTAACACATATTATTATCGACCTGTCATAACATTAAGATTAAGACTATAGAGATCCTTGATTCGTCACACAGTGGGGAAATTTCAGTGTTGCAGCATAAGTTACAGACAGTGGAAATAAGGATAGCATAGATACATGAATAATAACTACACTAAAATAAGATCAAATAAAATGTCTAGCTGGAGCATAGAAAGTAGTAGCATAAAAATCTCCCTTTTTAGCATCATCAGGAAAGTAGTCTATTATCTCCAACTTTAAGATAATGAAGAAGCAAGAATAGATACTGTATATTCTAGTGTAAGGAATACATAGAATACAATATACACTCTGAGAATAAGACAGTTTTGCTTTTGCAGAATGTTATGTCATATAAACTAGCTGCAGCCAATTTCCTTATATGGGCATTTGTTCTGACGGTGTTAGCTTTGCATCGTAACGGGGGTGGATGTGTTGCTAAGACAGTTGCTGAGGTACGGCAGGCTGTAGTTTCTCCCTGAATATGAAGGCATCTGACTGGTTGACCTTATATGACTCATATCTGGATTTAATAAGATAATATCACAACATACCAGGATCACAGAGGGCGACAAACCAACATAAGGCCAAAATGGTGAGTTTGACACAAGTTTACTGAGCGAGAGGTCAGAAATGTAGGAGTAATACTGGACTCAGACTTACATTTTAACAGCCACATCAAATCAGTAACATCAGCAGCTTTTATCCACCTAAAAATCGTTGCCAGGATCAAAAACATAGTGTCTAAAGCAGACTTGGAGATTCTTATCCATGCATTTGTCTCCAGTAGGTTAGACTACTGTAATGGCCATGCTCACAGGTCTCGAGTCCTGACTAGAACCAGGAAGTATGATCACATTAGTCCAGTCCTCTGCACTGGCTTCCTGTGGCCCAGAGAATTGAACGGTCTCTCCATGGCCTCACACCAAAGTACATTAGTCACATGTTAGTGCAACATCAACCAACTCAGACTCTGAGGAGCACAGGGACAAGACTCCTCCTGCTGGTCCCAGACTCAAAACTAATCATGAGGAGGCTGCATTTCAGGCTTCCTCTCTGACAACGTTAAAAACAGTTCTTTTTAGCTGAACATTCAACTGACAGATTGTATATTTTTTCTTTTTAATGTACTGTGATTATTTATGATTTGAATGCCTCGTATGACTTTTGTTCAGTTGCCTTGAGTATGAATTGTGCTGTACAAATAAACATGCCTTGCCTTAGAGGATTTGACTTTTACATGTCAGTCAATAGGAGCCAGAGTGAGCCAAACTTTACCATGAGCACTTCCCTACTGGGCTTCATTGAGCGAGCAGGTTAGTATCTCCCACCTATATACAGTCTCCCATGTATATATAGTCTCCCATCTACAGTCTCCCATCTATATACAGTCTCAGTCCTGATATAGACCTGACCCACTCACAATCTCAGGCGTGACACTGATCTCAGGCAACAACAGCCCACAGAGGATCTGGACCCATAAGCCTCGGGGCGATGCCATTATGAGGTCAGAGTTTACAGAGGGATTTGTTAGCAGCTGAGTCACCTGTCCCGTTATATAGGTCTCTGTACAGGTCCTATCTGAGCCCTGTGGGAGTCACGGGTCGGTCCCAGAGAAGATGGAACTGCGGTCCCCGGGTTATCAGAGGTGGCATTCTGACAGGCAGAAGGGGCAGGCGTCACTATGGTGTATTTGTTTTCTATTTTTAAGAGTAGGTCAAACGGAAATGTTTGGACTTGTGTGACATTGATGCTGGGATATTGTATTTCCATTTTAGATTCAGATTCATTTATTTGTCATTTGCAGTAAAACCACATTGGAAAAACTGTGCAAGACTACCCCTGTGTGCACCAGACGACACACACCAGAGCTCTTGCCACGGCGACATCTTTAGTTGTGCGCACTGGGGACTTTTGCAGGTGTATTCCAATGTGGTTTTACTGCTAAGAGCAAATAAATGAATCTGAACAGAAGAAGACATGAACCACCCACAATCAGCTCTCACTATTTTACCCCAAAGAGTTTTTTGATGATAATGACGTCATGTTGTGGTCTTTCTTTAGTCCCACAATGTATTATTTAGGTACCTCAACTTTAATATGACATTGAAAACCATCCATAAGGAATTGTAAATATGTGTATAGTTTCTCTCCAGAAAAAAAGTCTTTATGATAATAATTTCCACTATTTTATCCATCCATCCATTTTCCTCTGCTTTGTTGCCTGGTTGTGGGGGTCAAAGGAGAGACCCCACACACACTTCTTCCAGCTCATCTGGGGGAATCCTGAGGTGTTCCCAGGCCGGTGGAGAGACAGCGTGTCCTGAGTCTCACCCTGGTCTTCTCTCGGTGGCATCCCAAACACATGCCTGTTTGCACAATCTCTCTGTGTATCTGTATCTATCTATCTACGTATCTATCTATCTATCATCCATCCATCCATCCATCTATCTATATATCTATATATCTTATCTATCTTATCTGTCTCTCTCTCTCTCTATCTATCCATCTTATAATTTTTGTCCGTATCATGAAGTGAGGAATGCTGATCTGGCACCCCGCATCAGCCTTCTATTAAAGGCAACCGACATCCTTTCTCTCATCCTTTCTCTCATCTTCACTCTCATCCTTTCATGCATACATGCATACATGCATACATGCATACATACATACATACTGTACATGCATACATACATGCATACAAGCATACATGCATACATACTGTACATGCATACATACATACATACAAGCATACATGCATACATGCATACATACATACATGTACATTGGTTGGGGCTTTGATGTCACTTTTGTCATCATCGTGTGGAGAGAATAAAACAATATCTTGTAAAGCGCTTTGGGTGACCTTGGTCTGTAAAAATACAGACCAAGGATTACTACTTACTTACTCTCATCCTCACTCGTCTCTGAAGCACCTACAACTATCATCCAAACACACTGAGCATCCTCACAGACCGAGCCCTTCCTGCACATGGTCCCTGCTCTGCACATGGTCCCTGCTCTGGGCCTGCTGACCAAGTGAAGCCAGTATCTCATTAGTTCACTTGAGCGACCCGGGGCAGAGCGACCGTGCAGGTGACTACAGATCATGAAAGATTCAGCAGAGTTTCTCATGTCATCTGCAGCACATCACGCACATGTCTCAGGACTGAGGCTGTAGACCCAGGACTGCGGCTGTAGATCCAGAACGCAGGCTGTAGAACCAAGACTGAGGCTGTAGACCCAGGACTGAGAATGTAGACCCAGGACTGAGGCTTTAGATCCAGGACTGAGGCTGTAGATCCAGGACTGAGATCCAAGACTGGGCCTGTAGACCCAGGACTGAGACTCTAGACCCAGAACTGAGGCTGTAGATTTAGGACAGAGATCCAAGACTGAGGCTATAGATCCAGGACTGAGGCTGTAGATCCAGGACTGAGGCTGTAGACCCAGGACTGAAGGCTGTAGACCCAGGACTGAGGTTGTAGACCCAGGACTGAGGCTGTAGACCCAGGACTGCGGCTGTAGACCCAGGACACCTGAATCACAGAGCGAGAATGTGCTGTCTGTATTGTATTGTGTTATTTTGTATTGTATTATATGTTGTCATTTCTTATATATTTTCCTGCCTAGGGACTACGGATAAAAACTAGCTTGGTAGCTATAATCCGGCATATTTACATTAGTTTTATACTAATGTTCTTTAATGTGCATTGTCTCGATCAAAAAAAAAAAAAAAAAAAAAGATAAACCACATATTTAAGCCCAAAATGCTGAGTGTGACACAGACGGTCACTGAGGTAGAGGAGTTACTTTTACATGTGAGTCAGTAGGAGCCAGAGCGAGTTGCAGCCAAACTTCACCTTGAGCCCTTCCCTATCGCCTCATCTAGCTAGCGCATTAGCATCGTCCATCTGTACACAGCCTTCGGTCCGTGCACGCACACTGCAGCATCATGCTAAATAATCTCTGTCACGTGTAATGCCATTATGCTGGATTAGGCCTGGGATTGTGGAATAATGAGATTAAACGCACACACATTCCTCTGAAGTAGCTCAGTGTGTTGAGGCCATGACAGGTTGAAGGTTCCATCCCGTAGAGTGTGTAATGAGCAAGGCACTTAACCAGCCCTGAACCTTTGAGTTTGGTAGGGAGGTTATTAAATGCCGAAGATGGGGGGCCTGACTATTTTAGAGTTAGATATAGGGTTTCTCAACTTTTTTCTCATTGGGTTTTTCAGTGGTTCCTCTCTGATGCAGGAGAGTCTAAGGACAGTGATGATCCGGGACATTTCTGCACATTTATTAACCTTTCCGGACAGTGGTCGTCTCTATGGACCAAAGGTTTCAATGTGTTTGTTTGATTCTCTGATCTGTTGTTGGTAAATGTATTCTCGTATAGCCTTACAAATGTAGTTTACCCGGAGGATGTTACAAAAGCGTTGAATTGGCCAAGATAGATCAGAGAATCAACAGGATATGCATTAATAAAAACACACAGAGCCGTCGGTCCATAAAGGGCAGAGACCAATGTCCATAAATCGGGAGTGAATCAAGTTTATATAAATAAACTCGACTGAAACGATGGTTCTTCTGCACCGCTACAGTGATGGCCGACTTCTCCCTCGGCTCTGGCCCAGTTCCAGTCCCTGCTGCGTCTGTTAGACATGATTTATGGTGGCGCCGGACTGTTCCCGCCACGGTGCCTCTCGCCTCCATACATCTTGAGCGCTGTTCGCCGCTCGGTGCCACATGTGCACCTGTAACCAAAGGCCACGGTGCACAGCGGCCTCATTACTGCGCTCACGGGGGCACCCAGCTGCTCCGCTGTCCTCACCCGACCCGCAGCCAGGACCGCCCCTGCCCCACGCTCCAGCACCTCGCTCCAGCACCTCGCTCCAGCACCGCGCTCCTGGGTGGTGAGTCATGCACTGAGGTGGTTTCAGGTCAGACCGAGCCCAAGCTGAAGCAGGTCAGTGCCACATAACAAGTCTAAAACCAGGACCTGAACCAGGATCTGAACCAGGACCTGAACCAGGACCTGAACCAGGACCTGAACCAGGATCTGAACCAGGATCTGAACCAGGATCTGAACCAGGAGCTGAACCAGGATCTGAACCTGGATCTGAACCTATCTCCTCTACACTCTGTAGGCCTTAAATAAAAAAAAAGTAAAAAAAAGAGATTATAGCAGGAATGGCAACACTGAAACAGAATCAGATTATTTGTATTGCTAGAAACTCTACATACATGATTTTCATAAAGCTATCTGGTGTTTATTAGATCAAAACAAACTAGGAATTTGCTTTGGCTCAAGGTGCAAATTTTGATTTATTTATTTATTTGTCAGGGACAGTACAAAAAAACATCACAGCACACTCACAGCAAAGGAAGGTTTCTCACCCATCATCTGTACTTCTTAGCAGGTTTTCACAACATTTTGTCCTTCATCTAAAGGTCATCTTCACGGACTTCTTCATTCCCTTGAAGAAGTCCTTTAGATGAAGGACGAACCGTGCTTCATCCAAAGGACGTACAGATGATGGGTGAGAAACCTTCCTTTGCTTTGACTAAACCCTGTACGACTGAGAGCTTACACAAACTTGCCATACACAGGTAACCGATGTTAAGAGAGTAGAACACTTCTGATTTACCTTAAGCCACTTTTTCTGGTTCAAGTTTTCAAAATAGGTAAAGGCATGCATACAGAAATCTTCATCATAGGTATTAGAATTACTATCATAAAGATGCACTAAGTACACACAATAGACATGTTTTTTCATATAATTATAAACATATAGACGCACACACGCACACACACACACACACACACCTCCTGCATCAGAATGGAACCACTGAAACCCAGCGCGTCCGGGGCCCACTCCAGTGAAGGACTTTCTGACCGCTCACTGCTGACCCTCTGCTTTATGTAAATATGACCTTTTCTCCGTGCGTCTCCTGTTCTCCCTCTCAGCATTTCGTCTGAGCCTTTTTCACAAAACCACAGCGTGTTCAGCCAAACGCCACTGCGAAACGGGAGGCTGAGGAAAGGCTGCCAGTGTCTCAGAGCACAGGATTGGGTGGCAGACAGGACTGCAGTGGTATCTGTAATCTACACTCGAGAAGACAGTGTCATTTTTTCATAACTTGACTGAACTTACTCCTGAATCTCAAAGCCAAAACATCTATACATTTCTCCCTACAGTTTTAACATTGATCACCCATGCTTTAAGGTCACAACTAGAGTATGAAGTGGTTAGCCCTGCTTCTAAATGCATTAACAGCGAGACACATTTCTACCCATGTGGCTGAGATCAGAAGGGTGTGGTGGCTGGCGACGTGTTTCTATATTATTTTAAACTGTTTTGAAGAGCAAATATTGCATCTGCAAATAAATAATTTTCTTGAATGACATCAAATGAGGTGGGTTTCCTCTGGGCGCTCCGGTTTCTGCAATACCCATAATACAGCAGGTGATGAAGAAACCTATAGGTAAAATCCTCCAGCAAGAGCAAGAGAAGTTGTGACTAAGCCTCTAGAGATGGATCCAAATGCAGAGACAGATTTTCCTATTAAAGCTCGGCGATCTAACTTTTTGTTTCATATGCAAATAAACAGTAAGGTGATGTCACACTCCGTTGGTCCACTCCTAATGTAAGGACTATGGAGCTGATTGGCTGAGTGAGGGTGGTATTCTCTGGATCACTTTTCTGACTGCAAAAGCTGACGCAAAGAGGCCCAAAAAAAGAAAAAATACTTTATTGCTATAGTTCCCTTGTTGTGGTGATTTGAAAGTTACGTATCTCAGCTTTAATGGGTGAATAAGGGTTAAGGTTCTGCTTCGGATCAGAGCAGACCGTACAAACCGGTGGAAAACCATGAGCTCTCATTCGGACCAGACCTGTGTGTAGTCACAGTTACAGTTACAGTGGTCTCTGAGTCTCTCTCGGACCAAACAGAACAGTGGTCCCAGCAGCAGATGGCCTCCACTCCCACAATGCACCAGGGCGAGTGGGAGTGGGACAGAGCCGGTCTCCACCTGGGGATGTCATTCAACCACCATTTATGCCCCGTCTGCTCTACTCTACTCTACTCTACTCTACTCTACTCTACTCTACACTGTTTCGATGTCTCTATATGGACTATACTGTATTTACAATCTGTATGGGACGTTTTATCTTTAGTGCAAGTTTGAAAACACAAAAGCCACTCACTGCCACTGTGATCAAAGAGAGCAGAGAGGAGAGAGAGAGAGAGCAGAGAGAAACAGCAGAGATAGCAAAAAGTGAGAGAGCAGAGAGACCAGAGAGAGAGAGAGACAGAGCAGAGATACCAAAAAGAGAGAGAACAGAGAGAGAGCAGAGAGAGGAGAGAGAGAGAGAGACAGAGCAGAGATACCAAAAAGAGAGAGAACAGAGAGAGAGGAGAGAGAGAGAGAGAGAGAGAGCAACAGGGCAGAGATAGCAAGCAGAGAGAGAGAGAGAGAGAGCGAGCAGAGAGAGAGCAGAGAGAGAGCAGAGAGAGAGCAGAGAGACCAGAGAGAGAGCAGAGAGAGAGCAGAGAGAGAGCAGAGAGAGAAGAGAGAGAGCGGCAACAGAGCAGAGATAGCAAGAAGAGAGAGAGCATAGAGAGAGAGCATAGAGAGAGAGAGAAACAGAGCAGAGATTCAAAAAGAGAGAGAGCAGAGAGAGAGAGAGCAACAGAGCAGAGATAGCAAGAAGAGAGAGAGCATAGAGAGAGCATAGAGAGAGCAGAGAGAGAGATAGAAACAGAGCAGAGATTCAAAAGGAGAGAGAGCAGAGAGAGAGAGCATAGAGAGAGCAGAGAGAGAGCAAAAAGAGAGAGAGAGCAGAGAGACCAGAGAGAGAGCAGAGAGAGAAGAGTGAGTGAGAGCAACAGAGCAGAGATAGCAAGAAGAGAGAGAGCATAGAGAGAGCATAGAGAGAGCAGAGAGAGAGCAGAGAGAGAGAGAGAAACAGAGAAGAGATAGCAAAAAGAGAGAGAGCAGAGAGAGAGAGCATAGAGAGAGCAGAGAGAGAGAGAGAAGCAGAGCAGAGATAGCAAAAAGAGAGAGAGCAGAGAGAGAGAGGAAGATAGAGAGAGAGTAGAGAGAGAGCGAAAGAGAGCAGAGATAGCAAAAAGAGAGAGAGAGAGCAGGGAATGAGAGCAGAGGGAGCTGTGAGAGAGAAAAGAGAGAGAAAAAGAACAGAGAGCAGAGAGAGAACAGAGAGAGTAGCAGAGATAAAAAAGCAGAGACAGAGAGAGCAGTGAGAGAGAGAACAGACTAAGAGAGAGAGAGAGCAGAAAAAGTAGAGAAACCAAAGTGAGAGCAGAGAGAGAGAGAGAGAGAGCACCGTCGCTGTAGCTGCACAGAGCGCCCTTGTGTGGCACTGGTTTTGGAACAGAACTCCTGGCATTTCCCCGGCTGTGGGGGTGGTAGCACATGGAGGGGAGGGGGCTGTGACATCAGCTGCTGGCGCCACTAATCTGGGCCGTATCTCCGAGCTTGCATTCCCTCCTCGTGCTCCAAAACACTGCACGGTACACACGCTACACACGCTAATAGAAACCCCCCAAGCTGGGCCTGCGACGGACCTCTCTTATCTCTCTACGCTCATGGATTGGGTTCCAGCTTTGCCCTCATTGAAACGACCAGATAACGATTACAGACATCGCCATGTCTGCGGGGTCACCTAATGTAGTAAGAGAGAGAGCAGAGAGAGAGCAGAGAGAGAGTAGAGAGAGTGGAGGGAGTGGAGATAGAGCAGAGAGAGTGGAAAGAGAGCAGAGAGAGAGCAGAGAGAGACAGTACAGAGAGAGCGATCAGAGAGAGAGCAGAGAGAGAGCGATCAGAGAGAGAGCAGAGAAAGAGCGATCAGAGAGAGAGTAGAGCGAGCGGAGAGAGAGTAGAGCGATCAGAGAGAGAGCAGAGAGAGTGGAGAGAGCAGAGAGAGAGTAGAGAGAGCAGAGAGAGTGGAGAGAGAGCAGAGAGAGAGAGACAGTAGAGAGAGCGATCAGAGAGAGAGCAGAGAGAGCAAAGACAAAGCAGAGACAGAAGAGAGTGCAAAGATAGAGAGAGGAGAAAGAAAAGCAGAGAGAGAGCAAGCAGAGAGAGCAGAGAAAGAGAGCCGTGAGAGACCAGTCTAGTTTAGCCGCTGTGGACTTCAGAATACACTCATTAAATGCATGGGGGTGGTGATAATCGCGGCTCCATCCGTTCATATTCACAGTTTGTGTTTGGGACTGGAATAGAGACCTTCTCTTTTAACGCCGCCATCCCTCACCGACAAACTGTACTCAGGCGGTAACCATAGCAACTTGAAGTCTACGGGAACAATCTCCTGAAATATATCTATATCTGTTCTATCTATCATTCACAGCTAGAAACAGACAGGATTCCTGGGTCTACAGCCTCAGTCCTGGGTCTGCAGCCTCAGTCCTGGGTCTACAGCCTCAGTCCTGGGTCTACAGCCTCAGTCCTGGATCTACAGCCTCAGTCCTGGATCTGCAGCCTCAGTCCTGGATCTACAGCCTCAGTCCTGGATCTACAGCCTCAGTCCTGGATCTGCAGCCTCAGTCCTGGGTCTACAGCCTCAGTCCTGGGTCTACAGCCTCAGTCCTGGGTCTACAGCCTCAGTCCTAGATCTACAGCCTCAGTCCTGGATCTACAGCCTCAGTCCTGGATCTACAGCCTCAGTCCTGGATCTGCAGCCTCAGTCCTGGGTCTACAGCCTCAGTCCTGGATCTACAGCCTCAGTCCTGGATCAACAGCCTCAGTCCTGGATCTACAGCCTCAGTCCTGGGTCTACAGCCTCAGTCCTAGATCTACAGCCTCAGTCCTGGATCTACAGCCTCAGTCCTGGATCCACAGCCTCAGTCCTGGGTCTACAGCCTCAGTCCTGGATCCACAGCCTCAGTCCTGGATCCACAGCCTCAGTCCTGGGTCTACAGCCTCAGTCCTGGATCCACAGCCTCAGTCCTGGGTCTACAGCCTCAGTCCTGGTACAGTGATATAGTATGGTATAGTTTAAATGCATATCTCCACAGACGTCTGCTTGTGCCTCGACATTTTGTCTATACTTCAGCTCCTTCAGGCCTTTGCTGCATCTTTTCACCGACCGCACAATCTGTGAACTTCAAAAACAAGTGACATAATCCAAAGGAAACGATGGTGTAACTTTGGGAACGCAGAATGTGCTCTAGCTCAGCTCTCTGCCAAAGCGAAGGCTCCGTGTGAAAGCGCCATCTCGTCCAACAACAATCGGAGCCAGAACCCTACGCTGTCTGCTCTCTCCTGCGTGTGCATGAGAAAACACGGCCAAGATTAAGATTAAGATTAAGACATCGGTTTTTTTTGTGCCACTTTGGGGAACAGTAGGAATGGGGAGTGAAGAAGATGACATGGTCTGGGATCGCGTCTTACATTCAGACAGAAGACATGTTTTATTGTCGATGGCAGAGACAGCACGAACAAAGCACACGATCACAGATACAAGAGAATGCAAGTGTATTATACAGAGCGGAGGCATGGAGACCTCCAATCAGCAGCTGCCACGGTGTGCTTAGCTTGGCCTTCAGATAGACAAAACAAGGGAAAAGTACTGGCTTCTGCACATTGATAGAATGATGAGTTTAACTTTAACAAAAGTTGCTTCAAAGTGTTATGAAATCTCACATTCCCCCCTCTGGTCATACATTCACGTGTGACCATCAGGATCGATAAACAGCAACATAACATCATATCTCAATACTTCAAAAACTCATAAACTCGGTACTTCACTCGGTACCTCAAAAAACTCAGAACTCGGAATACTTCAAAAACTCAGAAAACTCATAAAACATTTTCAGATCTTTCATAAAACTTGTCAACAATCTTCAGTAAAATACCAAACTTCATCAGTCGATGGTGATTCCAGATATTGCTTTGAAAACAGTCTCTCCCACTTCTCCGTGTTGATTCTTCAGGCTGCATTTGTGTCGAGCCATGAATTCTTCTGTGACGTGTCTTTCAATCACACGTTTCAGCTTCAGTGTCCAGATTCAGCAATCCAATTCAGTCCAAATTATGTCCAAATTCAGAAATCCAATTGTTCCAAATTATGTCCATGCAAAAGAGGACGCTGGTGTTGTCCATGTCTCAGCAGCTCACAGCAGGTCTGAGTGGAGTCAGGAGCTGTGCAGATTTGTTTTGGCTTAAAAAAAAACACTTTTTGTGTAAAAAAAAAGAGTCTTCTGTTCTCTAGATGTTACAGACAAGGCCCGCATCCTTCCACCACCTGAAGAAGATGACATAGTCTGGGATCGCGTCTTACATTCAGACAGAAGACATGTTTTATTGTCGATGGTAGAGACAGCACGAACAAAGCACACGATCACAGATACAAGAGAATGCAAGTGTATTATACAGAGCGGAGGCATGGAGACCTCCAATCAGCAGCTGCCACGGTGTGCTTAGCTTGGCCTTCAGATAGACAAAACAAGGGAAAAGTACTGGCTTCTGCACATTGATAGAATGATGAGTTTAACTTTAACAAAAGTTGCTTCAAAGTGTTATGAAATCTCACAGGAGCACACAAAACAAATGAACAAAAACTCAATACTAAATGAAAAAAAAAAAAAAAATCTCTATCTTTAACACAGTGGGTACAAAAACACTGACTTTATCTTAATAAAGAAGTATAACATCTCTACCTTGATGAAAAATAAGTCCAAAAATGCTTAAATTTTGCTTAAAATCAGCACATTTTGACTGCGGCTAAAGTCTAGATTTGCAGATGGGACAAAAACAAAATGAAAAAAAAAAATAAACATCTCCCTTGAAATGAGAGAATAAAGCAACAGTTCTGAGAATAAGACTAAATGGCTTTGTCCCGTTGGAGAATCTAGTTTTAAAACAGTCAGAATGGGATTAAATTAAGATAAAAACACCAGATTTAAGCATTTATTACCTCAGTGAGAAAAGTTTATACGAAATAAATAAAATCTCCAAATTTTGCTAAAGAAGCAAGTATTGTTCAATCGAAGGGTCATCACACGACCAGACCCAGCCCTGGACTCTCCCCTGGACTCTCCTCTGGACTCACCCATGGACTCTCCCCAGGACCCACCCCTGGACTCTCCCCTGGACTCTCCTCTGGACTCACCCCTGGACTCTCCCCTGGACTCTCCTCTGGACTCACCCCTGGACTCTCCCCTGGACTCGCCCCTGGACTCTCCCCTGGACTCTCCTCTGGACTCTCCTCTGGACTCTCCCCGGGACCCACCCCTGGACTCTCCCCTGGACTCTCCTCTGGACTCACCCCTGGACTCTCCCCTGGACCCACCCCTGGACTCTCCCCTGGACCCACCCCTGGACTCTCCCCTGGACTCTCCCCTGGACCCACCCCTGGACTCTCCCCTGGACTCTCCTCTGGACTCCCGCCTTAATTTTTACAGTCTATGGCCTGGACCTACCCTTGGACTCTCCCCTGGACTCACTCCTGGACTCTCCTCTGGACCCACCCCTGGACCCAACCTTGGACTCACCCCTAGACCCAGCCCTGGACCCTCCCTGGGCCGATGCCTTAATATTCAGTCTATGGCCTGGACTCACCTCTGTACTCACCCCTGGACTCCCCCCTCCCATCGATCATACACATTCATCTGATAGAAAGCCCGTTACAGATCTCAGTATGGATCTATGCTTGCGTCCTTTTCCCTTGTGTCAGATTTGATGTTTTATAACAAAATCACGGTGTATTTTGCAGGAGTGAAAAGTCTGGTGCGAACAAAAATTGGGACAGGAAGATATCAAGATGTCCAGAGAGCTGCTTAAATGCTAACAGAGACGACAGCAGCGCTTCCTGGTTAGATAATAGTCTGTCAGACGCTGCCATGTGGCCTTCGGCAAGAAGCGACAAACAAACTTGTGTAGTGCCACTTTCTTTTTCTCAGATATGAACGAGAGCAGAAGGAAGCAGGGATCAGGAAGTCATCTTTGAGAAACCAGTAAGTACATCTGTGTCATGTTAGTGCCATATGAACCAACTCTGAGGAGTACAGGGACTGGGCTACTACTGGGACTCTGAGGAGCACAGGGACTGGACTCCTGCTGGGACTCTGAGGAGCACAGGGACTGGTCTACTACTGGGACTCTGAGGAGCACGGGGACTGGGCTACTGCTGGGACTCTGAGGAGCACAGACTTGACTCCTGCTGGGACTCTGAGGAGCACAGACTTGACTCCTGCTGGGACTCTGAGGAGCACGGGGACTGGGCTACTACTGGGACTCTGAGGAGCACAGGGACTGGGCTACTGCTGGGACTCTGAGGAGCACAGGGACTAGACTCCTGCTGGGACTCTGAGGAGCACAGGGACTAGACTCCTGCTAGGACTCTGAGGAGCACAGGGACTGGACTCCTGCTGGGACTATGAGGAGCACAGGGACTTGACTCCTGCTGGGGTCTGAGGAGCACACCGCGGTAAAGTGGCCCGCATCTTTCAGCTCTATGAACATGCGGGCCGCATCGGGGAAAAGACGGTGCGCGTTTTGTTGAGAACTTACGGTAACAGCGGAACGTCCTTTCGGAGTCACCCATTTTTATCGAACAGAAAGCGCGCTGGGGTCAGGGAGACACGTTTTTGTGATTTAAACCTTATAGAGATGACACATAGCACCAGCCCCCTACGATTCCTCCGGCAGATTGTGAGTCCTCAGGAGGATAGCCACTCTATTGTTTACATATATAAAGTACACAATTTGGTCCGCTAGTGCAAATTTTCAAGTATTGTAACTATTTACTGGAATAAGGTGTGCGACTAATTTCACTTGACTCATGAGCTTATTATTGCCCTCTACCACTGTACCAAAGACCAGAAACTTTTACTGTAGAAATATTGAGAAATATTGAGGTAAAGTAGCCATTTTGGTCCAAAATACCTCCAAAATAGTCAAAACATGTCACTTTTGATCTACTGTAACTTTTTACTGTAAAAAGGTGTGCGACTAATTTCACTGGATTCATGACCTCAACATTGCCCTCTACCACTGTACCAAAGACCAGAAACTTTTACTGTAGAAATTTGGAGAAATATGGAGTTAAAGTAGCCATTTTGGTCCAAAATAGCCTAAAAATGGTCAAAACATGTCACTTTTGATCTACTGTAACTTTTTACTGTAAAAAGGTGTGCGACTAATTTCACTGGATTCATGACCTCATGATTGCCCTCTACCACTGTACCAAAGACCAGAACTTTTACTGTAGAAATATTGAGAAATATTGAGTTAAAGTAGCCATTTTGGTCCAAAATAGCCTAAAAATGGTCAAAACATGTCACTTTTGATCTACTGTAACTTTTCACTGTAAAAAGGTGTGCGACTAATTTCACTGGATTCATGACCTCATGATTGCCCTCTACCACTGTACCAAAGACCAGGAACTTTTACTGTAGAAATATTGAGAAATATTGATTTAAAGTAGCCATTTTGGTCCAAAATAGCCTAAAAAAATGGTCAAAACATGTCACTTTTGAATCTACTGTAACTTTTTACTGTAAAAAGGTGTGCGACTAATTTCACTGGATTCATGACCTCATGATTGCCCTCTACCACTGTACCAAAGACCAGGAACTTTTACTGTAGAAATCTGGAGAAATATGGAGTTAAAGTAGCCATTTTGGTCCAAAATAGCCTAAAAATGGTCAAAACATGTCACTTTTGATCTACTGTAACTTATTACTGTAAAAAAGGTGTGCGACTAATTTCACTGGATTCATGACCTCATTGATTGCCCTTACCACTGTACCAAAGAAGTAGTCATTTGATTTCCAAAATCAGCCAAAAAAATGGTCAAAACATGTCACGTTTGATCTACTGTATCTTCTTACTGTAAAAAGGTGTGCGACTAATTTCACTGGATTCATGACCTCAACATTGCCCTCTACCACTGTACCAAAGACCAGAACTTTTACTGTAGAAATATTGAGAAATATTGATTTAAAGTAGTCATTTTGGTCCAAAATAGCCCAAAATAGTCAAAACATGTCACTTTTGATCTACTGTATCTTCTTACTGTAAAAAGGTGTGCGACTAATTTCACTGGATTCATGACCTCAACATTGCCCTCTACCACTGTACCAAAGACCAGACACTTTTACTGTATAAATTATGAGAAATATTGATTTAAAGTAGCCATTTTGGTCCAAAATAGCCTAAAAATGGTCAAAACATGTCACTTTTGATCTACTGTAACTTTTTATTGTAAAAAGGTGTGCGACTAATTTCACTGGATTCACGACCTCATGATTGCCCTCTACCACTGTACCCAAGAGCAGGAACTTTTACTGTAGAAATCTGGAGAAATATGGAGTTATAAGTAGCCATTTTGGACCAAAATGGCTACTTTACCTCAATATTTCTCAATATTTCTACAGTAAAAGTGTCTGGTCTTTGGTACAGTGGTAGAGGGCAATCATGAGGTCATGAATCCAGTGAAATTAGTCGCACACCTTTTTACAGTGAAAAGTTACAGTAGATCAAAAGTGACATGTTTTGACCATTTTTAGGCTATTTTGGACCCAAATGGCTACTTTAACTCCATATTTCTCCAAATTTCTACAGTAAAAGTTCCTGGTCTTTGGTACAGTGGTAGAGGGCAATGTTGAGGTCATGAATCCAGTGAAATTAGTCGCACACCTTTTTACAGTAAGAAGATACAGTAGATCAAAAATGACATGTTTTGACTATTTTGGAGGTATTTTGGACCAAAATGGCTTCTTTAAATCAGTATTTCTCAAAATTTCTACAGTAAATGTTTCTTGTCTTTGGTACAGTAGTAGAGGGCAATGTTGAGGTCATGAATCCAGTGAAATTAGTCTCACACCTTTTTACAGTAAAAAAGTTACAGTAGATCAGCCATTCCCAAACTCAGTAACACCGAGGCCCCCTTAAAAATCTGACGGGTCTGCGTGGCCCCCCAAAATAATAACCAAGAAGACAACATTAAGAATAGGCTCTTCTGGTTATTTTATTTTGGGGAAATAGCCTCTGCTACAAACATTGTAATACAAAAATGATTACAGTGGATTATTCAAGTCAAATAATGAACACAAATATTTTAATATTACAAACAAAACATTATAAATTTAACATTAAATAATTATATTATTTTTTTATTTTTTTTATGACCTCCCGCGGCCCCCCTGCAGTACCCTCGCGGCCCACCAGGGGCCGCGGACCCCACTTTGGGAGACACTGCAGTAGATCAAAGGTGGGAATTTTCTTAGTTTTGTGTATTTTGGACTAAAACGTGTAATTTGTCTCAATTTTACCCACAATTTCCAAAGTAAAGGTTTGTGGTTGTAGGCACAGCGGTGAAGGCAGTGGTGAGGTCATACACCCAGTGGAATAAGATACTCAAGTCTTTACTGTAAAAATGGACAGCAGCTGAAAATTTCACTTTTTGACCAAATTAAATGTCGAACATTTTAAGTTTTTACATGCTTTTCCAAATAAGGGTTTATTCACAAAACGAGTCTCCTAAGCGCGCTTTCTGTTCGAGGAGAAAAGCTGACTGCGAAAGGCTGTTCTGCTATTACCGTAAGCAGTCAACAAAACGCGCACTGCTTTTCTCTCGATGCGGGCCGTTTTACTTCGGAGGTGAAAGATGCGGCCCACTTTACCGCGGTGAGGAGCACGGGGACTGTACCCATGTTTTTAGTGGTAGGGTAAACAGGAGCACCTGGAGGAAACCTACTCAGACACGGAGAACATGTAAACTCCACTCAGAAAGACCCTGTTCTGACCGGGATTCGAACTCAGGACCCTTGCATTTTTGGGATAAACAAGTTGAACAGTCCTGGTGTATTATAGTTATTGAAGTAGCAGGAGCGATCGTCTCTGTGCGCGCTCCCGTCCGTGCACGCCAATATGAGTGCATATTGAGTGGGACGTGTCCAGACGCGCTCTCACACGCATGGCCGACTTGATGGATCTGTTCGGTTTCACGTCTTCATTATCTCTGAGCGGATTCCCTCCGGTCGCTGCGCTTCACCAGTGACGCGTCTGATTGGCTGATCAACTGTTATTAAAGGGAATGGACTCAAAGTCGATATTTGTCAATTAGCGTTTGGACAAGTCAATAACAGAGAAGACGGGACTCGAGGAGAAGAATCTGAGAGCCGCAAGATACAGCACAGAACAGAGTTAGATATAGATGCTCAGCTCATTCATTTCAATGGGAAAAAAAACATACGCATTTTTATATTTATTAACGAAAAACTGGGTTCTAGAAAACAATTTTAACTGATTACATAGTCTCAGTCCTGGGTCTACAGCCTCACCCCTGGGTCTACATCCTCAGTCCTGGGTCTACACAGTCTCAGTCCTGGATCTACAGCCTCAGTCCTGGGTCTACAATCTGAGTCCTGGTCTATACAGTTTCAGTCCTGGATCTACAGCCTCAGTCCTGGGTCTACAGCCTCAGTCCTGGGTCTACAGCCTCAGTCCTAGGTCTACATCCTCAGTCCTGGGTCTACACAGTCTCAGTCCTGGATCTACAGTCTCAGTCCTGGATCTACAGCATCAGTCCTGGGTCTACAATCTGAGTCCTGGTCTATACAGTTTCAGTCCTGGATCTACAGCCTCAGTCCTGGGTCTACAGCCTCAGTCCTGGGTCTACAGCCTCAGTCCTGGGTCTACATCCTCAGTCCTGGGTCTACATCCTCAGTCAGGGTCTAAGGACAGTGGTGATTCAGGACCTTTCTGCACATTGATTAACGTTTCTGGACAGTGGTCATACCGCTCCCTATTTCATAAACTGCAATGTGCTATATAATTAAAGCGCACTGGGTTGTACTGGATTTGCACCAATGGCTCCTCTGTGTTTGTTATTATTTCCGGTTTGAACTCATTGATTCTCTTGTTGTTGGTGGACTGCAGCTGTGATTCATGTTGACGCACAAACACATTAAATTGAACCACGTAAATGTTGCGTCTCGCTAATTAAAACCGGTCAGATACCGCCCTCCAGTGGGAAAAAATAAGAGTTGCAAATCTTGGCCAATCTACAACAATTCTTTAAAGCTATGTATAATGACAGAAAAGTAGCACGTTTATTTATGTATGATATTATTTGCAGACGTGTCCTCTCATATTTGATTATATAACAACAGAATCAGACGCTGTATAAGCAGCAGGGTCCTTTCACTGCGTAGAAACAGCGCCCTCTGCCGGCTGTTCTGGGAAGTGCAGCAGACGTCAGCGAGTTGACGTCAAAGATCTGACGTCACATACACAACACTGTACTATCTAAATCTGAATCCCAGAAGAAGCAATATTAAAATAGAAGTGTCAGGTGGACTTTGAAGTTTTAGTACATATTTGTTTTCAGAATAGAAGTTAAAACAGCTAAAGGCCTCAATTCTCAACAGCTGATTTTCACTCCATGCTTTAGTAAGACGTCATTTCACTTCAATAATCCACACTGTTTCTTTGGTTTTGATCATACAGTAACAGATCATGCTTATCTGTTATTTTTTTTACTATAGTTATTTAAACCCAGGACCCAAGAAAAAGTTAAAGAAAAACATCCTCATAGAATATTCACATTTTGTTACACATTTCCTCTGATGTTTTGCACTTATTACAGTCTGAAGCTGTTTTATTATAAGTTAGTTGTATAAAAAAAAAAAAATGTCTGAGAATTAGGGACAAACATCTCCCAGAGCTGAGCTGGAGCCAGAGGGGGCCGGACCACATGGTGTAGTCCTTTCATTGAAATATCTGCTCCCTGAAGTGCCACCAGAGGGAGCAGCGTCTGCAGTCAAAGCTCCCTAAAACTCCCTATAGTGCCACCAGAAGGAGCAGTGTCTGCAGTCAAAGCTCCCTAAAACTCCCTATAGTGCCACCAGAAGGAGCAGTGTCTGCAGTCAAAGCTCCCTAAAACTCCCTATAGTGCCACCAGAAGGAGCAGCGTCTGCAGTCAAAGCTCCCCATAACTCCCTATAGTGCCACCAGAAGGAGGAGTAGAAATCAAAATCAAAATGTACTCTCCAAACAGTACATTTTGTTTGGAGAGTACAAGAAAGTTCTTGAGCTGCGCAGACAGAGACAGTAAAGATCGTAAAGAAAGTTCTTTCACGTCAGAAAACTAAAACAGGTGACTGGTGTGTCCGTTAATTGTGTACCAACGAGGACTGTATGTTAAGTTGTGTATCTGTGAGTTATGTACCCATGAGTTGTGTACCTGTGAGTTATGCACTTGTCAGTTGCGTACCTGTGAGTTATGCACCTGTGAGTTGTGTACCTGTGAGTTATGCACCTGTGAGTTGTGTAGTTGTGAGTTATGTACCTGTGAGTAGCGTACCCATGAGTTGCGTACCTGTGAGTTGTGTACCTGTGAGTTATGAACCTGTGAGTTGCGTACCCATGAGTTGCGTACCTGTGAGTTGCGTACCTGTGAGTTATGCACCCGCTCCTGCCCCTGGTCCCGGTCTCAGTCCGGTCCCTGTGAGTCCCTGGTCTGGCAGTAATTGAAGTCATTTCTACCTCAGCTGTGATGGATGTGAGCGCGGCCGTGCCCTTCCCTCCCGTCGGCCTAATTAAAGAAAACCTTCTATGATTGGCTGCTGCTCCTGGAGCGTGACAGACTATTATTCTGCCCAACACCTGATTACCGCCTTATTATGCTTAGATTTAGATTGATTTAAGCTCGGGCGGATTCAGAGAGCTGCAGGTTGAACCCGTCACGGTGTGGAGCCGCTATTACAGCTTCATGATGGGAGCAGCGCGTTCGGGCCGCGGCTCTAATAGAATTAGAAATGGAGAAGGTCAGATGGCGGCAGCAGGTGACAGTGCGGGCTGATGGAGCGGCGGCGGAGCGCGGCGTCTGTCTGGAGTCATAACGCGGCCTCGCCACTGGCCGCAGACTGACGCGCTTCTGTCACAGAGAGATGGAGGTCTCTGTGCCACGAGACGGAGACTGAAGAGACGGAGACTGAGACTCGTAGACCCTGTGAAGCCCTACAAGACCCTATGAGACAACATATGAGACATATACGAGACCCTTGGAGACCCTACGAGGTCCAACCAGCCCCTACTAGACCCTACGAGGCCCAACCTGCCCCTACTAGACCCTACGAGACCCTACAAGACTCTACTAGACCCTAAGACTCTGCTAGACCCTACGAGGCCTGCAAGACTCCACTAGACCCTACAAGACTCTACTAGAACCTAAGACTCTACTAGACCCTACGAGGCCCTACAAGACTCCACTAGACCCTACGAGGCCCTACAAGACTTTACTAGACCCTACAAGACCCTACTAGACCCTACAAGACTCTACTAGACCCTACAAGACTCTACTAGACCCTACAAGACTCTACTAGACCCTGCAAGACTCTACTAGACCCTACAAGACCCTACTAGACCCTACAAGACTCTACTAGACCCTACAAGACCCAATGAAACCCAATGAGCCCCTACAAGACCCTATGAGGCCATTTGAGACCCTACCAGCCTGAAACAGTCGGCTGGTTGCTGTTAATCAAAATGTTCTGATATGACGTAGACCCCGCTCTTCTTTACTCTACCTGGTTGCATTTCCATGACACTTTAGTATCTGGTACCGTCTCGAAGCAACCGACAAGCAACCAACCAGTACCCGGGGAATTACGTACCTTGATAACTATACAGAACTCACCAGTATTTGGATTCAGTGAAAGTTATTCTGTTTGAAACTAAACTTCTTCTTTACAAACAGCTCTCCAGTTCTTTTCTGTGAACTCATAAATAAGTATCGGTCGGCATCTGGCAGTCAGTAGGCGGCGCTCTCTCGGCCCGACACTTCCCCTTTAATGACGGCCTTCACCGCACAGAGCCCTGATTGAAGCCGGAAATGGCAGCAGCTTTAAGTGGATTGTGCTTTTTGTTCCTGCAGATCCAATTGTAACCCTACTCTGCTTAAAGAGCCCATTAGGCAACAATCAGCGGATCCGTAGAAAGGCCAGTAATGACACCTCATTTTGGGACATTTATGTGTTCTTAAGGCAAATGAGTGTCCAGGCCGCGGCCCCTGAGTGCCTCTCGCTCCTCATAACTCCTCGTGTCTCCTCCTGACTCCTCCCTAACCCGATTGGAGGCGGCTCAGTGTTTAATGTGGGAGAGCCATTAGCTAACTGTTTCATATGGACCTTTCTATGTGTCTGAATTAAAGATTAAACAAAATTATGGATAAATAATTATAGAGTTTGTTGCTTCTTTGTTATGCTAAAGTGAGACGTTTTATACTTCATTCTCTTCTTGACTAAAGTTAGAGATTTGATTTAACTGGTGATACAACACTGAAATTTCCCCACTGTGGATCGAACAAAGGATCTCTTCATCTGAAATGGAGTGTGCGAACCAAAAATATACACACACACAAATACACGCACATACACATAAACACACACACAAAGGCAGATGAGGGAGGAGAGCAAGGAGAAGGAAGTAAGGATGGGGCGGTGAGGAGAGGAGTGGCAGGGTAGAGGAGGAGAGGGAGGTGAGGGAAGAGAAGGAGGAGAGGAGAAGGAGGTGAGGAGTGGTAGGTGAGGGAAGAGAAGGAGGTGGGGAGAGGGAGGTGAGGAGTGGTAGGTGAGGGAAGAGAAGGAGGAGAGGAGAAGGAGGTGAGGAGTGGTAGGTGAGGGAAGAGAAGGAGGTGGGGAGAGGGAGGTGAGGGAGGAGAAGGAGGTGAGGAGAGGAGAGGGAGGAGAAAGAGGTGAGGAGAGGGAGGAGAAGGAGGTGAGGAGAGGAGAAGTAGGTGAGGAGAGGGAGGTGAGGGAGGAGAAGGAGGTGAGGAGAGGTAGGTGGAGGGAGGAGAAGGAGGTGAGGAGAGGGAAGAGAGAGAGAAGGAGGCAAGGGAGGAGGAGGGAGGTGACGTAGGAGAAGTAGGTGAGGAGAGGGAGAAGAAGGAGGTGAGGAGAGGGAGGTGACGTAGGAGAAGTAGGTGAGGAGAGGGAGAAGAAGGAGGTGAGGAGAGGGAGGTGAGGGAGGAGAAGGCGGTGAGGAGACAGAGGTGAGGGAAGAGAAAGAGGTGAGGGAGGAGAGGGAGGTGAGGGAGGAGAGGGAGGTAGGAGGTGAGGGAAGGAAGGTGAGGGAGGGAGGAGAGGGGAGAGGTGAAAAGAGGGAGGTGAAAGATGTGAGGGAGGGGAGGTGAAGTGATGGCGGAGGAGAGAGGGAGGTGAGGGAGGAGAAGGAGGAAATGTTGACAAATGTCACATTTAAGCTACACATGACTTAATCCTTCACTTTCATAGTTTTGTAAAAGTGAAATGTTTTGAACAAACCAGACTCAACTTTGTCTACGTCTCAGTAAAGACACAAACACAGATTTTTTTCTTAAATTTTCCTGATTTTAAAAAACAAGAGATAAAGGTCTGGTGACACTCAGATGAGTTAGTTGAGAGCTAATTAGTCTATGCTAATGCTAACGCTAACGCTAACCCTCACCACATGGGAAAGTCTCAGTTCGTAGTTAGATCGATTTAGACTAAGGACTAATAAGTGCTTAATAAATACCAATTAAGAGGTAAATAACCATAAACTAAACAATAATTAGCTTTTTATTAATGAGGACTAAGCTAAAAGATTTTATATTTTAATTTTTTGTATATTGGCTTATGTTGGCTCTACTCTACTCTACTCTACTCTACCCTATACTTACTCTACTCTACTCTACTCTACTCTACTCTACTCTATATTTACTCTACTCTACTCTACTCTACTCTACTCTATACTTACTCTACTCAACTCTACTCTATACTTACTCTACTCTACTCTACTCTACTCTATACTTACTCTACTCTACTCTATATTTACTCTACTCTACTCTACTCTACTCTACACTATACTTACTCTACTCTACTCTACTCTACTCTACTCTACT
>OZ035844.1:16073249-16106204 GCA_964034765.1 Knipowitschia caucasica
TGTGTGTGTGTGTGTGTGTGTCTCTCTCTTTCTATGTGTGTGTGTGTGTGTGTGTCTTTCTCTCTTTCTATGTGTGTGTGTGTCTCTCTCTCTTTCTATGTGTGTGTGAGTGTGTGTGATGTGTCTCTCTCTCTTTCTATGTGTGTGTGTGTGTGTCTCTCTCTCTCTTTCTATGTGTGTGTGTGTGTGTGTGTCTCTCCTTTCTATGTGTGTGTGTGTGTGTCTCTCTCTTTCTATGTGTGTGTGTGTGTGTTGTCTCTCTCTCTTTCTATGTGTGTGTGTGTGTGTCTCTCTCTTTCTATGTGTGTGTGTGTCTCTCTCTCTTTCTATGTGTGTGTGTGTGTGTGTGTGTCTCTCTCTCTTTCTATGTGTGTGTGTGTGTGTGTGTGTCTCTCTCTCTCTTTCTATGTGTTTGTGTGTGTCTTTCTCTCTTTCTATATGTGTCTCTCTCTCTTTCTATGTGTGTGTGTGTGTGTGTGTGTGTGTGCGTGTGTGTAAATATTGACTATATTTAGGCCAAATGAGCTGTGAGAAAAATGCAAAAAATAAGCACTCTTAAAAAAGGGAACATGATTGTCGTGAGGCAAAAGCTGCACTGGAACATATTTGAAAAGACAGGATTTGAAAAAGTACATGTTTGTGACCACACACCAGAGAGACCAGAGAGACAAGAGAGACCAGAGAGACCAGAGAGACCAGAGAGACCAGAGAGACCAGAGAGACCAGAGAGACAAGAGAGACAAGAGAGACCAGAGAGACCAGAGAGACCAGAGAGACCAGAGAGACCAGAGAGACAAGAGAGACCAGAGAGACCAGAGAGACCAGAGAGACCAGAGAGACCAGAGAGACAAGAGAGACCAGAGAGACCAGAGAGACCAGAGAGACCAGAGAGACCAGAGAGACCAGAGAGACCAGAGAGACAAGAGAGACCAGAGAGACCAGAGAGACCAGAGAGACCAGAGAGACAAGAGAGACCAGAGAGACCAGAGAGACCAGAGAGACAAGAGAGACCAGAGAGACCAGAGAGACCAGAGAGACCAGAGAGACAAGAGAGACCAGAGAGACCAGAGAGACCAGAGAGACCAGAGAGACCAGAGAGACCAGAGAGACAAGAGAGACCAGAGAGACCAGAGAGACCAGAGAGACCAGAGAGACCAGAGAGACCAGAGAGACCAGCGAGACCAGAGAGACCAGAGAGACCAGAGAGACCAGAGAGACCAGAGAGACAAGAGAGACCAGAGAGACCAGAGAGACAAGAGAGACCAGAGAGACCAGAGAGACCAGAGAGACCAGAGAGACCAGAGAGACCAGCGAGACCAAAGACCAGAGAGACCACACAGCAGAGAGACCAGAGAGACCAAAGAGACCAGAGAGACCAGAGAGACCAGAGAGACCAGAGAGACCAGAGAGACCAGAGAGACCAGAGAGACCAGAGAGACCAGAGAGACCAGAGAGACCAGAGAGACAAGAGAGACAAGAGAGACAAGAGAGACCAGAGAGACCAGAGAGACCAGAGAGACCAGAGAGACAAGAGAGACCAGAGAGACCAGAGAGACCAGAGAGACCAGAGAGACCAGAGAGACCAGCGAGACCAAAGACCAGAGAGACCACACAGCAGAGAGACCAGAGAGACCAAAGAGACCAGAGAGACCAGAGGGACCAGAGACCAGAGAGACCAGAGAGACCAGAGAGACCAGAGAGACCAGAGAGACCAGAGAGACCAGAGAGACCAGAGAGACCAGAGAGACCAGAGAGACCAGAGACCAGAGACAGGGATCTTTCTCACACCAAAGATGACATGTGTTTTAATAAAATGTTACTTTTCTCTGTCACGGGACAAACATGTATAATTTATGAAAGGGAAAGTCAGGTACCCCAGCTTTTCTTCTGCCTGGATGATTTGGCCCACACTGACATTTTGGCCCAAATGAAACAAGATCTTACTGTGATCTGCCAGTCTCTTTATTGTTTTTATGTCACCTATTTTTATACAACTGAAAGTCTGAGAAACTGCTAGAAAGACAAACGGGCAAAACCTTCAGTCTCTAGATGTGCAAAGCTGGTGGAGGTAGACTCTTAAAGACTTCTGCCGCACACACTTCACACTTGCCTTTTACATTGACTTTGACGTGTGTTATTGTATGTAACTGTGTGTAACTTTTCCCTTAAAAAATAGATCTGAATGGGACTTTTCTGGTAAAAACAGTAAATAAAAATAAAACGCAGAACAAAGTCTTTAGCCCCATTTCCACAGAGACCAGAGAGACCAGACACCAGAGAGACCACACAGCAGAGAGACCAGAGAGACCAAAGACCAGAGACACCAGAGACCAGCAAGACCACAGAGACCAGAGACCAGAGACACCACACAGCAGAGAGACTGGAGAAACCAGAGACCAGAACAAAGTCTTTAGCCCCATTTCCACCAGCCCTATACCTGATTCTGTTTCTTTTACACTTTAGTATCTGTTACTGTATCCTAGCAACCAATCCCTGTCAGTTAAAACACTTTAGCACCAGCTCAGTCTGGATAGAACTAGGCGCAAGAGGGACTAAAGGACCAGTGGAAACCCTCCCAATCGGGGGAGAGTAGAGCCGAGTAGAGTAGAGAAGAGAAGAGATGAGACAAGTAGAGTAGAGTAGAAACAAGTAGATTAGAGTAGAGTAGAGACAAGTAGATTAGAGTAGAGTAGAGACAAGTAGATTAGAGGTGAGTAGAGAAGAGACGAGTTGAGTAGAGACAGGTAGAGTAGAGTAAGGTTAGTAAATATGGTACTCTTGTTTTTTTCCCTTAAAGAAACCAGAATAAGTAAACGTTTTTTCTGTGTTTATTTCCGTCCCAAACATTAAACATGGAGGATATTTAGATTTGCCAAAACGTTCATTACGAGACACAACCAAACCGGCCTCTCTGGTCCCGCCTCTTCTAGCCGCTCGCTCCCATTGGCCGCCGCAGGACGTGGGAGAGGGGAGAGGCCGCGGCATAAAAAAGCGCATACCTTCTAGAGTGGCTTTGGCGCGCGGCCTAAAACAACACGCCCGCCTTTCCCAGAGCGACGCAACATCACTGCGGTAAACGGAGATCCTTCACATTCCTGGGAAAAAATGGCCAAACGTGTGATCGAGAAGTCTGAGTCTGGTAAGAGGTTCGTTCTCATGCATTTTTGGAGTATCTCGGGGGGGGGGGGGGGGGGGGGGGGGGGGGGGGGGGAAACACTGGGCAGGTTGGAGAAGTCAAAGAAAAGCAGAGATGATTACTACAACGTTAGGGATTTGATAAGGGAAGCAAGGGGCCAGAGTACCACAACAGAGAGGGAGGAGAGAGTGAGAGAGAGAGAGAGAGAGAGAGAGAGAGAGGACAGAGAGAGACCAGAAAGAGTTGAGAGAGAAAGGAAGCAGAGAGACCAGGGAGAAGGAACTCAGAGAGAACAGAGAGAGACCAGAGAGAGAGAGAGAGCAGAAAGAGAGAGAGAGAGAGAGAGCAGAGAGAGAGAGAGAGAGAAAGAGAGAGAGAGCAGAAAGAGAGGCTGAGGCTCGAGGCTGGCAGGCACTCGGTCTTTCAGTCTGAACCTGCGCATTCAGCTTCATTTTTATTAGTTCTGTTTCATGTAACGTCCTGTATCTTTGATCTTATTTAATGACATGTTTTCATCGACCTTTATAATAACTATAACAACTATAATTTATAATAAATGTATCAAACCCTCTCTTGAGATCTTTGAGGTTTTCTATCGAACTCCAAAGGTTTTCACACCTTCCTTTTGCTTCGATTTCACAGTTCTTTGACTTTTCACAAACGCACTTCTTCAGTGCCTTCTCTGTGTTTCAGATTTATATCAGATTTGTTCAGATGTTGAGTTCTAAAAACATTTGTTTATTTAGTGGAATAACTTTGGGAATTAACTGTAGATGAACTGTTAAACTCTGGCACCTCTCGCTTTTTGAATGTTCTGGACCCCATCGCTCCTGTGAAGGTTAAAATGGTGATAAATAAGCAGAAAGTGCTGTGTGCTAAAGCAGACTCGGTCAGGGCACAGAAGAGAGAGTGCCGGAGGGCCGAGCAGAAGTGGCCCAAGTCCAACCTCCAGGTTGATTACAAGATCTTCAAAGATAAGTTGTTCGAGTTTAATCGAGTGCTACGTAGTACGAGGGAAAGGTATTTTCTGAAACGATTGAAGGCTGCAGCAACAATCTGCGTGTGCTGTTTTCAGCTGTTTATAGATTAACAAACCCCCCTGTTCAGCTGCTCTTAGAGCTAACTTCCAAACGTAAATAGACTAGAGGAGTGGGTGGATGTCGCTGGCACCGTCCTAAGTTGGTTTAGGTCTTACCTTGAGGACAGGAAGTACTTTGTGGAGATTGGAAACTGTGTCTCAGATCATATGGCCCTGACCTGTGGAGTACCACAGGGGTCGATCCTGGGACCTCTTCTGTTCAATCTCTACATGCTGCCGTTAGGTCAGTTAATACGCAGAAACTAAGTTTCCTATCATAACTATGCAGACGACACTCAGATCTATGTCTCACTGACTGCAGGAGAACATGGACCAGTGGACTCACTCCTTCACTGTATCCAACAGATCAGTGAGTGGATGCAAAACAACTTCCTTCAGCTAAACGCAGACAAAACTGAAATGATTGTCTTTGGTCCCCAGAAACAAAGAGAGAGCGTCATCTGTCATCTACAGTCTCTCTCCCTAAAACCTTCAAACAAGGTCAGAAATCTAGGGGTAATACTGGACTCAGACTTAAATTTTAATAGCCACATCAAATCAGTAACATCAGCAGCTTTTTACCATCTAAAAAACATTGCCAGGATCAAAAACATAGTGTCTAAAGCAGACTTGGAGATTCTTATCCATGCATTTGTCTCCAGTAGGTTAGACTACTGCAATGGCCTGCTCACAGGTCTGTCCAAACAGGCTGTAAAACAGCTGCAGTACATTCAAAATGCAGCAGCTCGAGTCCTGACTAGAACCAGGAAGTACGACCATATTAGTCCTGACTAGACTTGGGCGGCACGGTGGCTGAGTGGATAGCACTCTCGCCTCTCAGCAAGAAGGTCCTGGGTTCGAATCCCGGCCGGACCAGGGCCTTTCTGAGTGGAGTTTGCATGTTCTCCCCGTGTCTGCGTAGGTTTCCTCCGGGTACTCCGGTTTCCCCTACCACTAAATATATGTACAATAGGTCTGGCATGCGCCTCCTGTTCGGCGGCCCCGCTCCCATCTCTGTGTGGAGTGAGAGACAAGTGCCCAAAAAAATAACAATTGTAAACCAAAGTAAACCGCTTTGTGACTCTGGTCTGTGAAAGGCGGTATATAAATAAAGCTTACTTACTTACTTACTTAGAACCAGGAAGTACGACCACATTAGTCCAGTTCTCAGGTCTCTGCACTGGCTTCCTGTGGCTCAGAGAATAGACTTTAAAACAGCTCTGCTTGTGTACAAGTCTCTCCATAGCCTCGCACCAAAATATATTAGTGACATGTTAGTCCCATATGAACCAGCCCGGACTCTGAGGAGCACAGGGACTGGACTCCTGTTAGTGCCCAAAGTCAGAACTAAACATGGGGCGGCTGCTTTTCAGATTCATGCTGCTAAAATCTGGAACAGTCTTCCTGAAGATGTGAGACAGACCTCCTCTCTGAGAATGTTTAAAACCAGGTTAAAGACAGTTCTGTTTAGCTGTGCACACAACTGAGGGATTTATATGTTTATCTTTCTTTTTAATGTTCTGTGATTATTTATGATTTTAAAACTTTAAAATATTATTTTACACTTTGAGTTTCCTTGTGTATGAATTGTGCTATACAAATAAACTTGCCTTGTCTTTCTTTATTGCATCGCAAACGTCCGGGCAACCTCACATTTTTTCATCGGCCATTTCTGTTGCTTGTGTTAAAGGGGAAGACTTAGACATAATTTAGACTTATTTAGACTGACTTAGACGTTCTTTCTAAAAAATACTTTATTTTTGTGTTTTTGTTTTGTTTGTATAGTTCAAAGTGTCAAACCAAATTTTCACACACACACACACACACACAAACAAGGTCAAGTTTATTCATAAAGCACATTTGAAAGTGCTTTCCGGACATTACAAAATACAACACACAATAAAAATACAGCATAAAAATAAATTACAGGTCACCATCATAAATGTTTCAATAATGCTTGCGTGTGCACACCCCTACACACAAACACAAACGCACACACGCACACACACACACACTCAGTACAGCTACATGCCTCCGAGTTAAAAAAAATAGTCACTAAATATTTAAAATTCTCACTATTTCTGTTCATTTTTCTCCTGCTGAAATTGGGGCAGAATTCACAAAAGGCAAAGTGTATTATCTCACTCCCGCTCTCTATAAACCTAAATATTTCCACAAACGAAAATAAAGGCATCGCAAATCCAAGTCTGACCAAGAGGGGATGAGCGAATCTTCAACGCGGGCAAACAGCCACGTAAACCCTGGTGCTGGTGCCAGAGATACAGGACTGGAAGAGCCACAAATCCACCCAATGTTACTGGATTTTTTTCTTGTTCCGGGGGTTGACAGTCACCGCGGCCCCCATCGCGGTGGTCCCCAGTGTTCCCCCTTCCCCGTCTCGCCCCTTTTCTTCTCCGATTCTTGGAAGGAGATCCAGACTGGGGCTTATCCTTTCCGTTTTCAGGTGCGCCTTCGATAGCGTCGGGCGTGAGAGAGAACCCCCTCGGAGACTTTCCAGCGAGACTCGAAAGGATTTACGGCAAGATCGCTGGTGCTTTGTGCGTATTTTTGTGAGCTGCGTCGCAATGTCGCCCAGTGGAAATACAGGTGGTACGTTCGGAACCCCCATGTGCGCGTTTGTCGGCCTGTACATTTGGGGTTTCCACGCGCTACGGCCGGCGTTGGCGTATATTTTTTTGCCAAACCCCAAAAACACTGCATTGTGTGTCGATTTCGCTCGTGACCGCGATCCCAAGAACGCTTCCACAACTATCCAAAGCCGTAATCTTAGCGCTTAATACCGTGTCCCGAGTGCGCTCTGTTTTTGGTGAAATAAAAGCGGCGCGGCTAATCCTGGACTGGAGTTTGGACTTTGGGCAGAGAGAGACGCACTGACGCACTGGATATTTGCAAATCGATTTATTAGATTACGCTTTGAGCTGGTCTGTTTGTTAGTGACCCCTCCCCCGCGGCAACAGCAGCAGCCTTCAAAGCCATATTTTAAAGAAAACCCTTTTTCCAGATTATGGCGTACTTTATCGTGCAACAAGGGAGTCTAAATTCTGGCCCAGACTTCTGAAATCCTATTCCCATCACTGTTCTGTGTCTTCATCTCCTCAAGGACACAAGGCTGTAATGGACTGGTTTTGTATTGACCAGGACCCGCGCAAACCATAATGCAATACATCCGAGAAAGTGAAGACCGATTAGACTCTCCCGACTGCCTTTTAACCATATTTCATGTACTTGTTTACAATAACAATATTAATCTGTCTGAAATGGATCCAGTTGCGTCAGTCTTTGAAGGCCTCGGGGAGGGGTGGCTTGTCTCGCATGAAGAGTGGACTAGTTCTGGGCTCCAGACTTATCGCAGAGGAGATAGAGGGTCCTGTTGTGGGGTTCAGAGATGGACGAGCCCCCCCCCCGCGAGAGAGGACTTCAGAAGCACCGTGGATCAGCGCCTATCTGAAACCAGCGAGTGTTTGGAGAAACGCAGTAAGCCCCGGCAGGATGGGAGGGGTGGACATGGGAAGGCCAGACCTAAGTCATGTATTTACACATGTCTGTCTTTTGACTTTGTGTAAGTTTGTCAAGAAGATTGTTGCAAGGAAAAATAGAAATGCATAAGAGATCAAGGCTTGTCCTGGGTTTGATTCCACCTCCAAGAAGGAGTTTGGCGTTTGCATGTTCTCCCCGTGTCTGTATAGATTGCCTCTGAGTGCTTTGTTTTTCTCCTTGGAGTTACATGGACAGTAGGTCTGAATGTGGTGAGAGAGAGAAGGAATGGGGATGACTGGGTTCATGATTCATGCAGCTATAATCTAGAGCAGTCTTCTTGAAAATGTGAGACAGGCTTCTACTTTCTAATCCAGGTTAAAACAGTTCCGTGATTATATATGATTTTAATGCCTTGCTTGTTTTGTTCAGCACTTTCAGTTGCCTTCTTTATCAATGGTGTGCTCTACAATTAAACCTACCATGTCTTGGTCAGAAACTGATGATTTTTGTCATAAATGTAGAAAAGTTCATAAATTCAACTGTAAATGTTTGTCGCCTATAAATAAGTAAAGCTGCAAATCTGTGTTTTGTGTTGCTATAGATCAATGGGACATTCCAAATAAATTTTCAAGTATTTTTCTCTATTTTTTCTTATTTAAAATAGAATGACCGTATTGTTAGTCACTTGTGATAGATATTTTGACCAAACCTCAGCACAGACCTAGTCAATGTCCGGCCCGAGAGCTCACTAAGGTCGTCCAAATCCCCCCAGTATGGCCCAGTATGGCCCAGTATGGCTTGTGATGCTTCTTAAAACTATTCAAACATATACATTTTTTTATCCACCGTTGAATCTACTTTTGTGCTTGTGTTTTCAGCTTCAACTCTTGAATCTTGGGAGCATTGGTTTGAAAATATGTCAAAGCGATGTTGGTGAGGCCTTTTATTGTGTTTGGGAGGTTAAGTGCGAGACCAAACTGGGATAAAAACTGTGACACTTGTGAAACTCTGCCCCTCCAATAAATAAAAATACATATATTTGTTTCAGCGTTCTTCTTTTTGCTTTTACATCTTCTCTCAAACACCGAAGTAATTGCTTTGAAACTCACACATGAAATTAAGGCGTCTGAAATTCGACAGACGACAGAAAAATGCCTTCTGTTGAATTTCCGGACGCGCGACTCACATTTGTGTCCGATATTGTGCTTTTAACTGGATAATAACAGCTGGAGTCTGCGTACCTGTCACTTTAGCGCGCTAAGACCAAAGACCTGCGGAGTAGAGACCGCGGCACGCACCCGCTGCCCCCTGCTGCTCCTGTTTACCAAACACTCGGGCTGCACCGCGGCTAATGGACTGGCACTCAAATCAAATGTGACCCCAAGAACGCGGCGCGCATTACCAAAGACAATGGCATCATTTAGCGCGCCGCCAAATTGCCACACAACACATCTCTGTCTGTGACGACGACCACACAAAGACGCCGTGATGGGCGCGCTAATTGCCCTTCAAAATTATTCGAACGTTTTAAGGTGGAGCGTAAAACATGCGGTTGTCGACGAGCCACAGATGATATCTTTGGTCAAAACAGTGTTTGTTCAGTTCACAATGGAATGTTTCAACTAGTGGCACGAAGGACTAGTGCCACCTAGTGTTTGTGCAGTGTATTGTAGAGTGGTTGGTTTACTGAGAAGGCCGTAGCCAGTGTCAGAGGACTAGAACCAGGAAGTCCTCTCACATTAGTCCTTGGTCTCAGGTCTCTATCCTGAAGTCCTCTCACATTAGTCCTGGTCTCAGGTCTCTGTCCTGAAGTCCTCTCACATTAGTCCTTGGTCTCAGGTCTCTGTCCTGAAGTCCTCTCACATTAGTCCTGGTCCCAGGTCTCTGTCCTGAAGTCCTCTCACATTAGTCCTGGTCTCAGCTCTCTGTCCTGAAGTCCTCTCACATTAGTCCTTGGTCTCAGGTCTCTGTCCTGAAGTCCTCTCACATTAGTCCTGGTCCCAAGTCTCTGTCCTGAAGTCCTCTCACATTAGTCCTGGTCTCTGGTCTCTGTCCTGAAGTCCTCTCACATTAGTCCTGGTCCCAGGTCTCTGTCCTGAAGTCCTCTCACATTAGTCCTGGTCTCTGGTCTCTGTCCTGAAGTCCTCTCACATTAGTCCTGGTCTCAGCTCTCTGTCCTGAAGTCCTCTCACATTAGTCCTGGTCTCAGCTCTCTGTCCTGAAGTCCTCTCACATTAGTCCTGGTCTCAGCTCTCTGTCCTGAAGTCCTCTCACATTAGTCCTGATGATGATGAACATTTATCAACGTTTCTTTAAAGTGGTCATCTCACTCCCAATGGACCAATGGCTCCTATGTGTTTTTTTTAATCTAAAATATTGCATTTCCTGTGTTCAAACTTTTTGATTCTCTGATCTGTTGTTGGTGAATCCAAAACTTTGTAAAGTCCGATACATTAAATTGGTTCATAGACTAATATCCAAGTGTTTTAAGTGTTCTCATCACGTTTTGATCACGGAATCACCCAGAATCCAAACAAATACTTAAAGTGAATGTATGTAAGTTTGAAGAATTGGGGAGAGAGAGAGCACCCGTCCCCCTCCTTCTGTGGACTGGTGTTTTACCGGTGGTGGCTGTGGAGAGATACACAAATACATTTTAAGACATAATCTTGACTTGAATATTTATGTACACACCTTTTTGATACATTTATTTAACCAGGAAAATCCCATCCATATTTGAAAATGTCTTATCCAATGCACAGGATCTTGTGGTAAATAAATGTATATTACTTCATTACTGGCATCACCTAAAAATATACAGCGTAAATAGTGTTCTCTTTCTCTCCCACATGGTAACGACAGCCCTCACCGACCTCTCAGCTTGAGCCACTCCACGTCTGAGCTATGTCCACCTCAGCGTCCACCTTAAGACGCTCAGAGTGCGTGTGTGCGCGGCGTGCACAGGCCGCAGGCGGAGCACATTCGTGTCCATTTGCATGTGTTCTGGATCCTGCAGCTGAGAGCGCCTCTGCGTAATGAGCGGTTGTCACAACAGCTCAGGAGGTGTCCCCTGCGGCCAAATGACGCCCTGTCAGTCGCCGCCAAAGAGCCGCCCTGGCAACCTGTAATTCCCCTCGCAGTGCATGCTTCCTGCCCCGCGCTAAATGCCAGGTCTGAAGGAAGTAAATCTGCAAAGTTGTGTTTAATAACATGAGCGGCGCGGTGTGAGGCCTCTGCGTTTCTGTTTTGGGCTACGGTTCGAGCGGGTTAATGTTTACACGCACAAGCTCTGATCTATTCATGGCTGTATTCAGCGCGCCACCGAGCGTCCTGATCCCCGCACAGTAGAGGACGACAGCGAGGGGTGAGTGACAGGACATGTTCAATGACAAAGGACAAAAACAATGGTACCTAATTTGTTTGTACTTTGTAAAAAAAGATAAACTGGTTCACCCCCCCGGACCGGACGCAATGGCTTGACCCCCATCCGAGCCTTGGAGCCTCCTCAGTCCTGCACAGCACATTCTCAGTTCTAGATCTACAGCCTCAGTCCTGGATCTACAGCCTCAGTCCTGGATCTACAGCCTCAGTCCTGGATCTACAGCCTCAGTCCTGGATCTACAGCCTCAGTCCTGGATCTACAGCCTCAGTCCTGGATCTACAGCCTCAGTCCTGGATCTACAGCCTCGGTCCTGGATCTACAGCCTCAGTCGATGTTTTTTCTGAACATAACGACTAAAATAATGGTACCACAAGTGTGTAATTGAAGTGATTCCAATTATTAATTGTTTTAGTTGGAGTCACATTCTAGAATAGATTGATTGACATGGTTGTTTTCTTTGTCTAGTAAAGGCGAAAACTAGCTTTAAGATCAGGTACAACATGCCAGGGTTCCTCTCACATCAATGCTGCAAATTCATCATCATTGAAAGTCATTCCAGGGGCCACAAAAAGGCTCCCACAGGCTGCATTTGACCCGCAGGCCGCATTTGACCCACAGGCCGCATTTGACCCACAGGCTGCATTTGACCCACAGGCTGCATTTGACCCACAGGCTGCATTTGACCCACATGCTGCATTTGACCCACAGGCTGCATTTAACCCACAGGCCTCTTGTTTGGATGATGTCGATGTTCTCGCTGTCCTCTCCACACGAACCGTCTCCCATCCTCCTCCGGTGACGCGCTCGCACCCGATACACGCTGCACACGGACCGGAGCCGGCGCAGAAAACATTTGCCAGAAATTGTTTTGTTGAAAAGTGAAACTCCAGAATAGAGCGTCGGTCGTAATGAGTGGATTCGCGCATGGTTTGAGCCTCCTGTCTCTGCAGATGTGACGCGCCGCCATCAGCAGCTCTAAACTCACAACCCAAAGGCAAACACAGGCCGACCTGCGCGCACGCCACGCACACACCGCGCACGCCACGTACTCGGCGCACGCAGGGAAATTAGACACTCCGCATTATAATTTGTCACTGATGCATAAATCTTGCTGACGTGCTCAGTCACTCTAATGGCGCCGCGCTGCTCGGCGGAAGGCTCGGCAAACTTGCGCGGTTGCAGAAAAACAGCAAAACTATATGTTCGAACATCACCTTATTTGCATAATTTACCAAAAGCCAATGAGGCAGCTCCAGAGTGCGGCGGATAGTAATAAGTGTTTGGGAAAGGCAGAGAGATCACTAATGGTGCGCCTATGGGGATTTCTCCACGCCATGGGGGAGGAAAATGAGAAATATTTTTCAAACAGCGGGGGTAAAGGTTTTAAAACTAGGAGCACATGGGGAGATAAAGATGTTCCTGCCACAGGGTGCAGCGCGCACAAACGCAGCGGCGGCATGACAGAAAGAATGCCCCCGTAATTTGGGCATTAAGAGGTAATAATCATGTTTCACCGATGATATTAAAACCGGTAACCCGCCACGCCGCGCTCAGATGGATAAATATATAAAGAGGAGGCGGGCGCGCCGTCAGGTACAGAGGTAATGAGGTGCTCTCTCAGTGTGGGTCAGGGAGGGGCGTGTGTGTGTGTGTGTGTGCGTGTGTGTGTGTGCGTGTGTGTGCGTGTGTGTGTGTGTTTAAGTTGTGTTGAACTGGAGAGGGAGCTTCAGGGTTCGGAGCCCGTGAGGATCTTTGTTTATGATGCACAGAGAAGATTTTATTGTAAAGTACATCTACATGTTTTATCAGCATGTGCAGTGCAGTTCAATTTCTTTATTTATTTATTGAGACAAGATACAAAAGTGCATACGAACTGAAACCAAAACAGGAAGAAGCTAAAGCTCATGACAAAGTACACTTTTTCTTTTATTCATTTTTCTTTTATTTATATTTTTAATCAAAGAGTGAGTGTAAATATGAAAATAACAGACAAAAAACAGAAAAACAATACATAAAAAAATAAATAAAAAACAAAGTACACGTTTAACTTTAATATTTAAAACTCACAGCTTTACTTCAACCACAGAAAAACGTACATGGGAACACACGTTGTAATTCTTGTTTTTGAACCTCTCTCTCTGCAGACACTCTCCACTGTGAGGAAAAGTGTATTTATATGTTTTTATATTTTTCTGTTTTTATAATTCATGTTTCAAATCATTGTTGGCCTTTTCTGATGCACATGTATTTAAAAAAAAAATTAAAACTACACTGGACATGATGTTGACAGTACAGTCCAAGTTCTTACGCCGAGGATCCAATCAGAGCGCCCTCTGAGCCTTCAGGATCAGGACCAGGACCAGGACCAGGACCAGCTCAGTCTCTGTGAATCCTGTTCCTGGTATATACATCTGTTGTAAATATAGAACCACTTCATTCATCCTGTCTCTTTCATTTCCAAAATTCTAAGTCAGATTCTAAAGCACAATGACCCTGAGATTCTCTCATTATTCTGGGGTCACAGTGAAGTGTGCTTTTGCCTTTGTTCTGAGGCCAGTGTGGATCAAAGTGCACATACTTGGGTCCTTCTGATGAGGAGACAAATGGAGGTAGAAGCAGATTCCATCAGTGTTTCCGTGTCAGGCCTCACATTAGCCTGTGTCACGCACACACAGCGCAGCAGTGGTAATCACATAACCAGGACCGCAGCAGTGAACAACACTCACAAATGTGTCTGAGAACAGAGGAGCGCTGAATGTCACCCGGCGCCGCCTCAACTTCCCATGAAGAAAACGATAAGCAGAGCCGCAGACGCTGGCTCGCACTACACTGCCATAATGACATTTGGGGAGGGATAGTGTTGCAAAGCTGTTAAGCTCTTTCATTGCACCAAGAAGATTAGTGGACGAGATGGGGCTGAATGACAGCGAAGGTAGCGTCCCCAGCCTCGCCGCCAGGACTTGGCATGAGGAGGTCCGTTAAAAGCCAAGCTCACTTCACTCTCAGGACCGATTGTCCTTCAGCACAAACTGCTCTTGTGGAAACAGCCCCTCCTCGCCGCACACGCCACTCAGAGCCCTGTTTTCTTCAAGTTGCTCTTCTGTGCAGATGACTTTGAGTTGTTGTTGCATTAGTGCCAGAGCACAGAGGTTTTGGACCCGAGTCCTGAGAGGCCAGACTTAGTTTATCTGCTCACTCAAGCCTTTCCAAAGCCGAGCAGGGTCCACCCGGTCGGGCCAGTCTGCTGTGGCTCCGGACAGCTCGTCCTATTATGTGGGACAGGGCCTGCCGTGCCTCCCTCTGTCGCATTGTTCCATTATAAGCCTGCAGGGAGCTGGGGAGCGCTGCTGTTTAGTGCGGCTCCCTGAGGCTTTGGGAAACACTTGGTCCAGCTCTTGATGCTCCTCGTCGTGTTCTTCCCGCCCCCGCACACTCATTCTTATTTATTATCAGCTCTGACAGCGCGGGGAGTGGTGGAGACTTGCACAAACGGTTTGTCACTTCCTAAGTGTCTGACAGTCAGAATCAAGTTTTGCATTGAGAAGCAGAGCCACTTTTAAAGTTGCTCTGGAGAAGACGTGCTCCCACAGGGGCCCTGGCCCCGGGCCTGGGCCGAGTCTCTCAGACGTTGGAGGTAAATAAAGGCTTTGTGGACACGTCGCTGACCTCCGCAGAGCGTCTGTCTCTCCATCGCCTCATTGTGGGAGGAGTGCAGTAGTGCAGTGACAGCAGAGCTCCTCCGGGATCAAATATGGAAACCCTAGTCTGACAAGCAGAGCCCGGACCCCTCACCCTGTCAGCCCCGGACCCCCTCCCTGTGTCAGCCCTGTCAGGACCCTCTGCACTCCGCTCCACTCAGAGAGATCGATCCAGTCTTTGATCGGCTTTCATGAAGGAGGAGAAGTGAGTTTCCCTGAATCCACAGAACGACAGAATGTGTTTAAAGTCGTGAAAGTTTGTGAGTCGTGCGCTTGTGTGTGGTTTCTGCTGACACAATGATTTGTTTTTCTTTTTCAAACCTGTGAGCTGTGCACACATTTCAATAAAGAGGAAAATGAAACTTGACAGAAAATGTTTCACACAGAGCCTTGAGTCGTCAGCGTAGCTAAGACATCTTTTGGCTCAGATGTAACCCAAGTGCTTAAACAATTCAATTCAGTTCAATTTATTTGTACATAGCCCTGAAGCACAAAGATTAGTTATTTTGGAGGACTTTACAAATCTGCTAATTCGCAAACACAGATCTGAGAATCAAACACAAAAAAGGCATTGATTAAAAAAACCATAGAACCATTAGTCCATAAATGTTGTTGAAGCAATCACACATTTCAAATATCGCTGGGACTCTGAGGAGCACAGGGACTGGCCTCCTGCTGGGACTCTGAGGAGCACAGGGACTGGCCTCCTGCTGGGACTATGAGGAGCACAGGGACTGGCCTCCTGCTGGGACTTCCCTAAGGTTACACAAGAAGTAATGATGATTAAGGCAATGATCAGTCTCCAGAAAAATAAATCCGAGTCAACACAGAGAAAGCATGTAAACTTAAGAGTGTGTGTGTGTGTGTGTGTGTGTGTGTGTGTGATGTTTATGGGTGCGCACTGACAGCGCACAGACATCAGCGCTCACAGCGGGCTCTCCGGCGCGTGCCGCAACACCACCTCCCAACACCAGCCCTGAAACAGCCCATCTGCTTTGACAGGTGCTGTTTGAGATCTAACCCCACGGGGGACAACCTTGGAACTTTTTTACGCGCCTCTTTGGAATCGCACGAGAAAAAAAAAACAACGGGGAGGACGTTCTTTTGTGGAGGCATGGCACTTTGAAGAAGTCGGCTGGAGAGTGAGGAGCGCGCGGCTGATGGCGACGCTTTTTGAAAAGTTGAGCTCAAAGCCGCGGCTCCGTGCGGTGAGGGCCTCCAGAGAGAAGGGCCCTTTGTTTGTGCACTGTCACAGTAACGACACAACTGTTCGACTCTACAGACTGCAGACCATTACCACTTATTAGTATTTGGAGGCAAAGACAAGTTGTGTTTGTGACGGCGTGGGGCCTGTCAGGGAGGGGTTGGCTCGTCTTGAAGGTGTTGCCTTTGAGTCTCTCTCTATCTTTACAAAACACATCGCAACTGTGCAAATATGTGAACTTTAGATCCAGAGAGAAGGTAATGAAGAGACGTGACCCTTAAGCAGATAATAATAACAACAATAATGATAGTAATAGTAAAACATTGTACGTATAAAGCGTTTTTATGGACACTCAGAGATGCTTTACAATGAGACAAGCTAAAATGAAACTAAAATAAAAAGCTAAAATGAACAGTTTAAGGATTTTCACAAATTATAGGAAAGAACCCTCTCCACGCTTTGAAAAAAACTCTCTGATCTTATTTGACGAGCTCGTATCACCAGAATGATTGACAGTTAGGAGGACCAATAGTCTTGATGATACACGCAGAAGTAGAAAATCCTCAGAAAAACAGGCGGGTTTTGAGCAGCGATTTGAAATGAGGAAGTTCCTGTTTCAATTCAATTCAATACATTTGTGCAATGCCCAAACAGCAGCACGGTCAGCTTTGTACAGTCTCTGAGAACCGAACAAAGTTGTGGATTTGCAAACAACAGAGAATCAAACAGTTAGATCACAGAAAACGCAAAACAACGAACACAAAAGTCCAGAAATGTGAATAAATGTGTAGAAATGTCCCGGATCATCACTGTCCTTACCCCAAAGCATGCCCAAACTCAGGAAGTTGCTATTGAGGCACTTTGACAGTGTCATCCAACCAACTTCAGCTCCACCACTCACAATAAAATGCAGCTGTGGTGTGAATCAATAAGGATGTATCATAATACATTTTAAATTCCAGAATCCAGTCAATCCAGGTTTTAAATCCCGGTTTTCAGCCCCAGCTCAAGTCCGATGAACTAAAGTGGCCCTCTTACTAAAAAGTTTGGGCACCCCTCACAAACCCAGTGGGGAAATTAAGCGAGAAACCTCTGGGATGCCCATATTGAGAGGTAGATCGTTTCCCACTGAGTTCCACCAAACACCACCATCTGAAGTGAGACAAAGCAAAGTCATTCTCATCAAACTGTTTTATATAGAAAGTCCTAAAAGTCTGCATTTTCTCACAACATTTTGACTAAAGGTGACATTGGATCAGTTCCAAAGTCACGCCACACAACATCTCGAGGCACGATAACGGACCTCGGCCTACAGGTTGGAAAACACTGCTTTAGATTCTGAGTGAAGACAGCTGCAGTCTCCAGTACTAAAAATAACCTGGCTGAAAACCTGTTTTGGTCCAGACTTTACTTCCTGTGAACATCGACAATTTTTTTTGACCACTGTGTGTTTTTACATTTTTACTGATTAATGCAGAGTATTTAATTCAGGCAACAATCACAGTACGTTAAGAATAAAAATATAAAATCCCTCAGTTGTCTGTTTTTAACCTAGATTGAAACATGGTCAGAGAAGAGGACGGTCTCACATTTTCAGGGAGATTCTTGCAGATTTTAGCTGTATGAATCTGAAATGCAGCCTCCCCATGTTTAGTCCTGACTCTGGGACCAGCAGGAGTCCAGTCCCTGTGCTCCTCAGAGTCCGAGTCGGTTCATTCACGATTCCAATGCCTGGTGTCACTGTTTCTGTCTCGTTTTGTGTTATTTTTTGTTTTGAGTTTGTGTAAGAACTGTGCCATACAACCAAATAACCTCGCCTCGTTTGTGTGTTTCAACCTCACATTCTGGAAAAGGCCTTTGCGATTTTGTACCAATCGCCTAAATTCTGCCAACGACTCCAAACCTGTCCTTTTACCCACAGTTGGCTTCATTTCCCCGACAGCACATTTCGGACACAAAAAGCATCGGGCTCCGGGAGACAAATCGCGGCGCTAATAAATAACGACGCGCCGTGCACAATGACAATTACCTGCCGCATTTTTCATCCAGGCCTCAGTGACGGCGGTGACGGGGGTGAGGGAGGGGAGAGAGACGGGTGAGAGAGGGGGGGATGGAGGTGAGGCGAGGGTCTGTGACGGACGGGCCGGCGCTGCTAAGCTTTAATTACCTTGTTGTTTTTTGTCCGCTCCGCCACTCCGGCCCCTCGCGCTCAATCACCGCGCACAGCCACAGCCACGGCGCGCCCTCCAGACCCCCACCCTCCGGTAAACTCACCCCTCACCCATCACCCCCCCCCCTCCTCTCCTTCTCCCTATACTCCACGCTAATGAATAGATTAATAAACAACATTAATATCTTTTGTCCTGATTTTGTTCTCGGAGAAATGACGCCTTTTTTATTAAATCTTCGTGTCGCGGAGGCTTTGTTCGTCAGGGAAGGTTCTCCAAAAAGCATCATGTTTAATTGCCGCCGCCGCTGATTGTAGCTTGTCTTTTGGCGTGTGTGTGTGTGTGTGTGTGAGCTTGTAGGGGGTGGGGGGTTGGGGGTGCGCGCAGGGGCCGGTCCATTAGAGGCTCCTGAAGGATAATTGCTATCAGTGTAATGATCACAGTGCTTTTCATGTTCGCCTCTCCTACATCTCAAAGATACGTGCTATTAAGAGCAAGGTTGTCTATGCTCGGGCTTGGACACAGGCCAGGCCCCGTACCCCCCTCCCCTCAAACACACGCACACACAGACACGCACAAACACACGCATACACAAACTGACTGATAAAGCGGGGACATGTTTCTAATGTGCCATGATATTCTCCTCAGGGGGTGCACAAACAGTCGGTGTTTATCTCGTCCCAGGAACAGCCCCGCGCCGTCAAGGTAACGTGAGTAATGAGTGGTGGGTTGGCGGCACGAGCCTGAGCTGCACAAAGAGGCCGCGGCTTCACACGGCTCCTCAGCAGGTGACAAATACATCTGTGTGTGTGAAATGTAGCGCCGTCTGAAATACAGGTATTTAAACAGTTTTAGAAAATAAATATGTGTTATTCTAAGTAAAGCCCTGTTTTAAACTTGGCTCTGATCTCTCCATCCATGGTCTCGCACTGACTCGCTCCTGATGGAACTCTGAGGAGCACAGAGACTTTAAATGCATTGGTTTTATATAGCACTTTTCTGGGCGCGTCATACCAGGTGGTGATAAACTACTACTGTAGCCATAGCTGCCCTGGGGCACACTGACAGAAGCAAGGCTATTAGTATGTGTCACCGGCTCCTCTAACCACCACGAACCATTCACACACACCAGACTCACTCTTGGCACTTTGCAGCCAGGTGCCGCAGCCGCCCTACTCTGGCACCCGGTGTTCCCAGAGGTCTCCCATCACAGTACTAACCAGGCCCTACCCTGCTTAGCTTCAGAGGTCTGACAGGATCTGGCTTTCACATGCAGGTATGGCCACAATACATCTATTTCTGATATTGGAATGAATTTCCAACCGAGATACTGTGCCACCTTCAAAAACATGAAATCACGGTAAAGTAAACAGTCTCATTGTCATTGTCAACGTTAGGGCTAGAGTTACACATGGTAAAAACAACACATGGTAGTTCTTCTTTAAGTTCTGAGCTCTGAAAGGACAGCGGGACGGACTGGTGTCTCGCCCGGGGCCCTCATGATGTCATCTCGGCTGAGGACCCATGCCTCTGCTCCCTCTACTGCCCTCACGCTCCTTATCTGGCCTCGGCGGTGGAGGCGGAGCTCAGATGTGATTGTGTTGGATTGGAACCAGAGCGTTGGGGCCGCAGTGACTCATGCGCGCCTCTTCCGCTCAAACGTGAATCCGACAAATCGCATTTAGTCAAAGTGAAATATAATAAGTGGTCTCAGTGATGGAGAACATATTCATTTGTTTTGTCTGCGGCCTTATCTGCCGGGACGATCCGCTGCTTTTGGAGAAAAATGTAGAGCAGGCGGTCTTAAGTGCTCTGATTTACTGATTCCACCCAGATCTGGTCCGGAAACCAGGGTCGACTAATGACATCAGAGGAACGTGAAAAGTCAGTGATATGAACCCACTTGAACTGTAATGCCCACACACTCCTCAAACCTAACGTACTTATAAAAGATGTCACCCACAGTTTGATTCCATTAGTCGTTTGTCATTCATTTTGTATTAGTCCAAACTTCCTAAAAGCCCCGGTGGCCTTCAGACACCGAGGAAGACAATGGGAAATGTGTAACTTTGCCGTCAGTGCCAAACTTTTTTCTGGTATTTTCTATTGGTAGAAGTAAATGAAAGCATCAAGCCACAGAATCGTTTACTTGAGGCAAAGAGAGTACAGCGGTCGGTCACGATAACACGGCCACGCTGTTTCATGATGTATACAGCCTCAGTCCTGGATCTACAACCTCAGTCCTGGGTCTACAGTCTCAGTCCTGAGTCTACAGCCTCAGTCCTGGGTCTACAGTCTCAGTCCTGGGTCTACAACCTCAGTCCTGGGTCTACAGTCTCAGTCCTGAGTCTACAGCCTCCGTCCTGGGTCTACAGCCTCAGTCCTGGGTCTACAGCCTCAGTCCTGGGTCTACAGCCTCAGTCCTGGGTCTACAGCCTCAGTCCTGGGTCTCCAGCCTCAGTCCTGGGTCTACAGCCTCAGTCCTGGGTCTGCAGCCTCAGTCCTGAGTCTACAGCCTCAGTCCTGGGTCTACAGCCTCAGTCCTGGGTCTACAGCCTCAGTCCTGAGTCTACAGCCTCAGTCCTGGGTCTACAGCCTCAGTCCTGGGTCTACAGCCTCAGTCCTGGATATACAGCCTCAGTCCTGGGTCTACAGCCTCAGTTCTGGATCTACAGCGTCAGTCCTGGATCTACAGCCTCTGTCCTGGGTCTACAGCCTCTGTCCTGGGTCTACAGCGTCAGGCCTGGGTCTACAGCGTCAGGCCTGAGTCTAAAGCCTCTGTCCTGGATCTACAGCCTCAGTCCTGGATCTACAGCCTCAGTCCTGGATCTACAGCCTCAGTCCTGGACCCACAGCCTCGGTCTTGGATCTACAGCCTCAGTCCTGGACTCACTGCCTAGGTCTTGGATCTACAGACCAATGGCACTTATGTGTTATCGTCGCATTTCCTGTGACTGATTCTGGAAAACAAGGAAATTGGTTAAAACAAAAAAAGTGAGTAATAGCAAATACAAATAAGATTTCTGCCTCTTTCCAAAGAAACTTTCACATTTGGAGGAGAAAGTTCAGCCTATAGCACCGACATCAACACCAAAGTTAATAGTGCCCTACCCGGCTCAAAGCGGCACCCACCTGCACCCTGGGGCCCTCGGACTCATTACGGAGGCTTTTAAACCTCACTCATTACTTCCTCCACATTTAGCAATCGTATTTGTTTGTGATTATTACCAGCGATCAGGCGCCGAGCCTCCAGCGCGGAGCAGAGGCGGTTCAGGGTCACCGTCTCCACCCCAGCGCCGACCTCTGGGGTGGACGTGGGTCAACTGTGGTGAGTTTCTGTTGTTGACCCCGAGACTCGAGAAGCTGATGTGTCCGTACGATGTTGTTTGTGCTGGAGTTTCCGGCTGAAGAAGCAGAGATGAGACTCAGAACAGTTGATCTCAAACTTCTCTCACAGTTTGTTTTTACGACCTCCCGTAGAAAAAACATTGACCTTGAAGATAAACATTAGGTAAAAACTAGCCTGGTCTTGCTATACCATCGTACTCATTTCATGTTGTACTAAGGTCTGGATTTCTCTATTGAGCTTCGTTAACAGGTGGGAGGGGTTAACTCCTTTTGCAGATTGAATTGATTGGTTTTGAGTTTATCGTGACTTTTGTAATGTGCCTGACGTTAGCAATTAGCATCGCTTTAGCATTTATCCTAGCTTTAGCCACAACATCTTTGCAGCAATGACATTTACTAAACATTCCTCTTGCTCCGGCTTCAGTTTCTTGATATTTGGATTGAACCAGAACAGATTATTTTACTATCACATTCTCCGCCAAACTACAACCAGCAAATTCAGCACAAACTCTTGACGTCACCGACTCGACCTACAACACCCGCCTCCCCCGCTCTCTGATTGGTCGGAGGGGATTCAAACGAGGAAACTGCAGCCACTAGGATCAGACCCAGACGTACATGCAGGAGATGATCATGGACCAGAGTTTATAGATGGCTAATACCAGGCTAGCATGTAAGGGCACAACACGACTCCTTCAAGACACCAACTGGAGCCCGACTTCCCTCTGTCACACGTTTACAAAGAAGCAAAGTCTCGAAGCGCTCCATCTCCTCGTGCCGCTGTGTAAATGTGTCTTAATTACTGCACATATTTAGAGAGAGGAAGAGGAGGAGGAGGAGGAGAGCTGACAGAGAGCGCAGATGAAGGGCCCTCTGCCCGCGGCCCGCTAATGTTGACATTGTTAATTGATCTAATTGTGAGAATGGTACCTCTGACGCGGGACGTGTGGGATGAAAGCCTGGGCTCCGGTTCCTCTCGTTCGGGACGGAGAGTGATGCGCTCGGGGGTAATTGAGCCTAATGAACGAGCGTCCGGGGAGCTGCTCCGGTCCTGCGCCATGTGACGAAGAAGTTTGTATCTGTGATTTGCATTCCGAAATCTTTATATGCTGTTCTTTATCATTTTTTGGCATATTTAGATCCTCATTTTTTTCACACCTTAACGCTTCTAGTTCATAATAATAAAACAAATAATACATCAAACTTATATCACGATTTTTTGGACACTCAAAGACGCTACAAAACGCAGAAGAAGTATGGGGTAAGGTTGCTGTCAATGAAAAAAATGCGTTTAGAGAGGGACAAGAAACATCTCCTTATGAACACATTTTATGGAATTAATATTTCTTACACATTCATTTACGACCAAAATGATAAAATATATTTATACCTAATTTTGAGCCACGTTGTTAATGTTGTTGCCCTCTGCCATGTTTAGTTTTTTGGTATGAAGTGGATCAACTCTGCTCAGGCTCGATTGTTAATGTCTGTGAGCCGTGACGTCATATTGACAGTTTGCTCACTGCTGAAAATCTTATTCAAAAGTACGAAATCACACATACAGTTTTATACTTTCTTATTCTTAATTACAAAATTCCATGTCTTTTGAGTTTGTATTATCTTAATCATGAAATAATAAAAATTGTATGCCCAAATACCAATAAATATGCACGCATTTTTCAGACACACACCTCTTTATTGACAGTAACCTTACCCCTTAAAGAAGAAAATGGCTGAAACAGGTGGGTTTTGAGTCGGAGCTTCTGATTGGTTGGTGGGGGTGAGTTCCGGAGGGTGGGGGCGGTTACGGCGAAGGCTCGGTCCCCCAAGGTTCATGGTTTAGTCCTGAGTCCTTGTTCATGTTTTTAAATTTGTCTCTTTGTATTTTAATGTATTTTTTCTTCTGGAATGTTGTGTTTCTACTCATCCCTGGGACACGCAGAATTCTGTTTACATTTTTCTGCAGTTTTTTCGACGATGATGGAGAAAGTTTGTTTTGTGTGTGACTGTCCTGATGTTTTTTCATGTTTGTATATTTGTGAACACACATTTACAAATCTTCACCAAATGTTTTGCATAAAGAAATCTTTCTTTTTCGTTTGTGAATGTGAGACATTTGCTTTACAAATATTTTATTATTACTATTATTTTTTCAACATTCAAAAGTCCAAGCAAACCTATATTTATAAATCTACCCCGAAAAAAAAAATGTCTGGTGCACTCTGGGGTAGTCTTGCACAGTTTTTCCAATGTGGTTTTGCTGCAAATAGCAAATAAATTTTTGTATTTTGTAAGCCAAGGACGATAATATTGGGGGAAAAAAAATTACATTTAAAAACAATACATGCAGCACAGATACTGAGATGGGGAGCCGTGAATTTATGTGTGTGGAACAGTCGAATAAATACACAAAATTGACAGAATTGTAGAAAAAAAGATTAAAAAACCTACTCATAAAATGTATTTCTGTGTAGACACATCCAAATATCAGGCTTCACTGCAAAAAACGATTAGATATGAGGAAATATTTGGTTGAATCGAGTGTTTTTTTATCATAGCATTTACAACTGGCTGAGAAACCTAGCAGCTAAATACATTATTTTGTGTATTTTTAGTGCTCCCAGTCCGGTCTGTGCTGCAACACTGAAATTCCCCGCATAAAGGATTTTAAAACTTATATTTTGAGCACATTATAACTGTTTTAAAACAAGATTCTTCAATGGGACAAAGTCGTTTAGTCTGATTTCAAGAACTGTTACTTTTATTTTCTCATTCCAAGGGAGACATTTCTTCTATATTTTTAAAAACATCATTTTGTGTGTCCCATTGGCTAATCTTGTTTTAATACTTTATTTTTGAGTTTTTGCCTTTACAATTCAAGAAGAATGTCATAATTTAAAAAAAACACAAAACCTCACAAGGCAACATTTATAATGCAAAGAAAGGATAACATAAAATACAATATAAGAAAACAATTAAGGCAGAAATAAAATATATTATATTAAAAAAATAATATATATTAATATATTATAATAATACTACAAATATGGGCGGCACGGTGGCTGAGTGGATAGCACTCTCGCCTCTCAGCAAGAAGGTCCTGGGTGCTTTCTGAGTGGAGTCTGCGTAGGTTTCCTCTGGGTGCTCCGGGTTCCCCTACCACAAAAAATATGTACAATAGGTCTGGCATGTGTGTCACGGGTAAACAAGGAAGGACCCATAAGCAGAACTGCAAAAATAATATAATTTAATAAACACCACAAAAAGTATAACTGAAACCGGGAACAAGACATGGGGGAAAAATAACAATGAACCGACAACAAGAGGACAGGAGCACAGGGTCTAAATACACACAGGTAGACACAGGTGTAGCACATCAGGGAGGGGCAAACAATCAACGAGACAGACAGGAAGTAAAACTTACGACAAGAGAACAAACATATCAAAATAAAACCAGATACATCAACAGAAAGTCCACACCATGACAATGTGCCTCCTGAACTGGTGACCCCCACTTCCAAAAAAATCACAATTGTAAAATAATAATGAAAAAAAAAAAAAAAAAAGGGTATAAATTAAATATTTATATGTATACATACGCACACACGTACATATATATATATATATATATATATAAACACACACACAAATGCACACATACATACATATTCATTTTTGTAATATATATCTCCTTCATGCACATGCAGCTGTGCGTACACCCACAAAACCAATTAGCATCAGCTTCATTCTCCCATTGTCTTATTCATACATTATATGCATGTACCTATAGTTACTTATAAATAAAATGTAATAGTGGACCAGTTATACCAAATGAAAGAAAAGAAAAAGAAAAAAAGGAGTTGATGAGGAGTTCCATTGACTGAAAAATGGTTTCTTTGTTCCTTGGCAAATCTTGTTTTAATGCAGTCAAAATACGCTCCAAATAAGACACATTTAGTCAAATCTGAGCATATCCCGATTTATTTATCCTTCCTCTTTGTGTGTTCACTGTGATCAGCTCATCTTCAGGTTCTCAGGTGGCTTCCAGACTCGACAAACACAACACAAAAACACACTTCTTGGAGCTCTCTCGGTTTTCTAGAGGTGTCATCTCCATAATCTTAGTTTGTAATAATCCCGTGCAATTACCCCGCCACCACAACAACAACTCCAACCATCAGCATCTCAGGAGCAGATAAGGCCTCAGTTCAAAGCGGCGACGGCGGGATTATCCGGTCCGGACCCGAGATGCGGGGCCCCTTGCTCGCCGTACGAAGGGGCCCGGTTCTCCGAGGGCCCCGCGCGCAGATAAGAGAATTACCAAACAACAAGCGGTGTTTACGAGAGGCGCTTTAGGCGACTCGATCGAGCTGATATCGCCGGCGGGCTGAAGGCGGGAGAGCGGAGGAGGCGGGTCTTGTTTGAAGGAGAAGGTCAGGGACGATAGGGCTGAGGCTGAGGACCAGACCCGTGGGCATGCAGGGGACATCCAAAACGAGGCCCCCCTGAACCCGGTTTTTGAAGACCCCTGCGTCATGGTGTGGCTTTGTATGCTGCTCCATTGTATTGTCTTTGTCTTTGTTCCTGGTTCCGTTTTGGATTTAGAGTTTCATTTTCACCCGGACATTTTATTTAACATCATAATTAAAACCTTATCTTTGACATTCTTGCTGTTTGAGTCCTCCATCACTTTACCACATGACGCCCCTCATGACCGGCACTTTATGCTACTATCACTTTAACTGCACTGCTGAATGCAAAGTTAGTAGTCATCTTCATGTATTTACTGTATGTAGCGCAAATTTTTGTAGAGCAAGGTCCCCCAAAGTGCTTTACAATGTTCAGAGTTCAGATGTTGTCTCATTCTCTCCACACACGGCAATGACGGAAGCGAGACGCCGAACACACTGGTCCATCAAAGCCTCCGACCCAACACCGTCCAGTCACTCACTCATTACATTCAGACCTTTTGTGAATGTTTTTAGTGGTAGGGGAAACTGGAGCACCGAGAAGAAACCTACAAAGACACAGGCAGAACATGCAAACTCCACCCAGAAAGGCCCTGCTCCGACCGGGATTTGAACCCAGGAACTCACTTACTTATTTAATATTTGTAAGTAAAGGAAACGGTCACATAATTGCAAAATAAAGTGTCCAGTTTTGAGTTTGCTTCCAAGTTTGTTGTGTGGATTAATAATTAGATAATATTGTGAGAATAGAATAATCTGGATATAGGCGCTCAGGAATATACATATCTGTGAATATGTGCACATTTACAGTATAAACTGGCCTTTGAGCCTGAAGGTTGTGGGTTCGAGCCCACCACGGGACCTTCCACCGACTCCCACTGACGTCTGCTGTTGTTGTGTCCTTAGGCAACACACTTCACCCCCATAGCCTAGAATGAGTCTGGTGTGTGTGTGAATGGTTGGTGGTGGCTGGAGGGGCCGATGGCACAGACTGGTGGCCTCACTTCTGTCAGTGTGCCCCAGGGCAGCTGTGGCTACAGTAGTTTATCACCACCGTGTCTGGAGTGAATGCATAATGACATGTCACTTAATAACAGGTGACACTTTTTAAATGTTTTTTAATCTGTTTTATTTTTTTTTATGTATAAGTGTTTTAAATGGATTTTATGTAATTTTATTGTGAAGCACTTTGGTCGCCTTGAGTGTTGTAAAGGGCCCTATAAATGAAATTGATTGATTGATTGATTGATGTGAAGCGTCTTTGAGTGTCCAAAAAAGAAGCTGATGCATTTTTATTATTATAAAATACAGAGATACTTTACAATATTCAGAAATCAGATATTGTTCCATTCTCTCCCCATAGTAGGACATTTTAAATCTGAACATTGGTCTGTAAAACGCGCTATATAGATAAACATGACTTACTTACAGGACCACCAGGCTCCTCCCTCCCCGGCCCCTGTGCTGTATAGACACACACAACAAACTTGGAAGCAAACTTAAAACTGCACTTTTTTTGTAGCAATTATCTTAAAGTTTACTTCAAAATCAAAACCCCAAAATGTCGCCGTGGCAACCCTCTCCACCTGACCGCACCTCGGCTCTTGACCGCGCCATGACCCGCCCGCCACGGCTCTTCAGGCATCCACCAAAACAACAAAAGCCTTTTTTTTGTTTTTTCTTTTTTTCTACAGCGCCTTTCTTCTTCTCCTCTCTGCGTTCCCTCCATCATGTTGATAAATCTGGAGGAATCTCAATTAGGCGCGGGGCCTGAGCGCACGTATTCAAATGTGGTCAAGAATCTAATTAGCTGGAGGTAATTAAAGAGTGGCGCGCAGGTCGTTAATCTTTCGTTGGACCTTTGATGTTTCGCATACTGTCTTGCGAGTCATTAATAAAATTCATAACGCTTTTCCTTTGTGCTGTTTTATCACTGCGCGCTCCCCAACCCCGTCCCCCCCGCCTCCTTGCGCCTCCCCAGACAGTTCCAGTGTGGCGTCAACACATCTCGGCACTTCGCTCACTTTGGCCGCGCGCTACACACAAACTTGCGGCAGGACCTTGACCCCTCCCGCTTTTTAAAATGTATGTATTATTTTTTTTGAGAGCACAATTACGTCGGCAGATCAAATGAATTTCTTGCGCCTCGTTTGGAGCGTGACGCGCCGGGGTGCGTCGGTGTGCGCTGGAGTGCGCTGGAGTGCGGCCGCGGCTCTACAGTGTGCGCGCGGAGAGGCCATTGTGTCGTGGTAATGAAAGTCGCTCAAGGCGCGCCGTTGTTGTCGAACGTGTAAATACAGAATGGGATAAAAGATACGTCCCCATAAGCGCGCCGCCACAAAAGCTTTCAGAGAAAAATAATAATCTGTGATATTAACTTGAAACTTCATAAACTTGTAACATAACTTTGTATCGTACTTTGGATTTAAAGCTGGTGTCGTTTCAGTTGTGATTCGTCGTTAAAACATCTCTTTGTTTTTCACACGTTTGCAGTAATAGAATTGGTCCCTGATGACGCTCTGTGGGATTCTCTTGAGGATTCGGTCGTTTATTTGACGGTTAAATCAAATAATTAAGAATGTTGGACAGTTTGTTGGATGGGTGCCATGAGGAAGGATCTCTGTAGCAGCGGCTTCACCTCGGTCCTCAAAGCAAACTTCTGTGGTTGTAGCATGGTGGTTCGCGCTCTCGCTTCTCAACAGAAGGTCCAGGGTTGGAATCCCGATCAGAACAGGTCCTTTCTGAGTGACGTTTTCATGTTTGCGTAGGTTTCCTCCAGGTGCTCCGTTTCCTCTACACTAGAAACATGTTCAATAGGTCAAACCCTGCAGCTCTGGAACATTAACCACTACAAGTACCTGATACTACGGCGACCCCAGCTCCTGACAGGATGGGTCAAATGCAGAGGACACATTTCCCGTGGACGTTAAAGTAAAACTACGATGAATATTTTGAAAGAAAAGGAGAAAAGAGCCAGAACTAGTTCCATTAAATTGAATCCAGCCTCCTGGGATTACAGACGAACATGAGCCTTTGGCTACAATCTGCCGTGTTTACAATGTGTTTAACATATGTTGAACATACTGTACATGTTCATGACATGTGCTGTGCCAGTCAAATAAAAACACACATAGAAACACACACAGCCGCAGCTGAAGCAACGGTTCAGACGTAACCCTAACCCTACTTACTTTATAGATCTGAAATGTTAGAGTTGTTATAGATATGAAATGTTAGAGTTGTTATAGATCTGAAATGTTAGAGGTGTTATAGATCTGAAATGTTAGAGTTGTTATAGATCTAAAATGTTAGAGTTGTTATAGATCTGAAATGTTAGAGTTGTTATAGATCTGAAATGTTAGAGTTGTTATAGATCTGAAATGTTAGAGTTGTTATAGATCTGAAATGTTAGAGTTGTTATAGATCTGAAATGTTAGAGTTGTTGAGTTTTAGATTATAGATCTAAAATGTTAGAGTTGTTATAGATCTAAAATGTTTAGAGATGTTATAGATCTGAAATGTTAGAGTTGTTATAGATCTGAAATGTTACAGTGACGCCGTCTAGAAAGTATGTTAATTGGTGCGCACACAGCACCGTCTTACAGTTCCACACGACGTGCCTGGCACAATAAGCTGTTTAACTCCGGTTAGGCCTCAGGTCGCTTCCCTGATCCTCATGTCATTTCCTCACTGTTCTGCTTTTTTAGCTCTCAAATTCAGTCTCTCATGGTTACGTCATCCGTGTTGCACCGCTGTGTCGCACACGTCGGGCGCCGTGTCGGTACCTGGCTGTGCACAAAACAGAACCAGGCCGCAGCTTTTTATCATGAGTGCCATGTGCTGAATCGTGGGGGAGAGTGTTGGAGGTGGGGATCGGGGGCGCGGTGTCGGGAGAGTAGTGTGTGCAATTATGGCAAATGTGCGCTCTCTGACACAAACTTGGAGGCTGCTAGCGGCGGGAGCAGCGGTGCGGCCTCTACCTCCCAGGCCCGGCGTTCTGTCGCCTCATGCCTCATGCTGCGCCGCGAGATTACCGTTAAGCACTTACGAGCATTGGTATCGCCCCCCTCCTTCAGTCGGCCGCGTTTTATTCAGGTGTGAGAGATACCTCAAACAATCCATCCGTCCCCCCCTCTCCCCCACGCCGTCCCTTCCGTGCCCCCCCCGTCACCACCGCTCGCCCGCGTCTGCCTCCAAGGACCAGCCGCCCTTATGCACTGTGCGCCTGTTTATAAATTTAGCCCCACGCACCGTCAGTTTCACTATAAAAGCATGCACGCATGTACAGCGCTTCAGGGAGGAGGGGCGAGGGGGGTTACAGGGTACAAGGGGTGAGAGGCGACGTACTGGGGGGGTGGGGGGGGAGGATCAAACGAGAGCAAGTTCTGGCACGAATCAAAGGTACAGGAAGACGTGCAGAATGTCATAGTTTAGAACACGGTGGGAAAGAGATGTGAGGGAGCTTGCTTAGTCACATAACAATGTATGAGGTCATGTCCTGAGTGTCCGCAGGCGTCGGTACCTTCTGCGTACTAACGACAAACAAAGGGGTGCAGAGGGGGGACAGTAGAGCTGGGGGCGCAGAGAGTGCTTTTGGAGATAAGTCGACTTGGCATAAGTACAACGGACCAATAGTAGATTTCAGGAAGGGGTAAGGTAATAGAGTGAGGAAGTGTGGACAAAGTGCTGTATGGTTGTTATGCATTTGAACCCCAGAAATCACCACACAATTTAGTAAATCAGGAAACACAAATACTAATTCATATGTTTCCGGTAACATTTATTTAAAATATTGTGAAACTGACGATTAAATGGTACTGACATGGCCACCCACCCGCACATGGCACACACACACACACACACACTCTATCACGATCAACAAGATATGAAGAGAGAGCACACACACAACATACCATAAACCACACACAACCAACACACTACACTGTTGTATAAGTCTGTATTTGGGTCTTGTATATACGTGTACCAATGTGTGTGTGTCCGCGTTGTGTGTCCTTGCTATGAGCACACACACGAGGTGAGAACCGTGCATTGAACACATAAACCACTTCGCTCGTCCAGGAGCGAGACGTTGTGATCGTCAAACCTAAACCCGCTCTCGGTTTCTCGTTCACAGTCCCTTCTGTGGCGAGTTGTTTGCGAGCACCTTCGAAGCTGCGGCAGGGACAACACTCGTTTGTGGATAATGCACTTTTAGGTGCTTGTGGGCCACCGTATGGGTGTAGTAGCGTCCCGCCTGGACGGGCCCGGTGGCGGTTGTTCGAGGTTGCGCCAGCAGCCGCAGGTATTTTCGGTGTTTTTGTTTGGCGTCCCGATGTGTAGCGACTGGAGAATAGGATCTGTGTCTTTGTTTTAGAGGCTCCTGCCTCGCTATAATTAAACCTGCTCTTAACAATAGCGCTAATGAGGACTCGGCGCGGCGGGGCACAAAGGGGGCTGACTTTAGTGGAAGGGGCTGACGCAGGGGAGGGGCGGAGCCTCCAGCAGACGCACATCTGCACAGGTTCGAAATACAATAGGGACGATGAGTGACGAGTGTGTTGCTTGGCTACAGCCAGGTGCCAGGGGGAAACAGATTAATGTGATATCACAACGTGAAGTGAAAGCTAGGATTACCTCCAGTTTTGTGTCAGAAATAATATTCAATACTGATTTTGTACCAACTGAATAAAGTTATTTAAGAAGTAAATTGTTTCATCGTTATTAGAACACTTTTGATCTGATGTGTATGTGCAAGAGCCTTTGAGGCACTTTCTGAGCTTTTGGGGGAGAGAGTGATTGGCAGAGGTGGGTTGGGCTGCAAAAATGGTATGAAAGTTTCATTTTGAATTCAAGTAATAACTTTCTTTTTTCAAAAACAATACATATGCTGATTGGAACAATCAAGACATTTCAAAAATTTAACTTCAAATTAGGCTTCAAGAATGAAGTCCATATCAGTGTCACCTATTTCTTTACTTCTTTGGTGGGGGAGTCGTTAGCGCTTGCCAAATGTGCGCTGTCTCTCCTTTTCTCTCACTCGTCTGAAAAAGCGAGCGTGTGAAGATGTGACAGAGGCCGAAAATACATGAAGACCGGTGAGTCGCTGAAAAAATGTTTTAGAGCCAGGACTAGAGACATGGGTGTTTTTATCGCAAAGATAGCTGAATTTATATATGGTCGAAAAAAGTTAGGTAGGAGGTGTAGAGCATAGGAGAGAGCAGAAGAGCGACGATTGTTGAGTTCTATGCAGACGAGACGAGAGTGTTGAGTATCGAAGAGAGAGAGAGAGTTGAGATGAGCAGAGAGAGGGCGATATAGATAAACTGTCACAAACACACAAAGTAGAGATGTAAGAGAGAGCAGACAGAGAGATGAGACGAGCTCGAGAGAGAGAGCTGAGGAGAGAGAGAGAGAGTAGAGAGAGAGAGAGCAGAAGAGAGGCATGTTAGATAAACAGCACAAACACGCAAGAGAGGAGAGAGTAAGATGAGAATCCACACACAGAGAGAGAGAGAGAGAGAGAGAGGAGAGACGAGCAGAGAGAGAGAGGGTGAGGGAGAGGAGATGCGCAAAGAGAGGTAGAGAGTAGAGGGAGCAGAAACAGAGCAGAACAGGAGCAGAGAGAGAAGAGTGGAGGCAAAGTGAGGAAAGATATCTCAGGAAAGATCCAGAGAAAGAGAGAGTGAAAGTGCAGTGAGAGAGAAGGTGTGAGGCCATCATTCCAAATCTCATTACGGTTTACGTGTCAGCGTGTGTGAAAGCCCCAACGCTTTAAACTTTAAACTTGGTGAAGAAACTGTGTCGGTCGTCGCACAAAGCCCTGTGAGGAGATTCTTTTTATTGCCTCGGTAAAATGTAAAGGTGAAACCGGTTGCATGCATTACTCGCCCCTTTGGTCTACAGTGATCTTTCAGCCGCCAGCGGGGGCCAAGCCATCGCGCGCATTCAACCGCATTATTCACCGACCATTGTGC
>OZ035844.1:16106214-16160116 GCA_964034765.1 Knipowitschia caucasica
AGCTTATATCAGGAGTGGACTGGGCGTGACGTCACCATAGTGGCAGCATTAATGCAGAAGAGGCTGATCCAAAAGCCTAGAATGGTTCAAGAAGCGACCTTTTGCGAGTGCTTGTATATTGTAGTAATGTTAAATGTTATGTAGATTTAGTATTTTTCTTTATGCATGCATTATTCTATTTTTTACTCTTATAACTTGTTGCGCCGAAAGCCAAATCAATTTCCTAGTTTGTGACTTCCTGTTACTCACAATGGCATTATATACAACTATGCGCTAGTAGTTTATACTTGCTTCTTGTTATGCTAAAAGTAGAATAGTTTTATTTTTCATGCTAGAGTTAAAGATTTTATTTTATTTTGTATAGAGTTATTGAGCAATTCTCTTGTGTTGTGTGCTCCTGTAACTGGTCATGCAACAGTGAAATTTCCCCACTGTTAGACAAATTAAGGATCTCTTCATCTCTTAATCTTAAAAATAATGCTGATTCTGATTGGACCATCACTACGTGTCTCTGTGATTCTGAACGTGTTGCTAACGCGCCTGTCCGTCCCGCAGGAGCCATCCTGGGCCGCTCGGAGACGCAGGAGTGTGCCTACTATAACTCGAGCTGGGAGAAGGAGCGCACCAACCGCAGCGGCATCGAGCCCTGCTACGGCGACAAGGACAAGCGGCTGCACTGCTTCGCCACCTGGAAGAACGTGTCGGGGAACGTGGAGGTGGTAAAGCAGGGCTGCTGGCTGGACGACGTCAACTGCTACGACAGGTAACCGCAGCCGTGAGAGCGCAGACTCAAATCTGATGTTTGGAGCTGGGGTTGACATCGATTTAATTAAAATAACTGTTTTTGACGATCTCCACTCATTCCACCAGCTCGAGAGTACCCCTTAGATGTGTGATAAAAACCCGTCTCCACTTGGACTAGAGGCCTCCCTAATCCCACTTGGGCTGTACTGGAGATTTTACCCATAGGCCTTAACGCACTCTAGTCCAGGGGTCCCCAACCTCTTTCACCCGGAGAGACTAGAATGAGACACAGCTGGGGAGTTTATTGAAAAGTGATTTATTACATTTTTGCTGTGGGCATATAAATCATAAGAATTTTAATATTAAATGTAATTCTTTGGGATACTGCTTGGAAGAGGTTGGCGAGCTACTGGTAGCTCCCAAGCCACAGATTGGAGTCCCTGCCCTAGTCTCTTTTTGGTCTCTCAATGGTTTCTTTGGTCTCTCTCTGGACTTTCTCTGGTCTCTCTCTGTCTCTCTCTGTTCTCTTTCGGGTCTCTCTCTAGTCTCTGGTCTCTCTGATCTCTCTCTCTCTGGTCTCTCGCTCTGGACTCTCTGATGTCTCCAGAGAGAACCTGGTTGTTCTGGTCTTTCTCAGGTCTCTCTCTCCCTGGTCGCTCTGGTCTTTCTCTCTTTTGTCTCTCTCTCCCTGGTCTCTCTGATCTCTCTCTCTCTCTGGTCTCTCTGGCCCCTGCCTCTGAAGCAGTCCCAGGTGTCTCACGCATATCCAGAGTTCACCTCAGATCTCGGCGCTCGTATTACCGCCGCCGCTGCATTTTAGTCCCGTCTCTCCTTTGCACTCACTGTTCTCCTCCTGTCGCCCTCAGCACTGAGTGTGTGGAGAAGAAGGAGAGCCCTGACGTCTACTTCTGCTGCTGCGAGGGGAGCATGTGCAACGAGAAGTTCCTCTACGCTCCGCACGGCCCGCCCCAGAGCCAGACCCACCAGTCCACCGCCTACAGTGAGTGTGAGCACCATCCAACTATATGCACTCAGTAAACACCTATTCAAGAGGTTGTGGTCTCTCTCTAGTCTCTCTCTTGTCTTTCTAGGGGATTCTGGCCTCTGTCGTCTCTCTCTTTTTTCTCTTGCTGGTCTCTCTCCGTGGTCTCTCTCATGTCTTTCTAGGGTTTCTGGTCTTTCTTTCTCTGGCCTTTCTCAGGGGTCTCTCGTTTCCTTCGAGGGGTTTCAGGCCTCTCTCGTCTCTTTCTTTGGTCTGTCTCTCGTCTTTCTAGGATTTTTGATCTCTTTCTCTGAGCCCCCTCTCTGGTCTGGGTTTCTGGCCTCTCTTCTCTCTCTTTGGTCTCTCTGGTCTTTCTCCGTCGTCTCTCTCTCTGGTCTCTCTCTGATCTCTCCCTCTGGTCTCTCTCAGGTCTCTATCGTGTCCTTCGAGGGGTTTCAGGCCTCTCTCGTCTCTTACTTTGGTCTGTCTCTCGTCTTTCTTGGGTTTCTGATCTCTTTCTCTGATCCCCCTCTCTGGTCGGTCTCGTTTTTCTAAGGGTGTCTGGCCTCTCTTCTCTCTCTCTGGTCTCTCTACGTGGTGTCTCTCTCTGGTCTCTCTATGGTCTTTCTAGGCTTTCTGGTCTCTTTCTCTAATCTTTCTCTGGTCTCTCTCTGGTCTCTCTCAGGTCTCTCTCTGTGAATGTAATCACTATCGAATGATGATCTGGGAAAACCACAGGACATTTGAATTTTCCACATCTCTTTCATAAATCTCTTCTCTCCCTTGTATGAAATGGCCTGAAATACTGAAATAGAATTCTAGGCAAGGCCCTAAAATCTTTGATAAAAAAAGAGCACTGAATCTATGATATTTTCCCGCTCACTTTTGCCCATGTTTCAAATCTAGTTGAAAAAACAAATGTTTACTTTTGTACGGCTGAGTCTGGTAAGCTCTGATCAAGTCTGGTAAAGTCCGGCATGGTCTGGTTTTCCAGTAAATGAATTGGATGTACCATTTTGGAACATAGTGTACAAATCAGGCCATTGATTCCTGGACAAAGGCCACCACGGTCAAAAGGACACGCCGCCTCAACCAACAGAATTGTATAATTATATGCAAAATATTAAAACTGAGCCTCACGCTGATATTGAATGGTTTTTCTATAGTGTAGTTTTGTAGTGATAGTATTCACACAATCACCTCTACTATATTCCTCCACTACCGGTTGGTTTGCCCCACGGCAGTGGGGGGAGGGGAACAGCCATTGCGCTGATGGTGGCCGAGGATGGGCTGGGTCACTTAAAGTTCACTTATTTTTGGCTTGGGATTACATGATGTCACAAGAGGCTTCAGTAATCTCCCGCGCCGGAAGAAGTGTTCAGCTCCTGATGTAAAAGTCAAATCTTTTTCTGAATGCCAACTCTGCACGATGAACTTGGGGAAGGGGCTTTGTAGAGAATGTCAAAAATCATAACGGATTTATGGACATGTCTCTCTCTATTGACTCAATAGCTGGTTATACTTTCTTAGGAATAGCATGTACAAGTTTCTTATAATGACCAAACAATTGTATTTCCACAATTAATTCTTTTGATCTGAATGTTAAGTAAGAATAGAAGAAAAGGTTCTGTTTATAGTTTATTTTGGTGGCCGATATATTCATCCTCAACTTTGTTTCTTTTGTTTTGTATTAATCCAGACTTTTGTGCCACAACCTCTGCTCGCTCCTGACTCTCTGATCACCAGCTCTCTGATTGGTCAAATAGATATTTACTAGCAATGGCTAGTGTGTTTACTGTTTAGTTATCTTTGTCATATTGATGTTGATTGATTTCAAAATTAAGGGCAAAATTAAGGGCGACAGTAGCTCAGTTGGTAGAGCATTGGCCTTTGGGCCTGAAGGTCGTGGGTTTGAGCCCACCGTAAGACCTACTTCACGACTCCCACTGATGACTGCTGTCGTTGTGTCCTTGGGCAAGACACTTAACCCCACTTTGCCTGAAGCCCCCACTGAAAGATCTCAGCTCCTGTGGACTCACCACCTGCAGGAGGATCAGTGAGGGGCTGGTGCTAAGTGTACTGGGTGCAGCTCTGACTGCCACCCCCCCGACCCAGAAATGGATTAAGGGGAAGAAAATGGATGGATGGATGGATGGATGATTTCAAAATTGGAACACAAGTGTATTTTTTATTTGCATTTCAATGGTTTTTAGCTTTTGCAACAGGACATTGGATATAGGAGAAAAACCTATATTTGCTTCATTGCTCGCGGGTTATCATTGTCCACTTGTATACAGTCTATGGTTCTTACACGACACCTCTCTCTCCGCAGCGACGTCCAACCCGTTCCCGCCAAAGCCACCCATCTTCAGCACGCTGCTCTACTCGCTGGTGCCCATCGTGGGGCTGGCGGCCGTGGTCCTCTTCTCCTTCTGGATGTGGAGGCATCACAAGCTGGCCTATCCTGCCGCCCTGGTGCCCACTCATGTAAGTACAGCTGCAGACGACACACTGCGAGTCTACAGAGACCTGGGGGTAGCATCACAACTGTCTTTTTCTCCCGTCCACACTGATGTGCAGTGAACAGGGCTCTGTGAAAGAAAGCATAGGTTTGTATGTGATGTCCTTTAGTTATTGTGTGGAAATATCCTCAAAAGGTGACATTAGAGGGGTGCTAAGGGCTAACCCAGCCCTAATGCACTGTACATTCATACACTAATACTGTCCCAGTATAAGTATAAATATAAATATATATATACAGTACAGACCAAAAGTTTGGACACACCTTCTTATTCAAAGAGTTTTTTATTTTCAGTGTGAATCTACAATTTTCATAATCATGAAGGCCTTCAATTCCCACCTCTGCACCTTCTCCATCGATTCCCACTGATGACTGCTGTCGTTGTGTCCTTGGGCAAGACACTTAACCCCACTTTGCCCAAAGCCCCCACTGAAAGATCAAGGCTATGCTCACAGTCAGAGAGCAGCCGTCCTCCTGTGGACTCACCACCTGCAGAGGGTCAGTGAGGGGCTGGTGCTATGAGACTTGGGTGGCATCTCTGATTGCCACCCCCCTGACCCAGAAATGGATTAAAGGGTAGAAAATGGATGGATGGATGAAGGCCTCAAAACTGGGAATTATGTACGTACAAAAGAAATAGTTTGAAACAACTGAGAATATGTCTGGGTTCTTCAAAGTAGCATCTTTTGCTCTGATTACTGCTTCACTCTATGACATTCTCTTGATTAGCTTCAAGAGGACCTGAAATGGTCTTCAACAGTCTTGAAGGAGTTCCTAGAGGTGCTTAGCACTTGTTGGCCCTTTCGCCTTCACTCTGTGGTCCAGCCCCAAAACCATCTGGATTGGGTTCAGGTCCGGTGACTGTGGAGGTCATGTGGCCCAGCACCATCACTCTCCTTATTGGTCAAACAGCCCTTACACAGCCTGGTGTGGATCTACAGTCAATAGTCATGAAACAAAAGGAAACTCTTTGAATGAGAAAGTGTGTCTAAACTTCCTGGATCTACAGCGTCAGTCCTGGATCTACAGCCTCTGTCCTGGGTCTACAGCCTCTGTCCTGGGTCTACAGCGTCAGGCCTGGGTCTACAGCGTCAGGCCTGAGTCTAAAGCCTCTGTCCTGGATCTACAGCCTCAGTCCTGGATCTACAGCCTCAGTCCTGGATCTACAGCCTCAGTCCTGGACCCACAGCCTCGGTCTTGGATCTACAGCCTCAGTCCTGGACTCACTGCCTAGGTCTTGGATCTACAGACCAATGGCACTTATGTGTTATCGTCGCATTTCCTGTGACTGATTCTGGAAAACAAGGAAATTGGTTAAAACAAAAAAAGTGAGTAATAGCAAATACAAATAAGATTTCTGCCTCTTTCCAAAGAAACTTTCACATTTGGAGGAGAAAGTTCAGCCTATAGCACCGACATCAACACCAAAGTTAATAGTGCCCTACCCGGCTCAAAGCGGCACCCACCTGCACCCTGGGGCCCTCGGACTCATTACGGAGGCTTTTAAACCTCACTCATTACTTCCTCCACATTTAGCAATCGTATTTGTTTGTGATTATTACCAGCGATCAGGCGCCGAGCCTCCAGCGCGGAGCAGAGGCGGTTCAGGGTCACCGTCTCCACCCCAGCGCCGACCTCTGGGGTGGACGTGGGTCAACTGTGGTGAGTTTCTGTTGTTGACCCCGAGACTCGAGAAGCTGATGTGTCCGTACGATGTTGTTTGTGCTGGAGTTTCCGGCTGAAGAAGCAGAGATGAGACTCAGAACAGTTGATCTCAAACTTCTCTCACAGTTTGTTTTTACGACCTCCCGTAGAAAAAACATTGACCTTGAAGATAAACATTAGGTAAAAACTAGCCTGGTCTTGCTATACCATCGTACTCATTTCATGTTGTACTAAGGTCTGGATTTCTCTATTGAGCTTCGTTAACAGGTGGGAGGGGTTAACTCCTTTTGCAGATTGAATTGATTGGTTTTGAGTTTATCGTGACTTTTGTAATGTGCCTGACGTTAGCAATTAGCATCGCTTTAGCATTTATCCTAGCTTTAGCCACAACATCTTTGCAGCAATGACATTTACTAAACATTCCTCTTGCTCCGGCTTCAGTTTCTTGATATTTGGATTGAACCAGAACAGATTATTTTACTATCACATTCTCCGCCAAACTACAACCAGCAAATTCAGCACAAACTCTTGACGTCACCGACTCGACCTACAACACCCGCCTCCCCCGCTCTCTGATTGGTCGGAGGGGATTCAAACGAGGAAACTGCAGCCACTAGGATCAGACCCAGACGTACATGCAGGAGATGATCATGGACCAGAGTTTATAGATGGCTAATACCAGGCTAGCATGTAAGGGCACAACACGACTCCTTCAAGACACCAACTGGAGCCCGACTTCCCTCTGTCACACGTTTACAAAGAAGCAAAGTCTCGAAGCGCTCCATCTCCTCGTGCCGCTGTGTAAATGTGTCTTAATTACTGCACATATTTAGAGAGAGGAAGAGGAGGAGGAGGAGGAGAGCTGACAGAGAGCGCAGATGAAGGGCCCTCTGCCCGCGGCCCGCTAATGTTGACATTGTTAATTGATCTAATTGTGAGAATGGTACCTCTGACGCGGGACGTGTGGGATGAAAGCCTGGGCTCCGGTTCCTCTCGTTCGGGACGGAGAGTGATGCGCTCGGGGGTAATTGAGCCTAATGAACGAGCGTCCGGGGAGCTGCTCCGGTCCTGCGCCATGTGACGAAGAAGTTTGTATCTGTGATTTGCATTCCGAAATCTTTATATGCTGTTCTTTATCATTTTTTGGCATATTTAGATCCTCATTTTTTTCACACCTTAACGCTTCTAGTTCATAATAATAAAACAAATAATACATCAAACTTATATCACGATTTTTTGGACACTCAAAGACGCTACAAAACGCAGAAGAAGTATGGGGTAAGGTTGCTGTCAATGAAAAAAATGCGTTTAGAGAGGGACAAGAAACATCTCCTTATGAACACATTTTATGGAATTAATATTTCTTACACATTCATTTACGACCAAAATGATAAAATATATTTATACCTAATTTTGAGCCACGTTGTTAATGTTGTTGCCCTCTGCCATGTTTAGTTTTTTGGCTATGAAGTGGATCAACTCTGCTCAGGCTCGATTGTTAATGTCTGTGAGCCGTGACGTCATATTGACAGTTTGCTCACTGCTGAAAATCTTATTCAAAAGTACGAAATCACACATACAGTTTTATACTTTCTTATTCTTAATTACAAAATTCCATGTCTTTTGAGTTTGTATTATCTTAATCATGAAATAATAAAAATTGTATGCCCAAATACCAATAAATATGCACGCATTTTTCAGACACACACCTCTTTATTGACAGTAACCTTACCCCTTAAAGAAGAAAATGGCTGAAACAGGTGGGTTTTGAGTCGGAGCTTCTGATTGGTTGGTGGGGGTGAGTTCCGGAGGGTGGGGGCGGTTACGGCGAAGGCTCGGTCCCCCAAGGTTCATGGTTTAGTCCTGAGTCCTTGTTCATGTTTTTAAATTTGTCTCTTTGTATTTTAATGTATTTTTTCTTCTGGAATGTTGTGTTTCTACTCATCCCTGGGACACGCAGAATTCTGTTTACATTTTTCTGCAGTTTTTTCGACGATGATGGAGAAAGTTTGTTTTGTGTGTGACTGTCCTGATGTTTTTTCATGTTTGTATATTTGTGAACACACATTTACAAATCTTCACCAAATGTTTTGCATAAAGAAATCTTTCTTTTTCGTTTGTGAATGTGAGACATTTGCTTTACAAATATTTTATTATTACTATTATTTTTTCAACATTCAAAAGTCCAAGCAAACCTATATTTATAAATCTACCCCGAAAAAAAAAATGTCTGGTGCACTCTGGGGTAGTCTTGCACAGTTTTTCCAATGTGGTTTTGCTGCAAATAGCAAATAAATTTTTGTATTTTGTAAGCCAAGGACGATAATATTGGGGGAAAAAAAATTACATTTAAAAACAATACATGCAGCACAGATACTGAGATGGGGAGCCGTGAATTTATGTGTGTGGAACAGTCGAATAAATACACAAAATTGACAGAATTGTAGAAAAAAAGATTAAAAAACCTACTCATAAAATGTATTTCTGTGTAGACACATCCAAATATCAGGCTTCACTGCAAAAAACGATTAGATATGAGGAAATATTTGGTTGAATCGAGTGTTTTTTTATCATAGCATTTACAACTGGCTGAGAAACCTAGCAGCTAAATACATTATTTTGTGTATTTTTAGTGCTCCCAGTCCGGTCTGTGCTGCAACACTGAAATTCCCCGCATAAAGGATTTTAAAACTTATATTTTGAGCACATTATAACTGTTTTAAAACAAGATTCTTCAATGGGACAAAGTCGTTTAGTCTGATTTCAAGAACTGTTACTTTTATTTTCTCATTCCAAGGGAGACATTTCTTCTATATTTTTAAAAACATCATTTTGTGTGTCCCATTGGCTAATCTTGTTTTAATACTTTATTTTTGAGTTTTTGCCTTTACAATTCAAGAAGAATGTCATAATTTAAAAAAAACAAAAAACCTCACAAGGCAACATTTATAATGCAAAGAAAGGATGACATAAAATACAATATAAGAAAACAATTAAGGCAGAAATAAAATATATTATATTAAAAAAATAATATATATTAATATATTATAATAATACTACAAATATGGGCGGCACGGTGGCTGAGTGGATAGCACTCTCGCCTCTCAGCAAGAAGGTCCTGGGTGCTTTCTGAGTGGAGTCTGCGTAGGTTTCCTCTGGGTGCTCCGGGTTCCCCTACCACAAAAAATATGTACAATAGGTCTGGCATGTGTGTCACGGGTAAACAAGGAAGGACCCATAAGCAGAACTGCAAAAATAATATAATTTAATAAACACCACAAAAAGTATAACTGAAACCGGGAACAAGACATGGGGGAAAAATAACAATGAACCGACAACAAGAGGACAGGAGCACAGGGTCTAAATACACACAGGTAGACACAGGTGTAGCACATCAGGGAGGGGCAAACAATCAACGAGACAGACAGGAAGTAAAACTTACGACAAGAGAACAAACATATCAAAATAAAACCAGATACATCAACAGAAAGTCCACACCATGACAATGTGCCTCCTGAACTGGTGACCCCCACTTCCAAAAAAATCACAATTGTAAAATAATAATGAAAAAAAAAAAAAAAAAGGGTATAAATTAAATATTTATATGTATACATACGCACACACGTACATATATATATATATATATATATATAAACACACACACAAATGCACACATACATACATATTCATTTTTGTAATATATATCTCCTTCATGCACATGCAGCTGTGCGTACACCCACAAAACCAATTAGCATCAGCTTCATTCTCCCATTGTCTTATTCATACATTATATGCATGTACCTATAGTTACTTATAAATAAAATGTAATAGTGGACCAGTTATACCAAATGAAAGAAAAGAAAAAGAAAAAAAGGAGTTGATGAGGAGTTCCATTGACTGAAAAATGGTTTCTTTGTTCCTTGGCAAATCTTGTTTTAATGCAGTCAAAATACGCTCCAAATAAGACACATTTAGTCAAATCTGAGCATATCCCGATTTATTTATCCTTCCTCTTTGTGTGTTCACTGTGATCAGCTCATCTTCAGGTTCTCAGGTGGCTTCCAGACTCGACAAACACAACACAAAAACACACTTCTTGGAGCTCTCTCGGTTTTCTAGAGGTGTCATCTCCATAATCTTAGTTTGTAATAATCCCGTGCAATTACCCCGCCACCACAACAACAACTCCAACCATCAGCATCTCAGGAGCAGATAAGGCCTCAGTTCAAAGCGGCGACGGCGGGATTATCCGGTCCGGACCCGAGATGCGGGGCCCCTTGCTCGCCGTACGAAGGGGCCCGGTTCTCCGAGGGCCCCGCGCGCAGATAAGAGAATTACCAAACAACAAGCGGTGTTTACGAGAGGCGCTTTAGGCGACTCGATCGAGCTGATATCGCCGGCGGGCTGAAGGCGGGAGAGCGGAGGAGGCGGGTCTTGTTTGAAGGAGAAGGTCAGGGACGATAGGGCTGAGGCTGAGGACCAGACCCGTGGGCATGCAGGGGACATCCAAAACGAGGCCCCCCTGAACCCGGTTTTTGAAGACCCCTGCGTCATGGTGTGGCTTTGTATGCTGCTCCATTGTATTGTCTTTGTCTTTGTTCCTGGTTCCGTTTTGGATTTAGAGTTTCATTTTCACCCGGACATTTTATTTAACATCATAATTAAAACCTTATCTTTGACATTCTTGCTGTTTGAGTCCTCCATCACTTTACCACATGACGCCCCTCATGACCGGCACTTTATGCTACTATCACTTTAACTGCACTGCTGAATGCAAAGTTAGTAGTCATCTTCATGTATTTACTGTATGTAGCGCAAATTTTTGTAGAGCAAGGTCCCCCAAAGTGCTTTACAATGTTCAGAGTTCAGATGTTGTCTCATTCTCTCCACACACGGCAATGACGGAAGCGAGACGCCGAACACACTGGTCCATCAAAGCCTCCGACCCAACACCGTCCAGTCACTCACTCATTACATTCAGACCTTTTGTGAATGTTTTTAGTGGTAGGGGAAACTGGAGCACCGAGAAGAAACCTACAAAGACACAGGCAGAACATGCAAACTCCACCCAGAAAGGCCCTGCTCCGACCGGGATTTGAACCCAGGAACTCACTTACTTATTTAATATTTGTAAGTAAAGGAAACGGTCACATAATTGCAAAATAAAGTGTCCAGTTTTGAGTTTGCTTCCAAGTTTGTTGTGTGGATTAATAATTAGATAATATTGTGAGAATAGAATAATCTGGATATAGGCGCTCAGGAATATACATATCTGTGAATATGTGCACATTTACAGTATAAACTGGCCTTTGAGCCTGAAGGTTGTGGGTTCGAGCCCACCACGGGACCTTCCACCGACTCCCACTGACGTCTGCTGTTGTTGTGTCCTTAGGCAAACACACTTCACCCCCATAGCCTAGAATGAGTCTGGTGTGTGTGTGAATGGTTGGTGGTGGCTGGAGGGGCCGATGGCACAGACTGGTGGCCTCACTTCTGTCAGTGTGCCCCAGGGCAGCTGTGGCTACAGTAGTTTATCACCACCGTGTCTGGAGTGAATGCATAATGACATGTCACTTAATAACAGGTGACACTTTTTAAATGTTTTTTAATCTGTTTTATTTTTTTTTATGTATAAGTGTTTTAAATGGATTTTATGTAATTTTATTGTGAAGCACTTTGGTCGCCTTGAGTGTTGTAAAGGGCCCTATAAATGAAATTGATTGATTGATTGATTGATGTGAAGCGTCTTTGAGTGTCCAAAAAAGAAGCTGATGCATTTTTATTATTATAAAAATACAGAGATACTTTACAATATTCAGAAATCAGATATTGTTCCATTCTCTCCCCATAGTAGGACATTTTAAATCTGAACATTGGTCTGTAAAACGCGCTATATAGATAAACATGACTTACTTACAGGACCACCAGGCTCCTCCCTCCCCGGCCCCTGTGCTGTATAGACACACACAACAAACTTGGAAGCAAACTTAAAACTGCACTTTTTTTGTAGCAATTATCTTAAAGTTTACTTCAAAATCAAAACCCAAAAATGTCGTCGTGGCAACCCTCTCCACCTGACCGCACCTCGGCTCTTGACCGCGCCATGACCCGCCCGCCACGGCTCTTCAGGCATCCACCAAAACAACAAAAGCCTTTTTTTTTGTTTTTTCTTTTTTTCTACAGCGCCTTTCTTCTTCTCCTCTCTGCGTTCCCTCCATCATGTTGATAAATCTGGAGGAATCTCAATTAGGCGCGGGGCCTGAGCGCACGTATTCAAATGTGGTCAAGAATCTAATTAGCTGGAGGTAATTAAAGAGTGGCGCGCAGGTCGTTAATCTTTCGTTGGACCTTTGATGTTTCGCATACTGTCTTGCGAGTCATTAATAAAATTCATAACGCTTTTCCTTTGTGCTGTTTTATCACTGCGCGCTCCCCAACCCCGTCCCCCCCGCCTCCTTGCGCCTCCCCAGACAGTTCCAGTGTGGCGTCAACACATCTCGGCACTTCGCTCACTTTGGCCGCGCGCTACACACAAACTTGCGGCAGGACCTTGACCCCTCCCGCTTTTTAAAATGTATGTATTATTTTTTTTGAGAGCACAATTACGTCGGCAGATCAAATGAATTTCTTGCGCCTCGTTTGGAGCGTGACGCGCCGGGGTGCGTCGGTGTGCGCTGGAGTGCGCTGGAGTGCGGCCGCGGCTCTACAGTGTGCGCGCGGAGAGGCCATTGTGTCGTGGTAATGAAAGTCGCTCAAGGCGCGCCGTTGTTGTCGAACGTGTAAATACAGAATGGGATAAAAGATACGTCCCCATAAGCGCGCCGCCACAAAAGCTTTCAGAGAAAAATAATAATCTGTGATATTAACTTGAAACTTCATAAACTTGTAACATAACTTTGTATCGTACTTTGGATTTAAAGCTGGTGTCGTTTCAGTTGTGATTCGTCGTTAAAACATCTCTTTGTTTTTCACACGTTTGCAGTAATAGAATTGGTCCCTGATGACGCTCTGTGGGATTCTCTTGAGGATTCGGTCGTTTATTTGACGGTTAAATCAAATAATTAAGAATGTTGGACAGTTTGTTGGATGGGTGCCATGAGGAAGGATCTCTGTAGCAGCGGCTTCACCTCGGTCCTCAAAGCAAACTTCTGTGGTTGTAGCATGGTGGTTCGCGCTCTCGCTTCTCAACAGAAGGTCCAGGGTTGGAATCCCGATCAGAACAGGTCCTTTCTGAGTGACGTTTTCATGTTTGCGTAGGTTTCCTCCAGGTGCTCCGTTTCCTCTACCACTAGAAACATGTTCAATAGGTCAAACCCTGCAGCTCTGGAACATTAACCACTACAAGTACCTGATACTACGGCGACCCCAGCTCCTGACAGGATGGGTCAAATGCAGAGGACACATTTCCCGTGGACGTTAAAGTAAAACTACGATGAATATTTTGAAAGAAAAGGAGAAAAGAGCCAGAACTAGTTCCATTAAATTGAATCCAGCCTCCTGGGATTACAGACGAACATGAGCCTTTGGCTACAATCTGCCGTGTTTACAATGTGTTTAACATATGTTGAACATACTGTACATGTTCATGACATGTGCTGTGCCAGTCAAATAAAAACACACATAGAAACACACACAGCCGCAGCTGAAGCAACGGTTCAGACGTAACCCTAACCCTACTTACTTTATAGATCTGAAATGTTAGAGTTGTTATAGATATGAAATGTTAGAGTTGTTATAGATCTGAAATGTTAGAGGTGTTATAGATCTGAAATGTTAGAGTTGTTATAGATCTAAAATGTTAGAGTTGTTATAGATCTGAAATGTTAGAGTTGTTATAGATCTGAAATGTTAGAGTTGTTATAGATCTGAAATGTTAGAGTTGTTATAGATCTGAAATGTTAGAGTTGTTATAGATCTGAAATGTTAGAGTTGTTATAGATCTAAAATGTTAGAGTTGTTATAGATCTAAAATGTTAGAGATGTTATAGATCTGAAATGTTAGAGTTGTTATAGATCTGAAATGTTAGAGTTGTTATAGATCTAAAATGTTAGAGTTGTTATAGATCTGAAATGTTAGAGATGTTATAGATCTGAAATGTTAGAGTTGTTATAGATCTGAAATGTTAGAGTTGTTATAGATCTGAAATGTTAGAGTTGTCAGTATTTGAGGAATGCATATTTCTATTGAGCCTAAACCCTCAGAAGTCACGCCTCATTATTCTCCTGTTTAAGGCTTTTTCTCTCAGATCAAGCCGCAGAAATTGAATGTTTATTAAATTCCCCGCCGCTTTTACGCCGTCTAAAAATGTCATTCGCGCACACGCACCTTTACAGTTCCACACGACGTGCGGCACATAATCTGTTTAACTCCGGAGCCTCAGGTCGTTCCCTGATCCTCATTCATTTCCCACTTTCTGCTTTTTTAGCTCAAAATCTCATGTTACGTCATCCGTGTGCACCACGGCACACGTCGGCGCCGTGTCGTACCTGGCGTGCACAAAACAAACCAGGCCGCAGTTTTTTTCATTGAGTGCCATGTGCTGATCTTGGGGGAGATTGGAGGGGGGGATCGGGGGCGGGTGTCGGGAGAGTAGGTGTGAATTATGCAAATGTGCGCTCTCTGACACAAACTTGGAGGCTGCTGCGGCGGAGCAGCGGTGCGGCCTCTACCTCCAGGCCCGGCTTATCTCCTCGCCTCTTTCGCCGAGATTACCGTAAGCACTTCGGCATTGTATACCCCCCTCCTCATCTGCGCTTTATCAGGTGGAGAATACCTCACAATCCACCTCCCCCCCTCCCCCACGCCTCCCTCGTCCCCCCCCGTCACCACCGCACGCCCGCGCTGCCTCCAAGGACCGCCGCCCTTATGTTTGCCTGTTTATATTTAGCCCCACGCACTTCATTTTCACTATAAAAGCAGCACATGACACGCAGGGGGAGGGGGGAGGGGGGTACAGGGGTACAGGGGGAGAGGGGGGGGGGGGGGGGGGGAGGATCAAACGAGACTATCTGGCAAATCAAAGGTACAGGAAACGTGCAGATGTCATATTTAAACGGTGGGAAGAGATGGAGGGAGCTGCTTATTCACAAACATGTATATTTCATGTCCTGAACCAGGCGCGGCTTCTGTCTAACACAAACAAAAGGGGGAGAGGGGGGAGAGAGAGGGGGGGGAGAGAGGCTTTGGAGATAAGTCACGGCATAATACAACGACAATATTGATTCAGGAAGTGGAAGGTATAGAGTGAGAATGTGACAAAGTGCTATGGTTTTTGCATTTGACCCAGAATCAACACAATTTAAAATCAGGAAACACAAATAATATTCATTTGTTTCTGTAATTTATTTAAAAATGTGAAACCGATAAATGGTACTGACATGGACACACACACACACATGCACACACACACACACACACACTCTCACATCAACAAGAATGAGAGAGAGACACACACAAATACCATAAACACACACACACACACACACATGTTTATAGTCTGTATTTGTGTGTATATACGTGTACATGTGTGTGTGTCTGTGTGTGTGTCCTTGCATGACACACACAGAGGGAGAACGTGCAAACACATAAAACCCTTTGCGTCCTGGGAGCGAGACGTGGATCTCAAACTAAACCCGCTCTGTTTCTCGTCAGTCTTTGTGGCGAGTGTTTGCGAGCACCTTGAGCTGCGGAGACAACACTCGTTTGTGGATAATGACTTTGGTGCTTTGGGCCCCGTTTGTGTGTTGTGCGCCCCCTGGAGGCCGGTGGCGGTTGTCGAGGTGCGCAGCAGCCGCAGGTATTTTCGGTGTTTGTTTGGCGTCCCCGCTGTTAGCGCTGGGAGAATAGGAAGACTTTGTTTTAGCGGCTCCTGCCTCGACTATAATTAAACCTGCTCGTTAACAATAGCCGCTAATGAGGACGGCGGCGGGGCACAAAGGGGGCTGATTAGGGGAAGGGGGGACGCAGGGGGGGGCGGGCCTCCAGCAGACGCACACCTGCACAGGTTCGAACAACAAAGGGACGATGATGCGAGAGTGCGGCTACAGCCAGGTGCACAGGGAGAACAGATAATGTGACATCACAACAGAAGTGAAAGCTGGAGTACCTCAGTTTTGTGTCAGAAATAATAAATATACTGATTTTGTACCAACTGAAAAAAGTTATTTAAAAGTAAAATGTTTCATCGTATTAGAACACATTTGATCTATGTGTAAGCAAGAGCCCTTTGAGTCACTTTCTGAGCTTTTGGGGAGAGAGCTGATTGGCTGAGGGAGGGTGGGCTGCAAAAATGGATGAAAGTTTCATTTTGATTCAAGTAAAACTTTCAAAACAATATATGCTGATGGAACAATCATGACATTTTCAAAAATTTAACTCAAATTAGCTTCAAGAAATGAAGTCCAGATACATGTCACCTATTTCTTACTTCTTTTGTGTCGTTTGGTCCAATGTGGTTCTCTCCTTTTCTCTTCACCGTCTGAAAAAGCGGAGCTAAAGATGTGACAGAGGCCGAAAATACATGAACCGGTGATCGCAGAAACTGTTTTAGAGCCAGGACTAGAGACATGGGTTTTATCGCAAAGATCTGAATTATATATGGTCGAAAAGTTAGGTAGAGGGTAGAGAGCAGAGAGAGCAGAGAGAGAGAGAGAGCAGAGAGAGAGAGAGAGAGAGAGAGAGAGAGAGAGAGAGAGAGCAGAGAGAGAGCATATAGATAACACACAAACACACAAAGAGAGAGTAAGAGAGAGCAGAGAGAGAGAGAGAGAGAGAGAGAGAGAGAGAGAGAGAGAGAGAGAGAGAGAGAGAGAGAGCAGAGAGAGAGCATATAGATAACACACAAACACACAAAGAGAGAGAGAGTAAGAGAGATAACACACACACAGAGAGAGAGAGAGAGAGAGAGAGGGAGAGAGAGAGAAGAGAGAGGGAGAGGGAGAGAGAGCGCACAGAGAGAGAGAGAGAGAGAGCAGAAACAGAGCAGAAACAGAGCAGAGAGAGAAGAGAGGAGGCAAAGAGAAAGATATCTCAGAAAGACCAGAGAAAGAGAGAGAAAGACCAGTGAGAGAGAAGAGAGAGGCCATCATTTCCCAAATTCATTCCGGTTCCGTGTCAGCCGCCGTTGAAAGCCCAACATTAAACTTTAAACTTGTGTGAAGAACTTGTCGGCGTCGCACAAAGCCCTGGAGGAGATTACTTTTATTTGCCTCGGTAAAATGTAAAGGTGAAACCGGTTGCATCGCATTACTCGCCCTTTGTCCAACTTTCAGCCGCCAGCGGGGTCCAAGCCACAGCCGCATTCACCGCATCATTCACCGACCATTGTGCCGGCGTTTATCCCCGGTGCGCGCTCTCCGGCCTTATCGCTCGCGCCCGTTTGAGGTTATTTACCCCGAGTTTTTTTGAGCTTCCTCCATGGCAGCTCCTTTTAGTACCTTTTACAAAGAGCGGTTCTGCACGGACACGGCGTAAAGTAGCGGTGAATGGGCGGCGGGTCGGCCTGGGATATGGAGGAGGTGGCAGATAAGAACCAGCTTGTAAAACATAATTATATTTCTGTCGCCGCTCAAAGGAACACATTTAACCTGAGATTCATGCATGGCCAGAAGACGCCCGGGGAGGGGGGGGTTACGGGGGGGTTGGGGGGTGTAGCGTGGAGGTAGCAAAGCTCGGAGCAAAGAGTAGAGTTAAGGTCAATGTGTCTTCGGGGATAATCGGTGTCCTATACAGAATAAGAGCAAAGAGATGAACTTTTCCGACTCCCATGTGAACGCAAAAAAACGCAGAAATTTGTTGGCATTTGTTGGTTTGAAAAATGTGTGTATGTGTGTGTGTGTGTGTGTGTGTGTGTGTGTGTGTTTTAAATTCTGGGTCTAAACCAGCGTGAAGATGTTCCAGTGATGACAGCATGAAGGGAAAGAGCTGGTTTTTAAAGCTACACATGGTTTTATTCTGGTGCAGGGAGAAGCCACTTGTTTTAGAGATGGTCGAGGAAAGAAACGGACAAAACTGGATCACTGTACAGGGTATGATTTTACACTGGAGAGAGAGACCAGAGAGAGACCAGAGAGAGAGACTCAAGAGAGACCAGAAAGAGACCAGAGAGAGACCAGAGAGGGACCAGAGAGAGACCAGAGCGAGACCAAAGAGAGAGACTCAAGAGAGACCAGAAAGAGACCAGAGAGAGATTCAAGAGAGAGAGACCAGAGCGAAAACGGAAAGAGAGAGACCGGAGAGACCAGAGAAATATACTGTAAGTCTGAGACCAGATATAGACCAGAGAGAGACTCAAGAACGACCAGAGAGAGACCAAAGAGAAACCGGAAAGAGAGAGACCAGAGAGAGAGAGAGAGAGACCAGAAAGAGAGACTCAAGAGAGACCAGAAAGAGACCAGAGAGAGATTCAAGAGAGGGACCAGAGAGTAAACGGAAAGAGAGAGACCAGAGACCAGAGAAATATAAGTCAGAGACCAGATATAGACCAGAGAGATACCAAAGAGAGACCAGAGAGAGACTCAATAGGTCTGAATGTAATGAGTGAGTGACTGGATGGTGTTCGGTGTGACCCAGGAAGATTAGCAACAACTTTGGTGGAAGCTAATGGGGATCCCCGATAAACAATAAACCAAAGAAGACATTTTGTGTTTTAGATCAGCGACCATAAATGCTATTCTAACGTCCTTCACTCCTTTCTTCAAATGAAAGGAAAAGTTTTGCTAAATTTGCGTGTTGCGAACAGCGGGGGTAATACTTTTGTGAAAAGTTCATTTGAGGTCTTTGTTGTCCTCAGGAAATGTTCCATCTCCAGTCAAAGATCACTGGGGTGGAGTCGTTGGGGTCCAGGGGGATTGGAGCCAATGTCACGTCTGGGCTGTCACCTTCAGACGCGCCCTTCTGTCTCGGTCCAACTTCTCAAACTTCTTCAACTCAGAACGATGGACTTAGCCACATGTAGAGTACATACTTATAACAATAATTATAATAATGATAATGATAATAACGATAATGTCCTAACCCTAATTTGATTAGTTTTGAAGCAATTTTTCTCCTTGTTTTTTTTTTGAGTAATACTTTTCCCTCCAACATTTTGATTTACACAGATAAACCCACATATAAATACTTTTTTAAATGTGTGAATAGTAGGGTTTGGGCAGGGGTGCCCAAACCTTTTACTAAGCGGGCCACTTTAATTCATCAGACTTGACCTCGGGCCAACAACCTGGATTTAAAAAATTGGATTGGATTTGGATTAACTGGATTCTGGAATTTAAAATGGGATGTGATATGTCCTTATGGATCCACACCACAGCTGCCCTTTTAATTGGAATGTTGTGACACAATCATAAAACATCTGTCAGTAAATAACAATAGAGTCAACGACTGGGTTCCAGAGGGTCTGAGCTTTACAACAAGGTCATGCATGACTGTAGTGGTGGAGCTGAAGTTGGTTAGATGACTCTGTCAAAGTGCCCCAATAACAACTTTGTGTTAGCAGCAGAGGGCCACATAAAATGGCACAAAGGGCTGCAATTCGCCCTCGGGCCTGAGTTTGGACATGCCTGGGTTAGGGGTTTTTTAGCAGTGAGGGTTTGGGTCTGCACCGTGCGGAGCCTCTGGCTTCATCAAGGCGGCTCTGGAGCTGATGCCACCCCACTGCGCGCCACGATAGGTGCTCTTTCAGACGGCGACCAGAGCAGCGCGCGTGTTTGGGTGTGACTTTCTGCAGGTCGCATTATCTCAGCCCACAGTCCTGCCCCCCGACCCCTCTGCTCCCTGGGCCCCCCAGCCCCGTTCCCTGCCCCCGATGGCTCCTGCTGGCACCGTCTCCAGCTCTCTGCCCAGCGCGCCACATGTGGGCCGATAACTTTACCTTCGATAACTTTTCCTTCGATAACTTTTCCCGACCTAGTTAGCGCTGAATGAACTCGGACAAGGCGCATTCATTATTAAAGTGGCGCGCGCTGGGGGCCAGTCGGGGGTCCGAGGGAAGGGCCCGGTCGGGGGCCGCACATAGAGAGGCGCGTGGCTGAATCAAAAGCTGCCATTGCTCATTTGCATTTGGGATAGTGTTAGTTCAGCAAAGTTAGTGGATGTGAACTGAACTGGGACGGCCCACTGTTGGATTAAAAGAAACTAATGTTAGAAATCAGCAACAAACGAAAAGTAATTTGTGTTTAGGAAGAGCTTAAAACTGGAGACTAGTACTCTACTCTACTCTACTCTACTCTACTCTACTCTACTCTACTCTACTGTACTCTACTGTACTCTACTCTACTCTACTCTACTGTACTCTACTCTACTCTACTCTACCCAACACTCCTCTACTCTACTCTACTCTACTCTACTCTACTCTACTCTACTCTACTCTGCAAACAACAGTAGTGATGTGAAAACCCGACCTTCTCTCCTCCATTCTTCACATCTTAAGTTAAAGAAAAGGTGAAATTCTCAACCGAACGGCAACATTTCTCTTCACTCCAGCACCCAAACAACAGCGGCTCCAGACCTCAAAGTGAAGACGCGTGCAGAGGGAGCACGGCGTGAGGGCAAGGGTGTGAGACGGCAGCGTAAACACAGAGAGCGCGGCGCGTGCAAAAGAGTCTTCACTCCGAGCCTAGTGCGAGTCGAGGCCCGCGGCGACGAGTTCGCAACAAAAGCCGGCTATTGTCAGAGGCGCGTAAAGATGGCACCGCATGAGGTTCCACCGGCGCACATCAAGGCGGCGCGCCGAGGGAGTCAGAGCGGGTCCCTCTCGCTCCCCTGTGACCCCCCCTCACTCCCTCGTGACCCCCCCTTCGCCCCCCCCTCCGTAAACACATTTGGATTCAGAGGTTTGTTTTGTAAAGATGCCCCTGGTTTGGGCGCCGTTTGGTGTGCGGTGCGGTGTGAAGGGACGCTGCGGAGAACAGTTCGGTTTCTAAGGTAACGCTATATTTAATCATTTACACTAAAAGGTGAGTTTAAAAGCCCTGTTTGAACCTACTCTACTCTACTCTACTCTACTCTATTTTACTCTACTCTACTCTACTCTACTCCACTCTACGTTCTTCTACTCTACGTTCCTCTACTCTACTTTACTTTACTCTATGTTCCTCTACTCTACTCTACTCTACCCTCCTCTATACTCTACTCTAACTGACAGTGATAAACCAGTTTGCTGCTCGAAGCCATGGTGACCAAGGACATTTCCCAGGTACTGGTTTGTTGAGGGTATATGATACGAGTAGAGCAGAGGAACGTAGAGTAAAGTAGAGTGGAGTAGAGTGGAGTTCCTCTAGAGTAGAGTACTCTACTCTACACTCCTCTACTCTACATCCTCTACTGTACTCTACTCTACTCTACTCTACATCCTCTACTGTACTCTACTTTACTCTACTCTACTCTACACACCTCTACTCTACTCTACTCTACATCCTCTACTGTACTCTACTGTACTCTACTCTACTTTACTCTTCTCTTCTCTACGTTCCTCTACTTTACTTCACTCCTCTCTACTCTGCTCTACTCTAGAGGAACTCCACTCTACTTTACTCTACTCTACTCCACGTTCCTCTACTCTACTCTAGTAGAGTATAGTAGAGTATAGAGTAGAGTAGAGTAGAGTATAGAGTAGAGTAGAGTAGAGTAGAGTAGAGTAGAGTAGAGTAGAGTAGAGTATAGAGTAGAGTAGAGTAGAGTAGAGTAGAGTAGAGTAGAGTAGAGTAGAGTAGAGTAGAGTAGAGTAGAGTAGAGTAGAGTAGAGTAGAGTAGAGTAGAGCAGAGTAGAGCAGAGTAGAGTAGAGTAGAGCTGGTACAAGAGGGGCCACCCACACTAACCCAATAAGGTCTCAGCCAGCAATTTTTTTCTAATGAGACAAAGACAGAAAGTCGTGGCCTCACTACTTCTCAAAATGTTCCGTTTTGGCTCGAGAACAACAAAACACACAGTTTGTGAAAAAGTTAGGTCACTGCAGCTTTAAAACGACAGCCGTAACCCTTGGCAACCGCAGACCCATCCGCACCCAGAACTCACCCGATAAAGCCCCCGCGAACGCTCTCAGCGCCTCCAATCGCTCACGCAAATGACACGGAGCGTAATAAATGCCCCAGATTGTGTTTTGACTTCCTCCAAAAGACTCCGCTTGGTGCATCTGGCCGAATGCATCACTCCGGGTATCGAGTCACTTCCACAACCATTTTCTTGACACCTGCTAAATGAACGCTGTGAAAAATAACATGATTTTTTTTTTTTGTCCTAATAGCTGCGATCTCTCCACCACGACGAGAGCTCTACAACCAGCCCAGCGCGCATTCGGCGTGGCAAAAAAAACACGCACGCGCTTTGTGTCATAGACTCCGAAGCAATTAATGGAATGGTGATTTAGCGCGGGAACTAGCCGAGCCCGCCCCACCACTATTTATGTCTCCGTGCACTTTTGCTAAAGACGGGTCCTTTTCACTTGGCGGGACTCCTGTTAATGGCCGTCGACTGCCAAATGTTTCTTCTGAAGCCGTAAACATCATTTTTCTACAGATTTTTTTCCCCTAAACATGCACAAACAAAAATAACCGTGGAAAACTTGATGCCGGCGCCAATCCAATTATGAGGACTTTGAGAACTTTGGGGGAGTGGGCTCCATGTGCGGCGGAGGCAGGAGGGTGGACTTTGAGCATAATGAGCCCGAAAAGAGTGCGGGTTTGTGGGTAATAGTCTCAGATTTTTGGTCCCTGTTTTCTGTTGCGGCGATGATCCGACAAAACAGGGTGAGAAATGAGCAATAATCACGTTTCAGAAGTTTGATAAGCTGCATTTAAGTTTTTAAAAGAATAAGCAGTTGTTATTAGGGCTGGTAATAACTGGATACAAGTTACGAGGATGACAAGTCGGTCTCAAGAAAGGTCTGGGAGGTCTCTCTCTGGTCTTTCTCTTTAATCACTCTGGTCTTTTTATGGTCTCTCTCGCTCTGGTCTCTCTTGCTCTGGTCTATCTCGTTGGTCTCTTTCTGTTAGTCTGTCTTTCTGGTCTCTCTCTGGTCTCTCCCTTTGGTCTCTCTCTGTTAGGCTCTCTTTCTGGTCTCTCGCTCTAGTCCCTCTCTGGTCTCTCTTTAGTCTTTTGGATCTCTCTCTGTTAGTCTGTCTTTCTGGTCTCTCTCTGGTCTCTCTCTCTGGGGTCTCTATCTGTTAGTCTGTCTTTCTGGTCTCTCTCTAGTCTCTCTCTTTGGTCTCTCTCCGTTAGTCTCTCATTCTGGTCTGTCTAGTCCCTCTCTGGTCTCTCTTTAGTCTCTGATCTCTCTCCGTCAGTCTGTCTTTCTGGTCTCTCTCTGGTCTCTCTCTTTGGTCTCTATCTGTTAGTCTGTCTTTCTGGTCTCTCTCTGGTCTCTCTCTTTAGTCTCTCTGTTGGTCTCTCTTTCTGGTCTCTCCCTCTGGTCCCTCTCTGGTCTCTCTTTTAGTCTCTCTGATCTCTCTGTTATTTTCTCCTTCCTTAAAACTAGATTTGCAAATGGGACAAAGCAAAATTATCTCATCTCTATCGTCTCCTTCTTTGGAATAAGAAAAGCAATTGACAGTTCTTGAAATGAGACTAAAAGGCTTTGTCCCATCGGCAAATCTCGTCGTTTGAAATTGCGTTTATAGTGACCAGAGTGAGATAATGGGAGAATACCATGAAGGGAAGGACACAAACCACACAACTAAACTGTATTAAAACATGGTTAAGGCTTCACGTTTGTACTCGGCAATAACGAATGAAGTTTCCGGCAGACCAAAGTCTTCCTGAAACATTTGGATGCAGAGAAGCTGGAGCTCTATCTTCAAAGCTGAGTGATAAGGAGAGATGCTTTGTACTGGAACGGTTTGATCGCTGCCGTTTGATTCCGGCTCCGAAAAGTGATTTCAAAAACATGCAGAGGAGCAGTTTGGACTTTGTGATGAGACGACGTTACATTAGAGACTTCAGAGCTGGACTACAATAACAACTTTGACTTTACTTGCACCTGCAGGGAGAAATGGGTGGGTCCCAGGACAAAAAGGCCTGTTTTATGAGATTAGACATTATTTCACAATTATTCTCATTTATCTCTGGTCTCTCTCTGGTCTCGCTCTGGTCTCTCTATTGTCCCTCTCTAGTCCCTATCTGGTCCCTCTCTGGTTCCTCTCTTTAGTCTCTCTCTGGTCTCTCTCTTGTCTCTCTCTGGTCCCTCTCTGGTCTCTCTTTAGTCTCTCTCTGGTCTCTCTTTAATCTCTCTGTGGTCTCTTTCTGGTCTCTCTCTGGTCCCTCTCTGGTCTCTGTCTGGTCCCTCTCTGGTCTCTATCTGGTCCCTCTCTGGTCTCTCTTTGGTCTCTCTCTGGTCTCTCTTTAATCTCTCTGTGGTCTCTCTCTGGTCCCTCACTGGTCTCTCTCTGGTCTCTCTCTGGTCTCTCTCTGGTCTCTCTCTGGTCTCTCTCTGGTCTCTCTTTGGTCTCTCTCTGGTCTCTCTCTGGTCCCTCTCTGGTCTCTGTCTGGTCCCTCTCTGGTCTCTGTCTGGTCGCTCTCTGGTCTCTCTTTGGTCTCTACCTAGTCTCTCTCTGGTCTCTCTCTAGTCTCTCTCTGGTCTCTGTCTGATCCCTCTCTGGCCCCTCCCTGGTCTCTCTCTGGTCTCTGTCTGATCCCTCTCTGGCCCCTCCCTGGTCTCTCTCTGGTCTCTCTCTCTCTGTCACCTGGATCCTCTATAACGTAGCATTGTCATCTCTGAATAAATCAGTTTTAGTTTAAAGCAGTGTTTGAAACATCTAGTTTGATTTACACACGCTGGCTTAAAAAAAACATACCAATCACGATGTTTGTCAGAGAAATTCTCATCTTCCCTTTTATGGCGAATGGAGAAGTTTTGTTTTTTGTGTCTTTCTTGTGTTTCGTTTTGTCATTAAACTTCTTCTACAATAAAACCGTGATCAAAGTTTGTAAAAAGAGAAAGCTGTTTGATATTCCCCTCAGACTGGTGCAGAAACTGGAGTGGATGCTGGGCGCAGGTGGAGCTTCTGGTAGGGGACACAGGAGCCAGTGTTGGTCCCAGTGGGGGGCCTCATGGGGGGGCCGCTCCCCTCAGGGCTGGGGCTTGATGTTGGACTGAAGCTGAAAGCTGCTGTTTGACTGAGGCCGCCGTGTGCTGGGACAGTGTGGAGATGACAGGGAGGGGGCCGGCTCACCGTGCGGAGGTTAAGGACGCCATTAGGACTGACCTGTCAGACAGAAGGGGGTAAGCGGCCCCGGGCCACAAGACCGAATCACAGCCCCCCCGATTGAAGCCCACCACGGAGTCAAGCTCTGCCAGTCACATGAAAGCAGGCGTGAAGAGGTGGGGGGCACGTGGAAACCAACACCCGGCTTTTACCGCACTGAGAACCGTTCGCTTTTGTGTTTTGTATCGTCCACTCTGCAAAAGCGGTCTCTGTAGCTGAAAACAACTTTGACAATTCTTGTTTTTTGACAATTCTTGTTTTTTCGAAGTAATGTATTTGTGTATCGGCCTAAATCACAACTTCAGACATCTTCAAGGACTTTACAGAGTTGCGGCTTTAACAATAATTTTTCAGTCAATCAAACAGTTTGAACGAAGGAAATGTAATAATAACAAATACATGTGGACGATATGGAGGACCACTGTCTAGAAATGTTAAAAAAGTTAGGGTTAGGGTTAGGGTTATCACTGTCCTTAGACCCTCCTGCATCGGCAAAGAACCACTCTGAAACCCTGAGGAGAAAAAAGTGAGAAACCTCAGGAAGGCCCATTTTCAGAAAGGGGTCTACTCCCTTGGATGGACATGCTGTAGATCAAGGACTGAGGCTCAAGATCCAGGTCTGAGGCTGTAGATCCAGATCTGAGGCTGTAGATCCAGGGCTGAGGCTGTATAGGCCCAGGACTGAGGCTGTGGATCCAGGACTGAGGCTGAAGATCCAATCTGAGGCTGTAGATCCAGGTCTGAAACGGTAGATCCAGGACTGAGGCTGTAGATCTAGGACTGAGGCTGTAGATCCAGGTCTGAGGCTGTAGATTAAGGACTAAGGCTGTAGACCCAGGATTGAGGCTGTAGACCCAGGACTGAGGCTGTAGACCCAGGACTAAGGCTGTATAGACCCAGGACTGAGGCTGTAGACCCAGGATTGAGGCTGTAGACCCAGGACTAAGGCTGTATAGACCCAGGACTGAGGCTGTAGATCTGGGACTGACAAACTAATGCCACAAAAACAAAATTTCTTTTCCTTGTTTTCTACTTCTGCTTTCATCAAATTGACGTTTTTCCCAGTCAGAAATATAAGGTTCAGAAAGCTACTACACATTTAAATCTGTAATAACAATGGCTCCACTTTCTCATTCTGAATCCTGTAGAATCTGAGGTTGTCGAGATGGTGTCAGAGTGTGCGTACGTGTGTGTGTGTGTAAGTGTGTGTGTGTGACGCTGAAGAGATGTGACAACGTAATATGTTTTCCCTCGCAGACGTGAAGACTCGCCCTCTCCGCATTTATTAATATAAACGAGCGAGAATTCAGGCAAAAATTAATTTATTCATCAAATTAAACCAAACGATTTGAGTTTTTAATCATCGTCTGTCTGTGCCTCGGAGCCTGGAGGTCGTTCCCGCCGCTGTCTCCCAGATTCATGTCAGGATCCGGGGCCAGGCCAAAGTCTCAGCCACACGCCCCGAGCCAATCAGACCTATTCCCTTCTTTTTTGAGATCAAATTCCAAATCTTGACGAATAATGAAGGTTACAGAAGCCCGCGTCGGCTCCTGTGGCCCCGAGTTTGTGACAAGGGCCTTGAAAGAGCGCGGCTTGTTTATCAATTTACTTTTAACATCACACAGTAGTCACACCAGCTTTGTTTTATCCGCCTTCAAAGCCCTTCCATCAGCCTCCTTCTCTCTCAAAGCCACGGTTTTTTCTTTCTTTTCTTTTTTTCGGCGAAACATATGCAGAAACCTCGGCCCTTGAAGACTCCGTGCGCGCTCTCTCCGTGATTGTGCGCCTGTGCCTTTGTGAGGGGTGCTCCCCGAAGGCACGGCACAACAAGGCCCTCTCTCCGACTACAGCAAGGTACCGGCTCCACTCTGCTCCCTCCCTCCCTACCTCCCTCCCTCCCTCCTCCCGATCTCTTCTCTCGCTCTCTTTTCTTTGGACCTTGCTTGATTTTCAGCGAGCGTCTCTTGTCTTGACAGGGACAGGCTGGGTGCGTTTGATGCGCGCTGGACGGTCAGGGATAATAAAGCGTCAGGGGACAGTTGTCATGCTGTCAGCTGGAGAGGGCTACACTTATGAGCTACCTTTTCTATATGTACATACACGGAGCCGCGTATACATGTAGAGGCCGTGATTCTCCAACTCAGAGCAGAGCAATGAGCGGTGCACCTACAAGAAACACAATGATGCCAAATAAACACACAAATCAAATTTAATATATGGTTCAAATATTTCAGCTACGATATATTGTAAAAATTGGCGGCACGGTGGCTGAGAGGATAGCACTCTCGCCTCTCAGCAAGAAGGTCCTGGGTTCAAATCCCGGTCGGACCAGGGCCTTTCTGAGTGGAGTTTGCATGTTCTCCCCGTGTCTGCGTAGTTTTCCTCCTGGTACTCCGGTTTCCCGTCCCACTAAAAATATGCACAATAGTTCTGGCATGCGCCTCCTGTACTGGCCCTGCTCCCATCTCTGTGTGGAGTGAGAGACTAATGCCCAAAAATAACAATTGTAAACCGCTTTGGACTCTGGTCTGTGAAAGGCGGTATATAAATAAAGATTACTTACTTACTTAAAATATTTCAGCTACAATATATAGTATATATTTCACCTGTCTGTCCCCTTAAGTTGTAAGTAATTTATATTTATAAAGGATTTCGTTATTTTTGTGTTTTGTTTATAAACTTTTTGGCACTTCCTGCATGTCTTGTGGTTTACGCTTCTGCCTCACTGCAAGAAAACTCCATCTCCAGACCTTTCTGTGTGGAGTTTGCATGTTCCTAACCGTGCCAGTGTAGGTTTCCTCCAGGTGCTCCAGTTTCCCCCTACCGCTAAAAACATGTACAATAGGTCTGGAATGCTGACCTCACTCAACTACTATTGTCACTGCTGGGGAAACTACAAAAAGTTCATTTAAAGAAGCTATATGTTTATTAACTTTTAGCCGCTGTGTCAGTCCTGTAACAGTATGATGTCGTTGTACCACTATGACATCACTATGACATCACGATGACATCACTATGACATCACACTCAAGAGTCATTTTCTCAATTTTAAAACACAAGTGTTGCAATTCGTTCCGGCAGTTTTCTACAATCACATGCACGCACGCAGCTGGTTTTCTTTTCAAATTAGTAAACAAAACAGATCAAATTCTACCTCTCCCTCTGGTGGTAGCATCAGGGTAGTGCAGGCTGATAGATAGTAATTTTTGGCCTGCATTTGAAGATATAATTTCACTTTTTAAAACGTAAAATTATAACATTCTCTCACTATTTTTCTTACTGGCCAAAAATGACATGTCCGTTTTTCAAAAAATATCTGCCCGATGAATCGTCAATCTCTCTCTCTGTCTCTCTCTCCCTCTCTCTCTCTCTCGCTCCCTATCTCTCTCTTTCTCTCTCTCCCTCTCTCTCTTATTCTCTCTCTCTCTCTCTCTTTCTTCTCTCTCTCTTTCTTTCTCTCTCTTTCACTCTCTCTCTCTCTTCTCTCTCTTTCTCTCTCACTCTATTTCTCTCTCTCTTTCACTCTCTTTCACTCTCTTTATCTCTCTCTTACTCTCTCTCTTTTTTCTCTCTCTTTCGATCTCTCTCTATCTTACTCTCTTTCTTTCTCTCTCTCTCTCTCAGTAACGAGAATCTGCTCCATCTCTTTCTGCTCAGATCACTCCTTCAAGCTTCACCTCGCTTAAAGATGGACGGGTGGGGGTGTTGGGGGGGGGGGGGACACAAATTGACTCTCTCTCTCTCCCTCTGTTCTTTCCCCCCACTTTGCCGCTGCCGTCTCTGCGCCACCTGTAGCCCGCGGTCATGAGGAGAGGGCCTGTGTTATGCTCTTTAATGGGGTCTTTGTCGCTGACCCCTCCCCATGTCACTGATGATGAGTCAGAGGACCCCCCGCTGTGGCCCCTCCCACCTCCACACGCACACATCACCTCCAGCACTTTCCGTTCGTGGCAGAGGGTTGTTCTGGTCCCTGCAAGACGATTGACCGAAGGAAGGAAGCACGCATCCACTCACAGGACGAGCCACGGCAGATTTAGCAGTTGTCTCCGTATGGTTCTCATCTGTCATTGTATTTGATTGGACGAAACGGCTCAGGAGCTGCTTAACTCTAGAACTCCCAAAGCAGTCCCAAATTTGACGACTTTTAGTTTTGGAAATGTATATACTCAGCTCTCGTGGTGCTGGAAAGTCTCGCACAGTTTTTCCAATGTGGTTTTACTGTAAATGGCAAATAAATCTTGAATCATGTAGATTTTGGATCTCCATAACTTTTTTGCTTTTTCTGTTTCTTTTTGTAGATTATTTTTATGTTTTATTTTGAATGTAGAGAAGTAGAGAAGAGTAACCATAGCAACACACTGTAAACTTGCTGCCAGTTAGCATTAGCCTTTCAACAAACTGTTTTTTTGTGTATTTCAAACTGTATTGACCTGTTTTAGCACTTATTAAAAGTAAACAAAGGTATATTTTAATAAATCTCACTTAAAAAAAAAAAAAAAACATGAACCAATTTAACCTGAGTCTGAAATGACTAATTGTCACGGTGGCTGAGTGGATAGCACTCTCTCTTTTCAGCAAGAAGGTCCTGGGTTCAATTCCCGGTCGGGACATCCTTCGAGGCCTTTCTGAGTGGAGTTTGCATGTTCTCCCTGTGTCTCTGTGTCGCTTTGTGACTCTGGTCTGTGAAAGGCGGTATATAAATAAAGCTTACTTACTTACTACTTACTTACTGTAGGTTTCCTGTCTGTCATGCGCCTCCTGTACTGGCCCTGCTCCCATCTCTGAGTAGAGTGAGCGACAAATGCCCACGATTGAAAACCGCTCTGTGAAAGGCGCTTGTATAAATATAGATTCCTTACTTGGTTCTAACTTAATAATAATTATTTGAATGGGAGCAGTCAAATTGACGCCACTGGGAACTCTATAGTTTCAAGCGAGTACTTTTAAATGACCAACCTTTTTCCATTGATATTCCAGAATGTCTTTTTTCAGGGGACTCCAGGGAGACCGGAGGTAGACTACATGTTAATAGGAGAAACCGGAGCACCTGTAGGAAACCAACACAGACAGAGAACATGCGAACTCCATTCAGAAAGGTTGTGATGTGACCAGGATTTGAACTGAAAAGTGCGACCAAGGAAGAACAGAGGGAGAGGACTTGGTTTGGGATTATGGGTTGGAGAATTGGCGAAATTGCATATTTGACAACTACAATATGGTTAAAAGTTGTCAGTTTCCCCTTTTGAATTGGGTTGAGGTCTTATCTGCTGTATTAGTGACACCCCCATAGATTCGCTGAGCCCCTGGTCCTGACCCCGACCATCCTCCATCGTCTGACTGTTGGAATGAAGACACGTTAGACGGGCTATCGTGCGTTTGAAGAAAGTTTGACGTGGCATTGGAACAGACCGCGCTTCACAGTTGCATATTCAATTGTCACAGCTTCAAGTCAAGGTGACAGGCTGCCCCCCCCCCCCCCCCCCACCACCACCACCACCACCACCCTCAATGCGAGCCCTGTGCTGTCAGATTACACTCCCCCGTTTCTGAAGACTTCGCTGAAAACAAGGCCGGGTGCAGGAGTGGGCAACAATGGCTGGAGGATTGTCCTGGGTGCGACTGCATAAGGACCAAGCCCCAAGGATCCAAGATGGCGTCCTATTCAGATCAACGGTCCACCCGGTTTTGGGCAGTGGACGAGCTCCCATGATGCTTTGTGCCAAATATGTGTGTGGTTATCATGCACGTGCACAGAGGGGCTCGGCTGTGCTTTGACCAATCAGAGGGCAGAGTTCTGACCAATAAGAGCGGAGCCAGAGCGGGAGCCAAACGAGCAGAGTTTATGGCATTTAAAGATAACCAAAGGATTTAAGAAGAAAAAAAGTTCAGGGACAGTAAAATCCCCACAAAATTCTACCTTTATGAAAGCTGTAGGTTCTCTGTAGGTTCTCTGTCAGGTTCTCTGTCAGCTGAGGTCTAGCTGTTTTAGTTTACATTGAGTTCTATGTGGAAAATGTCTGGGTCCTTCAGCTCCAAGGTACAATACCCTGTCCTGATATTATAATAGATCCATACTAAGGAGATTGTGTGCGACTGCATGAGGAGGGTTCTGGACACGAGGGCTGCCGTCGTCGCTCTGGGTTCAGTTCGTAAAAGTAGTTTGTTTGGTGTTGAAAAATGAAAGACAGTAGTTTTGTTAAAGAAACAGAGCATGAGACACAGAGAGAACATGCAAATTCAGAACTTGGAACCAACTTTCTATGATATCTATACCATACACCAGCCATTCCCAAACTCAGTAACACCGAGGCCCCCTTAAAAATCTGACGGGTCTGCGTGGCCCCCCAAAATAATAACCAAGAAGACAACATTAAGAATAGGCTCTTCTGGTTATTTTATTTTGGGGAAATAGCCTTTGCTACAAACATTGTAACACAAAAATGATTACAGTGGATTATTCAAGTCAAATAATGAACACAAATATTTTAATATTACAAACAAAACATTATAAATTTAACATTAAATAATTATATTTTTTTTTTTATGACCTCCCGCGGCCCCCCTGCAGTACCCTCGCGGCCCACCAGGGGGCCGCGGACCCCACTTTGGGAGACACTGCCATACACCAATGAGTTTATTTTATACAACCAACACTGCTGTAAAGAAAGTCATTGTGTAGTTTTGAAATCCAGATCCCATCAGACCTCTGAAGCTAAGCAGGGCAAGGCCTAGTGAGAACTGTGACGGGAGACCTCTGCGAACATTACCACAGTGGGACGACTGCGGCTGTTGCTGTGTCCTTAGGCAAGACACTTCCAAAGTATGTTTTATATGTTTTTTTTAACCTGGCGCACTTGGAGGAAACCCACACAGAGGCAGGGAGAACATGCAAACTCCAAACAGAAAGGCCTGCCCATCTTTGAATCAGCTTTTTCAGACAGAAAAGTGAAAAGGAGAGAACCACCCACACTCAGCCAACCAGCTCTCTCTTGGTGTGGTCTGATTGGTTAAAGACACGTTACTATGGCAACACTCTTCAGGAAAATGGGAAAATGCATGATTTATGTACTAAAAGCTTAGATACCCAAAGGTTAAGCTTCGGCACTTCCTTGTTAAAACGTGTTAATTCTAGCAGTTGGATTTTCTTATGAATGACAATCGAAATTCAGACTCGCAATTCTCAAATCTGAGTTGAAACAAAGTACCCCCCCCCTCTCACCCCCTCACTCACCCCCCCTAAACCCCTGTGCTGACTCATACCCTCTTCTTTTTGCGCAACGGGGACCGGCTGATTCAGATTCCCTTCGATGACCCGGCCCCTCAGTGTGTGTGTGTGTGTGTGTGTGTGTGTGTGTGTGTGTGTGTGCGTGTGTGTGCGTGTGTGCGCGAGTGTGTGTGTGTCTGATGCTGAGTCAACACCCAGTTTCCAATTAAGTGAAGGAGGCGCAGACGATACAGGCCACTAGTCCCTCACCCCTTCAACCCCCCCCCCCCCCCCCCTCCCCCCCAACTCACCCTCCGTAACAACAACACAGGCCTCTTCCCGACATCACACTGTATCCACCGTCGGCGTAAAAGTCTCAACGACTGATTTTGTAAAATTGTTGTGCTGGTCTCGCTCTCTCTGCTCTCTCTCTCTGCTCTCTCTCTCTGCTCTCTCTCTCTGCTATCTCTCTTGGGTCTCTCTCTGGTCTCTCTCTCTGGTCTCTCTGGGCTCTCTCTGCTCTCTCTCTCTCTAGTCTCTCTCTCTAGTCTCTTTTTCTCTAGTCTCTCTTTTCTCTCTCGCTCTAGTCTGTCTCTAGTCTCTCTCTCTCTAGTCTCTCTCTTGTCTCTAGTCTCGGTTTCTGGTCTCTTTGGTCTCTCTCTAGTCTCTCTCTCTCTCTCTAGTCCCTCCCGTGTTATATTGAGGGATCCCTGTACATCTTTTTTCAAACAGTCCTTCAAACTGAATCAATCTGAAACATGTTTGATCGTCACAAACCTTCACTCTGGATTTATTTGACAAAAAGAGAGTTTGTTGCCACACCTCTTGATCTTCACATCAGCGTCGCAGCTCTCTTTGTCCTGAGAACAAACAGGACGTGTGACAAAAGGCCTGGATTCAAATATCGGAGCAGATAATCGAGGTATTGGCTCTCGGCCTTGGAGTTTAATACGTAAATATTTGAGGCAGGAAGGACGTCCACTCATGGGATTTCCCTGAGAGTGTAAACTTGGGTTTTCAGGTTAAAATGTTCAATTGTTGAGTATCTAAATTGTTCAACAAATCTGTTCCAATCATTCTTAACCTGAACAATAAGCAACAACGAGATTTAGACTTCTCTGAAAGGTCCATTGGGTTTTCAAATGACACATCCAAACGACTGTTAGGGCCTGCGATGGCCACCGGGGGCTCCACTGAGCGCTCCATTGGCTGGTGTGTGTTTTGTTGGAGGGTGTTGTAGGGTTTTTATTCTTATCGTACTGTATTGCAGCATGTGTCTGAATGGATGGAGGGGATTGGATTAAAATGCGCTTTTTGCTTCGACTGATCCCTTCTCAAACTATGCACAGGTTTTCTTGTTTTCTCTTATTGTATTTTTCTATGAATAATTGTATGATGATAAAAAAATGAAAAAGTCCTGACAAGACCTAGGAAGTCCTCTCAAATTAGTCCTGGTCTCAGGTCTCTGTCCTTAAGTCCTCCCACATTAGTCCTGGTCTCAAGTCTCTGCTTCCTGTGGTTCAGAGAATAGACTTTAAAGCAGCTCACCGTTTTATTTTCCATACAATGCTATACTATTGTTGCATCCTTACATCTGCCAATCATATTGTTTTAACCATGCCATTCTTGTTATGTGTCTTCAGAGTGTGGGTCAGATGCAGCTTTTAGAGATTCCTCTGTCTACAACATCCATAATCCATTCATCCATTATTGAAAAAAGTTTCCAAATTCTAACTAACTACAAAATAATGTGGGGTTTACTGCTACATGTAAGTCAATGGGGGCCAGAGCGAGTTGGAGCAAATCTTCCTCCATGAGCACTTCCCTATTGGATTTCATTGAGCTAGCGGGTTAGCATTGTCCATGTTCTCAACCCCACACCTCTTTGTACCTGGCCTCCGCTCTCATCCTGCTGCTCAGAGTTGGGCCTAATTGGAAAGAGGGGGAGGTCACAGGAAGAAAAAAAGAAGAAGCTAAGAGTAAAATCCTCTAATTCCTGGATTATAATTTAAAATATTCCAAAATGCTAATCAGGGAATTGCAACCAACAAAGGGATAATAAGACGGTCATCCAATTAGTGGTCTTTTGAGTCCTGTTTCGCGGCCGGGGCCAAACCTGGAGATGCTACCACTCAAGCTGCGCGCCGCCTCTTACCGTTATGCTAATCAGCGCCACATCATTTGCTCGCCACGTTCGGTCTGCGTCGGAGTTTTGAAGAAGAACTGAAGACCTAAAGATGGCCGGGTTTTTTGTTTGGTGAAACGGACTGGAGTGGCGGTTCTGTCCTCATGCTCTCGCGCCGTCGACCCCCGAACGTGAAGTGATTGCGCTAATTGAAGTAGCATCCGTGACGTTTGGATGTTATGATAAATAATCTCTCCTCTCTGTTTTAAAGCTGGGGTACCTCACTTTTTTATGTAGCGCCTTTCACAGACCATAGTCACAAAGCGCTTATGTTTTTATTCAGCCATTTGTCTCACTCCACGCAGATGGGAGCAAGGTTGCCACACAGGAAGCACATAAAACTGGAGCACCCGGAGGAAACAGGAACAGACACGAGGGGATCATGCAAACGTCACACAGAAAGGCCTTGAGGTGGAATCGAACCCAGGACCTTCTTGTTGTGAAGCCCAAAATACCAGGGTGAGAGACTGGAGAGAGAGACAAGAGAAAGACCAGAGAGAGACCAGAGAGAGACCAGAGAAAGAGAGAGAAGAGCGAGAGAGACTATAGAGAGACCAGAGAGAGAGAGAGACTATAGAGAGAGACCAGAGAGAGACCAGAAAGAGAGAGACAAGAGCGAGAGAGACTATAGAGAGACCAGAGAGAGAGAGAGAGAGACTATAGAGAGAGACCAGAGAGAGACCAGAGAGACCAGAGAGAGAGAGAGAGACCAGAGAGAGAGAGAGAGAGACAAGAGCGAGAGAGACCAGAGAGAGAGACCAGAGATAGACAGACAAGAGAGAGAGAGACCAGAGAGAGACCAGAGAAAGAGAGACAGAGACCAGAAAGACCAGAGAGAGACCAAGGAAATACATTTGGAAATCCGTTGCAATTAACTTAAAATAATAATACTTTAATGGGACCAGACGGTTCGATTCAAAATGTACAGATAAATATCTAATGTTGTTGTGTTTATTATTTGTAGTATCAACACTTACACTACTCCTATTAACATATGCAGCCGTATAAGTCCACGTGATTGGTGGACGGCTCATCCCCGCGCCGCTGTGTGGTCGGCGCTCAGAGCACCGTGACCCCGCACACACACCGTCCAGCGCAGACTTTTGGAGAAAAGTTGAGTCCGGTCCAAAAAAGCAGTCCCCTGGCTTTGAGGCGCTAAACGTGTTCTTGTCTACACCTCCAGCTGAGCGGCTGGTGGCAGCGGGCCAACGCCCCCGGGCAGGCGCGGCTCCTCGGTGCGCCGCTGCGGGCTGCGGGCGCTCGTATGGATTGTTACAGGAGAGATGTGTGGGCAGCGCCGGGACTCACGGGTCTAAAGTCTGAATGTTATTGTTTCTTTGTGAGTGACCATCGCACAAAACACATGCACAACACTTCATCCACAGGCTGCCCTGAACCACAACCAGCGACGCACACATCCATATCACTGTGTGTGTCTGTGTGTGCGTACGTGTGTGTGTTCATATGTGTGTTATTTTTGTGTGCGTGTGCGTATGGGTGTGTATGTGTGTGTGTATGTGTGCGTTTATGCGTGTGTACGTGTGTGTATGCATGTGTGTGTGAATGTGTGTGTGTGCATGCGTGTGTGTATGTCTGTGTGTGTGTATGTGTGTTATTTGTGTGTGTGTTTATATGTGTGTGTGTTTGTGTTTATATGCACACACAGTATGTGTGTGCATATGAGTGTGATTGTGTGTGTGTGTCTGTGTGTCAGTGAGTGCGTGTGTGTATGTATATGTCTATGTATGTGTCCGTGTGTCTGTGTGTCTGTATATGTCTGTGTATGTGTACGTGTGTCAGTATGTGTCAGTGTGTGTGTGTCTGTATATCTGTGTCTGCATTGTGTGTGTGTGTGTGTGTATCAGTATGTGTCTGTATGTATGTGTATGTCAGTATATGTCTGTGTATGTGTATGTGTGTAAGTATGTGTCAGTGTGTGTGTGTATGTCTGTATATGTGTGTCTGTATTATGTTTGTTTGTGTATATGTGTGTCAGTATGTGTCAGTGTGTGTGTGTCTGTATTATGTCTGTGTGTGTGTGTGTCTGTATATGTCTGTGTTTGTGTACGTGTGTCAGTATGTGTCAGTGTGTGTGTGTATGTCTGTATATGTGTGTCTGTATTATGTCTGTGTGTGTGTGTGTCTGTATATGTCTGTGTTTGTGTACGTGTGTCAGTATGTGTCAGTGTGTGTGTGTATGTCTGTATATGTGTGTCTGTATTATGTCTGTGTGTGTGTGTGTGTGTATGTGTGTCAGTGTGTGTGTGTGTGTCTGTATTATGTTTGTTTCTGTATATGTGTGTCAGTATGTGTCAGTGTGTGTGTGTCTGCATATTTGTATCTGTATTATGTCTCTGTGTGTGTGTGTGTATCAGCATGAGTCTGTATGTGTGTGTGTGTCTGTATATGTCCGTATGTGTGTGTGCATAAGTACTACCTCTCAATCTGCTCTGTGATTGGACGGGATTTGTGTCAGTCACTGCCGAGGCCGGGTCTTGTCAAACTTTGACGGGTCCAAACAGAGGCGCAGAGAAATCTCCTGTCAGCGATTCTTACATAAATATTCCATTGTTGCGCCGCAGCAATCCTAAGCCTCTGGAGGAGTGTGATCCACCGAAGTCCTGCGGCCGTAAGCTGCCGTAGGTCTCGCAGACAGGTACCGCGATAAGGCAGAAGAATGGAGATTAGTTTACAAGAGGGGCCGCGATGCCAGCTGGATTAGCCCTGATGCCCTGGGAGACGCACATTGTCTGACAGTCTTCATACGGTCAGCGCGAGAGAGGCACGCGCTGGGACGGACTTATGCTAAAGCTACTATTTGTGTTTATCCCAACAAAATGTCAGCGGTTGGAGATTGAGTAAAGCGCTGTGCCGTGACTGCGGGGCAAAGTCGTCAAGATAGGCCCCTCGCCCCCGGCCCCCAGGCGCATCCCCGTGTCAAGATCAAACTCTCCCTGACACGGGCCGTATCTAATGCCTCGGGGCCGCTCTAATCACGCTAATCACTTTGAACTGGCGCACAGAAAGGCCTTTTCTTTTCTCGTGCTAAAGTGGCTCGGTCTCCTTTAACGTTTATTTGATTAAGACCGGAGCGAGGACGCCAAGATTCCTGCAGTGGCGCTTGTCTCTCGCACATTCACGATGTAAAACGCGGCGAGCTGGCACCGGCACTGGCAGGCCGCGCCGCGTCAGTCGAGGGTCAAGAGCAGCCAGAGACCCCCGCCACCTCACGCACACACACACACACACACGGACCCCCCCTTCTCCCCCTCAGGGTCCGGGCGAACACTGGTCCTGATCACTCCGTAATGAGGGGGAGTCCTGGGGGAGCGGCCCGGTGACTTCCAAATTCACTGCCCTTGTTAGCGAGCGTTGGCGCGCCGTTCCGTGGCTACAGATGTCCATAATAGAGCGCTAATAGAGATCCATTACCCTCAGGTTGGGGTGAGGAGGGGGAGGTGAAGGGGGGGGCAGAGTGGGGAGGGGGGAGAACACTGAAGATTACCACACTCGTGTCTGACCTCTGCCTGTTCACCGCTCATTATTTCGGTGCGTTTGAGTCCAAAGGTGCGGCTGCTTTGTGCTGTGGATTATCCAATTGGACACTCAGATTATGGCGACAATGTGTGTGTGTGGAGAGGTCAGGGTCTTCTTCAGATTAAACGTGTCCGACCCTCTCGCTTTGAACACGGTTGATTGTGAGTCATTTTCTCACACAGACATGCATGTCGAAAACTAAGGCCCGCGGGCTAAAAGTGGCCCTCTGAGTCCTTTTCTGTGGTCCTCTGCAGCTTACAAGGTCTTTCTGTGTGGAGAATTACTGTTTATTCCATATCCGTGTAGGTTTCCTGCGGGTGCTCCAGTTACCCCTACCACTAAAAGAAGCATCAACATGTCCTGACATAGACCCGAGTGCAGGACGGGTCAAATGCAGAGGACATATTTCCCTACAGAACAATTAAGTGTTGATCTAAGGTGTCTGTTTTCATAGGTTCTGAAGAATATGTTGACATTGGCCCAGGCCTGTCGCAAGGGGGGTGCGAGGCCCTGTGCGAACTTGAAACGCGAGGCCCTGCCCTGACACCTTTTTCCCAGATCTCAGGAAAGTTTTTCATGTTATAATATTTGACATGAATTCAGCACCGCCTCGCGCTGTGCGTGAAGAGATCAGCACGCGCGCAGACGTGTGTCCTCGCTCCAATGCAGCGTCGCACGTACACACGCACGCACCCACACACAAACTGTTACCGCGCTTGGCATTGGTATATTGGTCGCGGTCTTTTTAGCTGACATGGCTCTTTCGTCCTGTGGCAAAATGGCAGCAACTCAAAAGATTGAACCAAAAGGAGTCTTCTTCTTTTTCTAATTGTTAGATTACGGCAAAATGCGCCAAAATGGCTATGAGGCGGAGTCAATATTTGTTATTTTTTTCCTCATCAAATAACGTTTTTGCCATGCCTCCACACTCACAACATACGCTCCTTCTCCTGCTCCTCCTCCTCCACACACTCTGACCACATTTTTACGCCCAAAATCCACTGCACTCACAGTAGCATGAACGTTGGACATACAGTGTTTGCTAATGCTTTTATAATATGTTTTTGATGTGGATATTCGGGCTCAACATTGACAATAACAGCGCTCACACACCTGTCTCGCAGCTCCTCCTCTTCCTCCTCTGGTCACACTCCTCTCTCCTCCTCCTCATACGGAAGACGCGAGTATCCATCTCTCCGTACACTGGGCTCATTCCCGTTACTTTCTTCACTCAGACACTGCTAAAGTTATCTGACAGCTCCGTAAAGTTTTTTTTCGGAGGACCCGCTGCGTAGATAGCTGCCCTCGCGCCTGCCTGTTTACAAATCGCTTTTGGTGAAAATTTGACTTCACTTGTAATAATGTACTTTTGAACAAAAGAAATCAGAGGTCCAGAGAAAGGGGATTAGGGGTCCGAATTTGGAGCGCAGTCCGCCCTTTGGGGACTCTTGAACTAGTATATTTATTTAATAAAAAAATAAAAAAAAGGAAGGATTGCGAGGCCCTGTGCGACGGCACAGGTCGCACAGCCCTTCCGACGGGCCTGCATTGGCCTGCAAATGGACGGTTTAGCTAAACTGTTTTATTGCTAATGTTTCAGTAAAATGCATGTGAACATTTCTAAACGTGTCATTGACCTGCAGCAGAAGCGGCGGCTCGGAGGCAAACAGGAAGTGAGGGTTATTTAAGATTCTGCTGTTTCTATCCATGTAAACTTCAAATAATTTCTCACTTTTGATCCAGAACCCTCTCTGCTCCTCCTCTGTTCTCTGCTTCTGCTCCTTTCTGCCCCTTCTCCTCTGCGCCTTTCCACCTCTCTGCCCCTCCTCTCTTCCCCTATCTACCCCTCATCTCCTCCTCTTCACCTCTCTGCCCCTCCTCTCTTCCCCTATCTACCCCTCTTCTCCTCCTCTTCTCCTCTTCCTCTCCATCTTTCTGCTCCTCCTCTTTCCACCCCTCCTTCTCTCTACCCTTCATCTCCTCCTCTTCACCTCTCTGCCCCTCCTCTCCTCTCCTCCTCTCTACCCCTCTTCTCCTCCTCTTCTCCTCTTCCTCTCCATCTTTCTGCTCCTCCTCTTTCCACCCCTCCTTCTCTCTACCCTTCATCTCCTCCTCTTCACCTCTCTGCCCCTCCCTCTCTACCCTTCATCTCCTCCTCTTCACCTCTCTGCCCCTCCTCTCCTCCTCTCTACCCTTCAGCTCCTCCTCTTCACCTCTCTGCCCCTCCTCTCCTCTCCTCCTCTTCCTCTCCATCTTTCTGCTCCTCCTCTTTCCACCTCTCCTTCTCTCTACCCTTCCTCTCAACATCTCTACCCCTCACCTCCTCCTCTCTACTCTTCCTCTACTCCTCTCTGCCATTTCTCCCCTCCTCTCTGCGCCCCTCTCCACTCTCCCTCCCCTCTCCTCTTCTCTACCCTTCCTCTCCATCTCTCTGCCCCTCCTCTCTCCACCTTCCTCCCCCCCTCTCCTCTCCATCTCTTCCTCTCCTTCTCTCTGGCCCTGCCTTCTCCTCCTCTGCTCCTCCTGCTGCCTACATGTCAGTGCTGTCGCAGTAGCAGGAGGCGCAGGCCCCCAGCAGAGCGCAGTGCGTTGCCGCGGGGACAGAAGGTAGAGAGACATTAACGTAATGAGCCACGAGAACTTTGTCACAAACCAGTGGCGGAAACGCATTGATCTCCTCGTCTCTATTTCGGCGCTGAACGTAATGATTTGTTTCCTCGCGTTTGAACGAGAGAATAAAAAAAAAACCCTGTTCAGTTCTTACCGGCGCGGCTCTCGGTAAACACTGTGTTCTTATGTTCTCTGCCGGATCCCGAGGCCATGCAGCAGATTTTTCATTTGGCTAAAAGCTCGGTAAGAGGTCTGAGAGAATGATAATCTGCGCGCGGGCCGCAGCTGCTGCTTCCACGGCGCGGGTGATTAGTCGGGAGCGTTTTGCATTCGACCTGGAGAAATTCTCGCAGTGGGAAGTGAACGTCTCTGCAGCACGCCCCCGCCCCGCCCCTCCCCTTTCGCCGTCGGAGCTGCTCCGGAACAATATGAGATGACTTATGGTTACGGCGGGGAATGGCGCTCACCTGAATCCTCCGCAGGCGCTGGTAATTAAGTGTCTTCACAGCAAGAAAAAACAACAAACTTCACTAATGACGTTTGTAGCACTTTAAAGTGAGTCGAGAATCACAGAAATACTTTCATTAAATCAGACGCAGCAGAAACATGGCTGTGACAGAAGGAAATGAGTCAGACATGCAGGAGTCGGTTCTATGAAGGAAGGTCATCAGATAAAGATACTTTTATATTTAATTTCAATTGTTTGTATTTCATTTGAATTGTTTTTAGAATATTTTAATATTTTTTAATTTTTTTATATTTTTCATTTCAATTTTCACAGTTTTTCACTTTAAAATAATTTTTATTTTGTTTTTTTAATTTTAATTATTTTGATTTTAATTTGTTATTCTTTTCATTTATATTATTTTTATTTTTACTGATTGTATTTAATTTGTATTTATTTTTTCTATTTCAATTGTTTTTATTTAATAGGCAGACTTGTTTATTTTAATATCCTTGATGTCATCTGTCAGCTTCATTGGTATAGCACATTAACAACAACAACAACAAAGTGCTTCACGGGCACAAACGATACAAAAAATACTTTGGAAACATTTTTTATAAAAAGCTGCTATAAAACTAAAGTGGGTTGGAAGATTGGCAGCCACTTCTTTGACCAGTCTGCCCCAAGGCAACATTGTCCTACCTCAGTCTCTCATTATCTCGAGGAGGAGGAGGAGGAGGAGGAGGAGGAGGAGGACATATCAAAAATTGAGAGTGTAAAAGCAAAGAATAACACGCTGGATTCTCAACACGTTTATTGATTCTATTAAATGAGCTCTGCCTCAAGGAGCGGTGGCCTGGTGGATAGCACTCTCACTTCTCAGCATGAAGGTCCTGGGTTCGAATCCCGGTCATAACAGGGCCCTTCTGAGTGGAGTTTGCATGTTCTCCCCGTGCCTGCGTAGGTTTCCTCCGGGTACTCCAGTTTCCCCTACCACTAAAAACATGCACACTAGGTTAAATCCTCCAGCTTATGTCCTGACCAAGCCGAGCATCAACATCTGGAGATGGGTTCTAGGGCGCTGTTACTACGGCGACCACTGCTCGTGACGTAAGCCTTCGCGGCATCAGGATGGGTCAAATGCAGAGGAGGAATTGCCCTACGGGGATCAATAAAGTTCACCTTTACCTTTAACTGAGACCACCATCAACAAGAGACCGGAGAGAGAGACCAACACCAACAAGAGACCGGAGAGAGAGACCAACACCAACAAGAGACCGGAGAGAGAGACCAGACAGAGACCAACAAGAGACCGGAGAGAGAGACCAGAGACCGTCAAGAGACCGGAGAGAGAGACCAACACCAACAAGAGACCGGAGAGAGAGACCAACAAAGGACCGGAGAGAGAGACCAACACCAACAAGAGACCGGAGAGAGAGACCAACAAGAGACCGGAGAGAGAGACCAGAGAGAGACCAACAAGAGACCGGAGAGAGAGACCGGAGAGAGAGACCCGAGAGAGACCAGAGAGAGACCAGAGAGAGACCAACAAGAGACCGGAGAGAGAGACCAGAGAGAGACCAACAAGAGACCGGAGAGAGAGAGACCAGAGAGAGGGATTTTAGATACATTTCCATCAATAGCCTCTATAGAAACAAAAATACACAGGTCAATCCAAGCCTTTTTTATGGCAAAAACCAAAACAGACCAAAATTACAAACATGAAATTTCAAAGGTGATCATTCCTCGTTGCTATAGTTACGATAAGAGAGAGAGAAAGACCTGAGGTACGAGAAGGGGGCGGTCTCCTGCTGTGGTTTAAGGCGGAGTCCTGAATGTGTTTATCTCATTTGTCAGACCGGTTTAAACGATTATTAAAACCTGGGCATAATTCCCTGCAGCAGGTGTAAGCCCACCCCCCACCTCACCCCCCATCCTCACCCTCCCTCCCCTAATCCTCTCCAGGTGCAAATTGAATAACTCATGGTTTTCTGAGCGTAATCCATCCGTGTATTGTCAAGGAGAAATTGCTACGGTGTTTTGCTTCTTGTTTTTTTCTCCTTTCTTTATGTTATTTTTATAAACGCCAGACGACAGGACGTTTACGTAACACGGAGGCGCTCTTTAAACGTGAGCTTGAGCTGAAATTAACCAGAAGTGGAGTTTTCTTGGAGGCATGGAGTGGTTGGACATTGCTCACCGATGCAAGAAATGCATTTACATTACCTCCAGCGCAGCACGCCACCTGGTAGAAGAGTCCACGAATAGAACACAGAAAGAGGAGAAGAGACGTTTCTGCAGATTTCAGAACGCCACGGTTTGGGTCTTTTTGTCATAAATAATGTTTTTTATGTCAGTCTGTGGAGATAAGGTCAGAGGCTCAGACCATATCTCCTCAAACAGAACTTTCAGCCCAAAAAAGGCCGGGATTTTGACAAATTTGACCCAAACAAAACATTTGTTAAATAGAAAAATATATATATTTTGATTTTAGTAAATTTTCTGTAAATACATTGCATTTACTTTAATGTACATCAAAAACAAGGAATGAGCATTTCTTATCAGACTTTTTTCAGCTAAGATTATTGTCTTTGTTAATGGTCAATATTTATTTCTAACTAAAAAACCCACAATGAAGAAATGACATGTTACATTTGGCATAAACAGGATCACTCACACTGTGCAAAAAGATGTGAAAACAACAGGAAATGTAGAAACATGTTTGAAAAGATTGTATTTTTTAGATGAAGTAACATAAAGCAAACAAGATACAGAAAAAAACTTTTTGGGATCCTAATCTTCTCACTCATTGATACACACACACACACACACGACTCGCATGCACACACACACAAACTACACTCACACACACACAAAACTTTTAAATTAGTTTTGAACAGAATAAAATTTGAATATTTTAAAATCCTTTGATAAAACGTTCCAAAGAACAGCTCCATTTTAGAGAGGTTCTTCAGACACACATACGCACACACACAAACACACACAAGCACGCAAACGCACATGCACACACACACACACACACACGCACACACACACATGCGTGCCCACGCACATGCACACACACACCCGCACGCACGAACATGCACACACCCACCACAGACACACACACATGCACACACGCACCCACATACGCACATGCACACACACATGCACGCACACACACACACACACACACACACAAACAGAGCGGTGGAGGTCTCGACCCCTCGTACGCAGACTGGCCGCTGTCACTGCATTCCGGGGACTTCTGAGGAGTTCCCCCGCTGCACTGAGGGCCCCATTGTGGCTGCGGTTTTAAACCCATGTGACCGGAGCAGTGACGAGCGTGACCCACTTGCACACGTCTAATTATCGGTCCGACGCCGCGGGCCGGTGACCTCCGAGCAAGACACCAGTCCCACTCTTTAAAGGGTCTTTTGTTCCCTGCAGTAGTGAACACATAGAAACGCCTATGTTCCATTGATGTTAACTTCACCATCATTTACAACGTGATGGGAATAGATGGGAACAGTGCCGTCACTATTTTGGGATGCAACCCCAGCGGCCATGTCACAATCGGCGAGTTTGTGTCGAGGAAGGCTTTAAAGTGAGCAATTGTTACTATTTTTAACCCTGTGAATGTAAGGTCTGTGTTATTCGTAAATAACTTAAAAATATCTCATTCTGACTTTCTGCCAGGAGAGAGTCTTTGGTAAATCAGTTAAACGTACTTTACTTGTTCGCTGGTCCCTGGTTCTAGGACAGGGGTGATGTGTTCAAAAAACAACCCACAATAAGTGAATTTCTGGATCTAGTGGCTAACGGTGTAAAAGCCGTGATCAGAAAGTGAGAGACCAGACAGAGAAACTAGAGAGAGAGCAGAGAGAGACCAGAGAGATACCAGAAAGAGAGACCAGAGAGATACCAGGCAGATAAACCAGAGAGAGACCAGAGAGAAACCAGGCAGATAAACCAGAGAGAGACCAGAAAGAGAGACCAGGGAGAGACTAAAGAGAGACCAGGCAGAAAAACTAGAGAGACACCAGAGAGACTAGAAACAGCGAAAATAGAGAGAGACCAGAAAGAGAGACCAGAGAGAGACTTGAGAGAGACCAGAGAGAGACCAGGCAGAAAAACTGGAGAGGCAGCAGAGAGACCAGAAAGAGACTTGAGAGAAAATAGAGAGAGACCAGAGAAAGACCACACACAGAAAGTTGAGTGAGATCTGAGAGAGAGAGAGAGAGAGAAAAAGAAAGAGAGAGAGAGAGAGAGAGAGAGAGAGAGAGAGAGAGAGAGAGAGAGAGAGAGAGAGAGAGAGAGAGAGAGAGAGAGAGAGAGAGAGAGAGAGAGAGAGAGAGAGAGAGAGAGAGAACAAAATAACAAATAATGAAACTCACCAAAACTTGCCTCAGATCAAAATCCAACACCCAAACTCCACCCTAGCATTCGTTCTGCTGTCGTCTCCTCTCCCCCCGTGGGCCGCCAGATAAAAAACACAGCCGTTCCAGTTTGAGGCAGCGTTGTGTAATGAAATATCTGTAATTATTATTGTGGATACGATTGTGATTCACCGAGTCACATGCACCCTGACCCTATCGCGGCTCCCATCTCCCCCGAGGCCCCCGCGGTCCTACGATAAAGTCATGAACAAGCCCCCGCGATGCTATCACTGTGTCATTTCAATACGGAAAATAAAAAAATAATACGAGATATTTTTTTTGCATTTAGACGTTCAGACCCCGGGGCTGCGCCGTGTGTGTAGAGAGGGGATTTCTCTGCACATAACAGCTCTTTTATTCTGACACATTTACGGCTTAAGATCTCACCGATATCAAAATAAGTAAGTGATTGTTCTGTTGTTTGTGGAAAAGAATTTTCAGAAGCCGTGTCACAGTGGGATCAGTCGTTAGCCAAAACCAAAGCATTCTTGTAAATTTGTCCGTTGTGAGATCAATAAAGTTTTCTTATCTTGACTTTTTCATATGGTCCGCTCTGGTCAGAAGCTTTGAGTGATGAAATGTACAGTATCTGTGTGTGTGCGTCTATGTATACCTTTATATGTATGTGTGTATGTATTGTGGTGTGTATGTATTGTGGGGCCCTCAAGGTGGTGCTCATGGTCCTGCAAAGTTCATCGACACAAAGGCTGTTTGCGTTTTGTACATGCAGGGCTTAAAACATTACTCTTTGTTGTGAAAAAAATAGATTTAAGTAAAATTCTAAGATTGTCTATCTGCTCCCAGGTTCTCTTTTTAAAGCTGGGGTTCGTAACTTTCAAACCGCAACACAAAAGATCTATGTAACACCTCTGCATTTTTGGCTTCTGTCACATCTTTAGATCAGTTTTTTCAGACAGAACAGTGAAATTAAGACCCTCACTTAGCTCAAAGAGTCAACTAGGACTCACAGGGATAATTTTTTAGTATGCAAAATAAAAAAAATTAAATAAGAAAGATAAATAGAGCGTGTTGTAGTTTGTTTTTCCACAGTAATTGACAGTATTTGAGCTTTAATCTCTCTAATATTTATAAAATTGAGTGTTATTGTTGTAACTATGCAGACGTTTTTGTGTGTATTATTGCTCATAAAACAGTAATGCAGAGTCAAGCAGTATATTTTGTATTTTTTAGTACACCCTCTGGTTTTATAATGTTTATACTGTACAGCTGTCATATGAATTTAATACATGTTATGGAATTATAATTATGAAGACAAAGAAAACATGAAATGGCAAATTTATTTCACAAAAATGTATTGAAAAAACACTTTTTAGACTGTAAAGAATTGTTTTGGGTCTTAGAGAACATGGGGAAAAATGAATAATAATAATAATAATAATAATAAAAATAATGCATCGGTTTTATTTAGCGCTGCAGTTTGGCACTTTACAGCCGCAGCCGCCCCACTGGACTACCTGGTGTTCCCAGAGGATAAGTGTCTTGCCAAGGACACAACAGCAGCAGACAGTGGGAGTTGGTGGAGAAAGTGGAGGGCTTGAATCCTCGCCCTTCAGTCTCAAAGGTCAATGCTCGACCAACTGAGCCACTGTCGCCCCAAATTGAACCTGTAACTATAATACTCTTTACAAAATTACATCAAAAGTGCAAAAAACACTGTACTCCTGATGCCCTTCCTGAAGCAGGGTTTCTGATGATATGAATCCAATAAGTCCAACTGATTGAGAGTCCATTTACGAGCGCACAGCCCGGGAAAAGAACCCGGAAACACCTCGCGTCTGTACCTCGCGACGGCTCAATCCACTCCGGCACCGACTCGAGCTAACACGGCACACTACACATGTTCCCTCCTCTATCAGGACACACTCGGGCTGTCAGCCACGTCTGCAGCCGCGTAGATCCCGGCACGGCGTTTCGCGAGCACACAGGGATTGGCGGATTAGCCCCGAACCTGGCGCGGCACTGTCGGCGAGAGACGCACCTACCAGCCAAGCGCATGCAATATTCAACATCTCCAAAACGACTGGGATTACTTTGCGCGGAAGTTAATACCTGGAGAGGAAGCAAAGCCTGAAGGATGGGATTATTACCACGCCGGTTTTACAGTGTGACAAGCTAATCGTGTCTCCGAACAGCACCGTTAAAAGTTTTGTCGGAGAGAGACAGAGGAGGAAAAGAAGAGGGATTGGGGTGAGACGTAGACCTGTTCTAGAGTGCGGTGACAAAGACGCATTGTGGGGAATTATGGCGTGGAGGAGGAGGAGAAGGAGGAGGGAGCGGCAAAGTTTGGAGGAAGCAAAGTCGTCATCGGCGGCGATGGCGGCTGTCTGATTCGGCTGTCAATCCGGGCCCAGACATAGCTCGATAATCGCCGCCAATCCGCTCAAACTCCAAAACCCCAAAATGAGCCATACCTATAACAGATTGTAAAAGGGTTATGAGGGGAAGGTGAACAGTTATCTGACAGAATTTCTATCCATTTGAAACAAAGAATACACATCAAAATCTCTGTGGTCTCTCTGGCCTCCATCTTACATCTCTCTCTCTCTGTAGTCTCTCTCTCTGGCCTTTCTGGTCTCTCTCTCTGGCCTCCATCTTACATCTCTCTCTCTCTGTAGTCCCTCTCTCTGGCCTTTCTGGTCTCTCTCTCTGGCTTCTCTCTTACATCTCTCTCTGTAGTCCCTCTCTCTCTCTCTGGTCTCTCTCTCTGGCCTCTCTCTTACATCTCTCTCTCTGTAGTCCCTCTCTCTGCACCTTTCTGGTCTCTCTCTCTGGCTTCTCTCTTACATCTCTCTCTGTAGTCCCTCTCTCTCTCTCTGGTCTCTCTCTCTGGCCTCTCTCTTACATCTCTCTCTCTCTGGTCTCTCTCTCTGGCCTCTCTCTTACATCTCTCTCTCTCTGGTATGGCCTCTCTCTTACATCTCTCTCTCTGGCCTCTCTCTTACATCTCTCTCTCTCTGGCCTCTCTCTTACATCTCTCTCTCTCTGGTCTTTCTCTCTGGCCTCTCTCTTACATCTCTCTCTCTCTGGTATGGCCTCTCTCTTACATCTCTCTCTCTGGCCTCTCTCTTACATCTCTCTCTCTCTGGCCTCTCTCTTACATCTCTTTCTCTCTGGCCTCTCTCTTACATCTCTCGCTCTCTGGCCTCTCTCTAGCCTCTCTATGATCTCTCTCTTACACCAGACAAACGCAATGTATAATTTATGTACAGCATAACTTCGGCTTTAAATTTGTCACGGCGCCATTTTGCCGAGAATGACAAAAGCCTGCTGCAGTTCAGTGTCAAAATGAAACATTGACTTTTCCATATGTTTAGACGCCTTCTACTGAGACAAACAAAAGAGTTAAGTACCTCTGGCTTAAGTGAAGATATGCAAAGATGTTTTAGCTAAGTTTAAAAGTGACCAGAGACTTATACACTTGGATATTACAGTTTCCTTCCCGTTGACTTGAACGACACCCATATTGCAGTCTGAATGGCCTGTCCTATCTCCTCCATCTGTCTGCGATCACTGGAGCATTCACTTCTGAAGCATTACACCATATTACTATTATTATTATTATTAAAATATGTCCGGCGCTTCCGACCCCTGTCTCCGCGCGCCCCAGTCCCCGGGCACTGACGGCGCGCGAGAAGGTGAGTGATTGCAACTTTAATTACTTTGATCCGTCATGCATTGTGCCATTGTGTTTGCCAAGCCACACGCACACGCACTCTTAGAACCAGTTAGAGGAAAAAAATAGCCCTTTCAAAGCACTGTTTACCCGCTCATTACTGAAGCCGAGGCCTCAGCGCGCGCCGCCGCAAACAAAACACAAAGCCCGACTATCAATTCATCGCGTTGTACTCTTCTAACGTATCGCTCCGCTTCACGCACATAAATACAAGTCTGCGTTTCGGCTAAATTAAGAAGGATCGGCCTCCGTCATGACGCCTGTCCTCCCTGAGTGTCCGTGGCGTGAAACAAAGCCACAAACACCGCACAAAGTAAATGAACGCCAGTGAGAAATCCTCTTTTTTATCACCCAAATGACTCCAGTTTCATGAATATTCCGCCACTTAGCACGAGGGAATCTGCCGGATTGTTCTGGCCGGTGATAGATTGCTGTGTGCGTGGTAATTTAGAAGTGCGCATTAATCTCTGCGCCCTAAGAAGGCAATAAATAGGCATGGAGAAAGAGGTAATTGATATTTGGCAAATGGTGGCGGTGTTCAAAAAAAGTGGCGCTCTGAGTAAGGAGATCATTTTAATCGTGGAAAGAGCAGAACTGGACACAAACACGGCTTCAGTGGGAGTCCTCAGGCGAGCGTTTGTGGATCGTCATCAGAAATGCTACATTAGGACTTAATTCATTAGCAAACGGAGGATTTGAAAACTTCAGATGTTCAAATGCAGCCGCGGCGACATCTGAGAGGCGCGCAGGCCGAGATAATCCCAGTTTAGAAAGTTGTGGACAGAGGAGGACGCGGACGACAGCTCTGAAGGACACATTCTCTTTGTTCCACTTGTTTGTCAGGGATTGGTTGAGATGGTAACGTTTTACAAAGGCCTTCAGACTGGAAGAGTTGGTTTGTTGCAGAGGAGATGGAAAAATACAAAAAAAACTGCATATTGACTTTAATGTCTCGTTTGAGAATTGTTACATGAAATGAGGACTGTGGGGTCTATTCTCGAGCCGCAAGAAGCCGGCGCAAAGACCTGAGACCAGGACTAATGTGGGAGGACTTCAGGACAGAGACCTGAGACCAGGACTAATGTGGGAGGACTTCAGGACAGAGACCTGAGACCAGGACTAGTGTGGGAGGACTTCAGGACAGAGACCTGAGACCAGGACTAATGAGACAGGACTTCAGGACAGAGACCTGAGACCAGGACTAATGTGGGAGGACTTCAGGACGGAGACCTGAGACCAGGACTAATGAGAGAGGACTTCAGGACGGAGACTGACTGACTGATTTAAAACAAGATTTTTCAATTAGACAAAGCCTTAGTCTCAATTTCAAGAATTTCTTTTGCATTTTAAAACAAGAAACTTTTGCTTGTGCTATTGGCAAATCTTGTCAAGCTGTGCTCAATTAAGATACATTTTTGCCACATTTTACCAACTATTTACCTATTATTCAACACTTTTTGCAGTGCAAGTAGCGGACTAATGACTAATGAATTTTTAAGGCTTTATTTTATGGAAGTCAATACACATTCATAAGATGGAAATCTGTTCAAACTCAGTGTCATAGCTTTTGAAAGTACTAAAGTGTCCTGGATGGATGGATGTGCTTATGTTATGAAACCCTCTATGGGGCTGTAAGGTCCTCGCTCAAAAACCCATTCAATTACAGATACAGCCGCTGTGATCACCGCCCCGCCCTCATATCCTGTTTTCAAATATCGTCTTTGGGTACAAAACTGCCGCCTCCAAACTTCAAATGTTCTGAAAACTCATACTTTTCTCTTAATTCGTGTCGATGGGCTGGAAGACGGCGCCGCTGCAGTTCTGCGGGGCCAAGACGTTCGAGTGGAGATTAATTCCACTTTCTGCTTGCTCAGTACTTGTAAAACTAAAGCAATTTATATTCCTTCTCTTAACGACCCCCTTTTCTGATTGCGGTAATGTAATCTAATTGTAATTATGATACTATCGGAATCATGCAGACCTTAACATGATTGGAGCTACTCATTGCATTAAAAACTCATTTTTGAATACTGATGAAAGGAGCGGCGGAAAATGTGGAACTATTACATTTTTTCTCCGTTATCTGCGTTTTGTGGGGAGATCTTGTTCTTTCCTTGCCCCGTAGTCAGCATGGGTGCCAGTGACAAGCAAGAGTTGAGTAGGGGGTGAAGAGAGAGAGAGAGAGAGAGTGGGTGGAGGGTGTTCCAAAAGGGAGGAGAAGGGTGGGGGTACCGGCGACCGAGGCAGAAATGGACCACCCCAATTAAAGCTATCAGGCTTCATCAGTGGCTCAGGGATATGGCTGCTGACAAGTACGGTGTCATCCCACGAGGCCTGGCTTATCGTGGTTGCGTCTTGCCATCCATACTCCATACCCCCCCACCACCCCCACCACCACCGCTGGCCCCCCGCACCCCCGGACTCACGCTCTTCACGCCTACGCACTGTACACGGAGCAATGGAATGATTAAAGAAAGCAGCGAATGTGGCTTGATGGTCGAAGGCAAATTGTCCACGATTGGATTCGGTTCTAAGTGTTGGTTTTAAGCTCTGTGTTCTCACATGGGATGAGTATCGGCACGGGCGGAAAGGAACTGCACAAGCTTGGTGTGAAGAGATTTAAATGTGCTTGTATAAAATGTCCACCCCATGAGAGGGCAGGACTCAAGCAGTTTATTTCAGGGGTGTCAAAGGGTCATAGTGTTTTCAGAAGTAAACTGGGGCAGACCAGTCCAGTCTGAAGCTGAAACTAACTTTATCTTAACTTTCTGGAACCAATTTGACACCCCTGGCTTATGGGACTGAGTTTACAAAATGGATAGTCGTCCACTTTTACAATCACAACTTTAACTTAATGCACTAACAAAGTTTCATCAGAAAAATTGCCTCCTGGGTGGAGCACAGGGACTGGCATCCTGCTGGGACTCTGAGGAGCACAGGGACTGGCCTTCTAGTGGGACTCTGAGCACAGGGACTGGCCTCCTGCTGGGACTCTGAGGAGCACAGGGACTGGTCTCCTGCTGGTCCCAGAGTCAGGACTAAACACGTGGAAGCAACGTTTCAGAATTCGGGAACTAATATATGGTCTTTCTGACAATGTGAGAACCAGGAATGACTGGTATCAATAAATGAACTGAGTCCTACCCATTATTTAGTAGAAAAAGAACGCAATATATTGTTTGTTTTAAAATGATTTGTAAAGTCATATGTATATCTGAGTTTTCATTGGCTCTGAATCAGAGTCTTTGTTGGGATTGACAGGTGTAAGTCCCGCCCCCTGCACACACACATATACAGGCTAATCTCAGCTAGCTGCAAAACTCACATATACTCCCCCTATTTTTTAATGTATTTGTTCTTTGAAGTGTTAAATCTGTCGGATGTGGTTCTATCTTTTTAATAACATTACTTTTACGATTAGTGGCTTCTATTGTATTTAACATTTAGTAGTTGACAAGAAATTAGCTATATGTGGCTAAGCGGATTCTTCTTTTTATTATTATACACTTATACAGTTATGATTGTAGTTAAATAATTGCCCACCTCTGCGCATAACTGGGCTTCTACTTAGTTCCGGTCCTGATTTCCTGAGTTACAACTGGGTTAATTTAGTAACTTTCTAGCTGTCTTAGAGGGACCTTGTAAACATGCAGTGGATAAAATGGTGTGTCAGCCTCCTCTCTGCTCTCTGCTCCGTCTCCTCTCCCTCCAGCTCACTCAGTAGAAGAGATTAACCCACCTCCTTAAATACCTTTCTGCCGCTGTCACTTCGGTCTGGGGCTTACAGAGCTCTCGGACACGGCTGCACCACACTTCACCTGACCCACCACTGCATGCGGCTCTCTCGGCCCAAAGACTCGCAATAACCTGGGTGGGAGATAAGCCGGCCTGTCGTCACACTATAAAACCCCATGGCAGACCCTGATAAAGGCCTCGCGCTGGACACCTGAACGTTCCAGACGATTCCAGGCACTCGCACGTGGAACTAATTTCTCCGTAATTTCACCACGGCCCAAACTGAAGTACTTATAATAATCGCATCGGTTCAAGGTAAAGGTGGAGCCTGTGCCGTGTTGGACAGGTCTGCTCCATTTCACAGATTTAGAGAGTCCCGGTTTCTCGTAGGAACACATCAGTCCAGGTCCTTCCACCTTTAGTTACACATAAGTCTATTGCATTGACTTGTGTGCAGGTTGGACATAACAAGATACAACATTTACAGTTTGCGGTTTTAAAACAGGGCAGTCCAAAAGTGTAGGAATTAAAGCTGCAAATCAACAACCAAAGAATGTTGACCTTTCTGGCCTATTTTTGTTTTAAAATAAGGACTAAGGAGTAAGACAGTGAAAAAAAATGTTGTTTTTGAAATTACCTTGCAAAAAAACGCCAATTTCCGGCACACTCCTGTAGCTCCGCCCCTTCTGTCACACAAGCTTTTCCGTAAACCCCCTTTTTAATTTTTATTGTATTTTATTGCCCATGTGAAGCATCTTTGAGTATCCAAAAAAGCTCTCTACAAGTTTGATATGTTATTATCTAAAAGCACCAGTACATTGGCAGAGCTGAAGTTGGCTGGATGACTGTGAACTATGACGACGCTGCAAAAAGTGATGGAAAATAAGTGAAAAATTGCTAAAATTTGGCCAAACGAATCATAATTTCTGCACTTTCTGACTGA